>CM002481.1:21740515-21775403 GCA_000325765.3 Leersia perrieri
ATTACCAAATATTTAAACCCCTAGACGAATTCAAACGAAAAAAAATTATGAACTACAAAGTTGTAGATCTTGTGTGATCTACAAGTTCCATATATAGTTTTGTTTCATCTGAGTTTTTATGCCACACTAAAAATCATAAATATAATACGGGTTACACAGAGGGTTTAAATATAAATTATTCTGCACATCTAATGCCATGTCACATAAATCGCCCTAGTAAAGGGCAATTTATAAATCGCCCTACCAGAGGGTGGGAAGAGTGTATTTTTGTCAAATTTTGAAACGATAATTTATTTTTTGTAAAACTTTTAAAAAAATAAATAAATAATCGCCATTTCAAGGCTTTTGTCTAATACTTGAAGTGTATTCTAACTTGAGATCAGCAAAAACACCCTGCCAATATGTTAGAACCACAATGACTTATTCTGCATATTTATTATGGGATCTTACTTTTGATCCACCACTCCTGCCCTCAAACAATTTTGTCCTCGATTAAGACATCTTATGGGCAGGCGGCAGTGCGGCACTACAGCTTGTTTCAACCTCAACAATTGGTGTTCCAAGGAAGGTATGTCTTTTCAGGTGAAAGCTTCTTTATACCTGTGAGAGCATCCAGAGTCATATGCATACTTAGTTCTCTGAGTATGGTAATAGTCAAGTGAGGATGCACATCTGCAGTTCACTAAAACAGTAGTGCTTCGTTTCTTACCATTTTTTTTCCTTAGGAGCAATAACATCAATTTTCAAAAACATAACACTAAACCTAATCTGATATACTTACTGCCCTGCAACCCCGAAACGCATGATCCTATCCATGCATGATCCTATCCAGTTGTTCTTTACAAATCCATATATATTCCTGGAAGGCTATTCCGCTTTTAGCTTCAAAGTTGATTGTCATTTTTTGAATAGTTGGTTACAAAAGTATCGCATTTATTCATAGTCAATAGTTCGGATGTTACTATCTAGAAGAAAAATGATTTAGAGATGAATTGTTGACCTGCTAGGATCCTTGAAGGTCCTCTTTTAAAAAAGAAAAATAGTACTTAACAGAGTTGTTAAGTGTATTGTTTTCTTTAATTAGTGTGTGAATTATGTGTTTTAGTTCTGAGTCTATGCAGGCATGCGTTACTCTCGACCATTCAACATCATTCTGAATCTTCCCTTTGGCATAATGAAAATTGAAATGGTGATATTGATGTTGCATGCTTTTTGATGACTTCCTTTTCAGGGCTATGCATTGTTGTGTGTTGGTTTTCCAACTTCTGATATTGAAGTTGAAACACAAGATGAAGATGAGGCAAGCACTAAGTCACCTTGTTAATATGAGTAACTGTCTAATTTTACTTTACAGTAGGAAGTATAATATATTATTCTGAATTCTTTATAATGAGGCCATGTTTCACTAAGCACATAAGACCTCAATGTATAGGTCTACTGGCTCCAGTTTGGGAGATATTTCGCACGAGGACCTGTTGTAAGTATTATTAAATTTCTAGTTCACAGTTTCTTTCGCTTTGTAGAAAGCATGTAGCATAACTGCATAAGCGCATAAATATTGATATTGGTTGTGGTTATCAACACCGTTGTTATTCCAATTCCACTTAAATATGAGATTATATCTTCTAGCTTTTCTCAGACAGAGTGGACTGATCTTTTTCAGGAAAGAGATGATTATGCACTGGAGCTCGCAATGGGAGATGAGTGAGCTGTGTCTTTAAGAGGTTACACCACCTGAAATTTCAATCTTTACATTTCTGAATTTATTATTTTTTTCTCCATTTATTCTATCTAGATCTCAGTTCTCATCCATGAAAATGGTATGGTTTGCAGTCGGCAGCTCGTTTTGTCTTAAAAGACTTTGAAAGTGGAGAACGGGCTTTTTCCTCAGCTCACAACGCTCCATCTTCTTTCTGTTGCTTTGTTAGCGGATGTTGGCATGTAAAGTTATGCTTTCTTGTGAAAATACCATTTCTAGTTTGCGCCTGACAGACGAAGAACACTGTAGATTAATTACATGTAAAGTTGTACTGAATAACGATCACCGGAGTCGTGTGTTTGGGAATGACGCTCCTTGAATTCAGCCTGTCAAACGGCCACCGAACGAATTCAGCCAACAAGAGAGCCACGATCTATTTCAGCCCACAAGATAGCCACGAAAGAATTTTGCCCACTAACGTCCCGAATAAATCCGGCCTGCACAACACCAGAACGAATGAATTAGGCCCACTAAACGGCCACGAAACAACAGACATGGACAATTCGGCCTATCAAATGGCCACGAAAGAATTCGGCCTAAATAAACCCATAAAAAATAGGAATAAGTTCATTTCGGATTCCTCATACTTCACCTCTAGCCTAAAAATCGTCTCTCAGCCCAATACCAGAAATCTTGGCCCCAAAGTTACGAAAACCGTATAAATCAGGTCCTATGGCAGTATGTGCGGGTAGTTTCGCTGGCATGGTATTGTGGGACCCACATATCAGTAATAAAATAAATCAAACCACGTCCCAAGATGCTTCCGTGGAAAAAAAATAAGACCCCACACTTCATCTCTCTCTCTTTCGATGGGGAGAGGCGGGCGGGGGTGCCGGCGTCGGCGCTGGTGTGGGAGCGGGGAGACGGCAGCGGCGTACTACGACGAGATGAGATCAACCGCGGTGGTGATGCGCTCCAGCCCAGCCATCCCCGGTGGCGCTGCGCTCGGATCTGCGGTGTCTGGAGCCGCCGTGGTTGCCGAGCTCGTCATCGCAGGGCGCCGTTGTCGCCGAGCTCATCGTCGTAGAGCCGTCGCCGCCGCTAGGTACTCGCACACCGCTGGACAGCCTGAGCTAGCTTGCAGTTGGGGATTCCATGTCTGCATTAGCTTTTTAACTTGAAGATTGAGATGAAAGGAGATTGACTATAGCACACTCGAGAGCAATCTGATCTGATTCATCTTGTAGCTTTTCTTGGCTCGCACTGTAGGCTCACTTGTGTGCTGAATTTGATCGGAACAACTATGCGCTCAGATGGACTAGAGACGCAGACGGAATGTACTTAAACACGAGAGTAATTTGTCTGTGGATTTTGGAAACAACTTTGGTCTGAAATTTTCTGGCTTATTTCTTATTCTTTTAGTGGACAAAAGGCAGGAAGCCATCCGGCCGCCCCGGTTCTGGCGCCGTCGTCTCCGTTGCTGCTGCCGGGTCCCGTCGTAGCCGTAGCTGCATGCCGTCGTCTTCTTCCGCCGCCAACAGGGGCGGAGCAGAAGGGGCCCGCTCCCCTCGCCTCTCGAGCTCCTTCGTCCTCCCGCTGACTGCCTCACGCAGTCCTTCACGATTCGCCATCCACGCCCATCGCCCGCGAAGCGCCACTGCCGCCATTGCTCCCTGTCTCATTCTCGACCGTGGTCGCCGCTCAGGCTCTTCTTCGAATCCAGGGAGCACAGAGGAGAGGAGCGCGTCGAGGTGGAGCAGCGCGGACTGGGAGAGGCGGCCGGAGAGTTCAGGACCCCGCGCAGCCGCCGGCGGAGAGGAGAGGAAGAGAGAGTGAGAGAGGGGCTAAAGAGAGGGATTGGCTGTGGGTCCCACAACGCCACATAAGCAAAACCAGGCATGTATACTGCCGTGGACCTCTAATAAACGGTTTTCGTAAGTTTAGGATGCAATATTTCTGGTATTTAGATTGAGGGATGATTTTGAAACTAGGTGTAAGACGAGGGACCTAGAATGAACTTCCGGGTTGCATAGCCTATATACTCTTACGTGATAGCATGGATGGAGACCCTAGGTTTAGGGGGGGGGGAGAGAGCGACAGCCCTGCTCGACCCCCCTTAGGGCCGAACATGAATTTACATATTCTGGCTTTTCTCAGACAGTGGAGGAAAAAGTCTATTTCAGGTCTCTCAACTTGTAGGCGAGTTTAAAAAAAGGTCCTTAAACCGCAAAACTGAGTATGACGCATCCCTCAACTTCTAAAACCGGTACAAATATAGTCCCTGGGCAGTATTATGGGTGATTTTGGTTGACGTGGCATGTGGACCCCACATGTCAGCCGGTTAAGTCAGGGTGAGACCCACTTATCAATCAAACATAGAAAAAAAACTCTCTCACCTCACCAGCTCACCTCTTTCCTCTCTTACTTTCTCACCTCAAGCAGTGCGTCTTCGTCTTCCTCGCGAGGGGCGTTGGCGGCGAAGGCCGGGACGGTCCTCCCGCTATAGGTGCGGGTGCAGGAGGTGGAGGCGTCGGCGGCGAACAGGCTGCAGCCAGGAGGACTCCATTCGACATAGAGGTGGCTGCTGGACCAGCTAGCCGCAGCCCGCTGGCGCCGCTTGGACCTACCATTCGTTCGTCCGCGAGACCGCCTCCATCAGGATGCTGCCCGTATGAGCTCTTGCTGAGTGCTTACCCAGTAACGAAGCCTACAACTTGTGTAGCTTCCATTCGTTCAAGCTCTAGCTCCCACCTCATCAGCTCTACCATCGTGTGAAGATGTGCTCATCGTTATTAATTGTTGCTTGCGTTCAAGCTCCCGATGCCGGTAGTGTAAAAGTATATATATGTCTACCGCATGGCCGCTGACAGATCGCATGCCTTCGACCCCCCAGCCTCCAGTATGTCATTGACTACTGCGGCGTGAACTCCTCGCCGATCACAAACATAGCGCTAATCCCAGATGAATTGGGAGATAAGGATCAAAAGGAAATAGAATGGGTCTTGGATAATATTTATGGAACCCATATTTGCAAATTTTACGCCATCCTAAATATTTGGGCGTGCTCCGCTACTGCCTGGCTGCTCTGTAGTGGCAGCTACGCGCCGCCGCTGCCGTTGCCCCTGTCTTTCAACGCTTCGGGATCCTCTTCATACGGCGCGATCTCATGCTTGTCGCGGCTGGCGTGCAAGTGGTGCGGCCGCGACCTCCCCATCCACCCGTCATGCAACACCCCGCCATCGAACACCTGCCGCGTGCCCCTCCCCTCGGCCAAAGGCATCCTCGCCGCTGACACATTCCTTATCGGCAGCACCTCACCGTGAGTGCCTACTTCGCCTGCATTACCTCCTACTCCTCGACCACCACCGCTGTCATCAGCAGCGACACCTCGTCGGAGGCGGTGACCGGCCTCCTCGGCATGAACCGTGGCGCCATCTCCTTCGTGACTCATGAGGCAGAAGTGCACAACTGCACACACCGCTGGCAACGTCCCCGGCGTGCTCCTCCTCGGCGATGACGGCGGCGCCGCTGTTGAACTACCGCCTACTTCGACCGGGTCGCCTACTCCGTGCAGTTGGAGGGCATCCGCATCGGCGTCGCGCTGCTCCTGGTGAGTCGCCGAGCAGGCGAGAGAGAGAGAGTAGGTTGAGATTTTATTTTTTAATTTTTTTTGTCTTGCTGACATGTGGGGCCCACGTGACATGGCAACCAAAACCACATACAATACTGCTCAGTGACTATATTTATACCGGTTTTGGAAGTTGAGGGATGCGTCGTACCCGGTTTTGCAATTTAAGGATGTCTTTAAAACTCGCCTACAAGTTAAGAAACCTTTTTCCGATAGTGGACTGATCTTTTTCAGGAAAGAGATGATTATGCACTAGAGCTTTGCAAGGGGAGATGAATGAGCTGTGTCTTAAGAGGCCACAGCCAAGGCCACCAACCAATTCAGACCAGACCACTTACTGCTTCAAACTGTGGGCCACCATACGGCCACGAACGAATTCATCCCACGCATAGCCACAAAAGAATTCGGCCTACTAAGTGGCCATGAACGAATTCGGACTTATGCCACGAACAAATTTGACCCACCAAAGGGCAACGAACGAATTCAGCCCACTTTACGCCTACTAACCATGGGCTGAACTTGAACGTGGCCGTTTGATGGGCTCAATCCGTTCCCGGCCGTTATGTAGGTCGCATTCGCTCGTATCTATAAGTGGGCCAAATTCGTACGTGTCATTAATATCCATGTTGGATACTAATGATTTTTAAGATCATCTTGTTGTAAACTAACACGCCTATTAGCGGATCACCGGATCCGTTCCTTCCCTCTCGCAGCAGTAGAGGCGTGAGAAGATGTAGAACACCCGCGCCCTTCCCTTCACCTAAGATCATTGCAGAAGTAGACACATGAACACAGGATATAGGTGGAGCTCTCTCTTTATTAGATCTGTTCTCATGTACAAATCATCAGCCATCAATTGTCTCACCCTGCCCCCATATATATATAGGGTCGTAGGAGGAGAAATCTTATCTCCACTCCGGTTTGGATTGGCCCACAATAAACATATCTCCTATAGATATTTGTTTCATAACACTCCCCCTTGGGCCTATCCGCGACAAACTCATGTCTCGTCAAAACTCCTACCAAAACCCAATGGGAAAAAGGTTAGGAGAAAGAGTACATAGTTATCGCTCATGTATTACACGTTGCCTCGTTAAAAACCTTATATGAGGAATAACAATTCCACTCACTCAAGGAAAAAAGAGTACAACACTACGGACTAACCAGTCCATATATTGGGTCATGTTTAAGGGTGCTCCCCCTGAACCCTGCAAACGTCAAAGTCATCTCGTCCTAATTCCATGGACAAACTTCCAGGAACTACCAGCTGGGAGAGATATAGTGATCAATCCACTAGATTATCACAAGACTTAAACTGCAGTATCACCGCCTCACCTCGCCTCTGGAGCATATGAGGTAACCCAATTGTATTAGTGGTGTCGGTTAACTAAACCAATCTTTTTATGATAGGACCTTCAAAATAGGTCTAAGTGATTGCCATCGAGTCCATGCCCCAGGCATACTCTAAGACATTATAATGTCTCGCAAATGACAATCATTATGAAGTGCACAATCCCCCTCACGACAACCTTTGTAGTAGACTATGTTCCAATGCAGCAATCATCTTTCAGATGCATGCTTAGTCAAGAATTAGTCAGATTCTCAAACATTTAAGTCTTACAGACTTATCTCATCTCAACACTGAAACGAGAATAGGGAACATATGGAGAGTAATACGTTCTATCACTATCATATACCATAATACACACTGTTGTGCAACACAATCAATTATGTCCTTTCAAAGGACTATGGGGATAAACAAGTAGCAACGGCACACACCTCTAGTGCATGTCCCATCAAGCACTAGGACTTGATCATTGCAACTTTCTCTGACAGTATCAACGATAGACAGGGATCCAACAGGAACAACCACCAGTCTTCCAAAGACTTGTCTAACCGATCAGAGTAACTAGTTCATCTGAAACTTTAAAACTGTGGGGGATAACACAGCCAACAACACCAAGTATACCAAACAGGTATTAGAGGACACCACCATTTCAGCCATTAAGTGGGGTTGGTATCACGAGTAAACATACTCAAGTGATTATCGCGAGATATACATGTGTTTACAGACGCTCTCGTCTGATCTCACTAGGTTCCTCATTTCAATCTCATCGGGTCATAGTTGGGTCATCATCCCTTTGAGGGATTAACTATTATTGGTGTGTTCAGACTTACTAATTAATTTTTCAGATAAAATTCTGTCAACGAGGACTCTTCCTCATAGAAAATTCCACACTAAGATTTTCTCCTCAACAAGGAGATGATACTCTTACCGGAATACCAATTGGTATGAGATTTGCATGCTGCACTCTAAATTCGGAGTCTATCCAAGACCTCCTCATAGATTTCTCGAATCCATTAACTGCATATTTTATTTCATGCCATTTACCGGTTGTATTACATACATAGTAGAACATTTATGTCATGTGGGGGATAGGTCTCACCAAGGACCTACATGAACCATCGCATATCACCACCTTGTTATTTCAATAATGACCCATAAAAATCCGAACAACGTTCGCGACTTTCTTTTGGCGATTCGGTTCAGCCTCAATTGCATTTACATTTGACCCGTAATGAGCATTCGACGCTCGTGCCATGGACTTGGTTCCGAATCTGGGTTCTCTCAAAGAGAATCATTAGCAAGAGGCGACATAGTGTCGACACATTTATTCCCACTTACACATTAACCAGATCTTCATTATTTCCCAATACGATCGATCCATGGTTGTTCCATATTCCTAGCACCATCATTTGCGCACATTGCTAGGAATGTCGTCTCAAAGACGATTATCGTCATGAGGTGCATCACCTTCCCAAGGTGAGTTCTCCACGAGGAGAATTAGAGGAGTACACTCACATCTATTGAGAACTCTTATGCTCTGACTAAGGCCCATACATCGTGTTTTGCAGGCGTCCCCGCTAAACATGATTAATGTCATAAGTCAAACGTGGATATGATATTNAGCGTGCGATATTAATGGTCATCAACTCATGGACAACCAATTAAAATATAGTCAGCGACTACATAAACGCGTCACAAACGCGATAATGCAAAGTCTTCATGTCTGAATTACAGTTACGCCGAACTGTATGAGTAGTGTCAACTACTCGGATCACTACACTAAGTGTTCTTAAGCTAAAGCATTTTTATCGATTCCAGCATGAAGATAAGCTTTAGAATAGAACAGGAAAGACCAATAATTGCTTTATCTGGGAAATATCAATCTAATGCAAAGTTCCGAACTAAGCAAAAGATGTTACTGCTTGGCAACAGTATAAGCGACCAACGTCCTCCTAGGACAGTCTCAAAACTGAGAATACAACTCCCGTTTGCAAACAATTTATTAGACAAACACTATAAGCACTTTGGTCCACACCCAAATATTACATGCAGCGCCTGGATCCACTACTAAATTAGGACTAGACCAATACCATAGTCAAGCTGCTCGCTCTATAGTGAAGTGGGAATAATGCATATGCACAACTTCTACCCTTGAGCTTAATTCGTTTGATTTCCCTCTAATATTTTCCGGTATCCAGCTAGGACAACAGGTTCCAAACTATTTTGAGTACATACGTGCACACCGAGGGCAACCATATAAATAATGTCATTCCACCTTGGGAAAACACTTTGTATCTCTCACCGAACAAGGCGAGAAATATCTCAAAATAATGAACCTTACAACACCAGTTACCAGAAAATGAGGTATAATCATTTATCTCAAAATCAGAAATTGTGCTCTCAACCATAGGGAAAGCAACTAGGTCGACCGTAGTCCGACCATATTCCGATTGAGATTTTAAGCAACTAGGGGAAGGCACACTGAATCCCAAACACATTGTCTAACTTGCATACATTTCAACAACTCAGAATCTCATTGTAAGTGTGAATATGGGTATAGATGGCTCTACATTAATGCCCAAAGTCATCCAACAGCCGTTGAATACTTTGATATTAACTCATCACACTATCTATCGGAATCATTTCATGCAGTTCTCAAAGAATGCAACTTGTAAATGGATGATCTACGGTGAGTTTGACAAAAGCATGGATCTCGTAGACAAAGCACACGTGACTCCATCTTGTAGACACATCTAGTAACCATTTACGTATGAAGGAGTGTAACAGTGAAGAGTGGTCTTATCCATAAACATGGATATTTAATTTCCCAGAATTTTCCATGCATTAAGTGATTTTCTGTTATTTAATTGGTCTTTATGTCATTATATTTCTCATATTTATGCCCCACAGAAACAATCACACACAACATCGCGTCGTATCCGTCCGAGGTGTTGATCCAATCCACAGGCACTGGCGACCCATTGTCCTCCACCACGGCACGACGGTAGCGTTGGTGGGGTGCAACGGCGACAGTGGCCTCAAGGATGACATCAGTCAACAGTGACAACGACCTCGCGGATATGTCTGGCCATGTAGTCTCGGCGGAGATCAATCCGATAGCAGGCGGCCGACGACCCATCGCCATCCCACCACGGCTCGACGGCAGTGTCTATGGGAGGTCAACGGCGACGACGCCTCGCTTTCGGCATTAGTTCCAGCGACGACAACAACATGGAGTTAGGGTTTTCTCCGAGACGGCGGTTTCCCGCGACGGCATTAGCACAAGGCCAATGGCGTGCCCAACAGCGACGGCGAACTATTGCCAACACCCCTCAAAGTCCGACGACACAGACTGAAATGGCGGCGCAGTGTTCCCGGCTGGCATCATCGGATAGAGATAGAGAGAGATAGGTGCGAGAGGTGTGGAGACGACCGGTTCGGCCCAGCCGAATCAAAGTCGCCCCTGTCTAGAGCAACCCATCAATTTAGCAATTTATGCACACGGTTTTTACTTAATTTCATCAACACAACAGATGCATATAGATCAAAAGCAGGAAACTAATCTACTGCTAGATCATCAAAGACAGGAAATTAATCTGCTAGCATGGCATCTGTACAGCATGATGAAAAAGCAAGAAAACCTAATTAATCTAGTAATTGCAAACAATAGATTAATTGTGTACCTTAATAGAGATATATGCCCGGATATATCTATGTATTAGTAAATTAGTTTAAGAAAACTCATCTTACTAATTACCTCAGTTAGCATGCTTGATGAAGGCGCGTCATCAACGCATGATCTCCTGGTCACGTAACATGGTTTAGGTGCGGCGGCGCAATTTGGGCCGCCGGGTCTGCCACGCGACAGGCGGCCTGCACGCATGGCGTCGGCGTGCATATGCGCGACGAGGACGCACGAGTTACTCGGGTAAACATCCTCCTGATCCCGTGTGTTCGTGGCCATAGGCAGCCTAGCCACCATGGCACCATGCATGATCTCAATCGGGCGGTACATGCAAACAGACAAAACAATCTGATTAGCATCAATAGATTAAATTACTAATGCGAAACGCAAATCGATGCAAGTAGTTGACTCATGGATCAACACATGCAAAGATCGATTTGATCCATCTTGTTGCATGATGATGTATGTGTATGCACAGATCGAGATCGAACTCCTGGAATCCTGACGATCTGATCCGTGGCGCACTATTCCGCCCACGGTCGCCCGACGATTTGACGCGAGAGTCAGTCGGCGGCGACGGTTTTATCCGATCGCGGCCATACGTGCAATCAACAGATTAATCTGCAATTAGTGATCAATAAACCAAAATTGATCTAACAATAACAGATTAATTAGAATGGCAAACCAGATGAACGGCGGAAGCTGCTGATAAGTAAATCAATGTACCTATTAGCGGATCACCGGATCGTTACTTCCCTCCCGCAGCAGTAGAGGCGCGCCCTTCCCTTCACCCAAGATCATTGCAGAAGTAGACACATGAACACAGGATATAGGGTAAAACTCTCTCTTTATTAGATCTGTTCTAATGTACAAATTATCAGTCATCAATTGTCTCCTACGACCCATAAGATAAATCTTATCTCCACTTTGATTTGGATTGGCCCACAATAAACATATCATATTTGTTTCATGACACATCTGAGCCGTTAATCAGAATGGGTAGATAAGGCGCGCGAAACCCAAGCGAATCAACGAGCGCCCCGCCGCGATGATGCTACTGGCGCGAGCTCCGCCGCCGCCGGCCCTGACCTCGGCGGCCAGCTCGCCGCCGCAGCGGGAGGGCACCGTCCGCCCTCGCCGCGTTCCTTCGCCTCGTGCCGTCGTTTCGACGGCCGCCGCGGCGAAGGCGGCTCATTTTCGGGGTCGGCAAAACCACAAGCAGGTGGCGAGCGTGGCGAACCCCCTCGTGAAGCACTGCGTGAAGCTCCGGCTCTCCGCCGCCTACCGCCGCTCCTGCCGCCGCATTCTACTCGTTGGCCTCGCTCCCATCCTGTAAAGTTTTCTATTCGAAGCACTCGTCCCCTATACCATTCCATCCTATGAAGTCCCCTTTTTTTATGTTCCTTCTGTGATGTATATTTTCTATTCTTTTCTGCTCCTTGCTGCAGGGAGATGTGTAGGTTTGAGCTCTCCTTCATCGAAAACCTGCTTCTGTTGGACAACGTAGAGGTGCCGGAGGAATTGTATGAGTTCTCTGGCAATGTCGTTTATGTCAGCTCTGCTGTAATGAAGAAGGTTTCTGGGATGCAATCAGTTGATTCAACCGAGGCAATTGCTGTCATACATATGCCTAAGTATTTCTGTGACCGTGACAGCGACCAGGGTGGAGCTGTTCTCGATGAGTTGTTCAGTTCTGCAAAGAGGATTTTGGTTCTTGATGGGATTCAGGTGAAAACCCCCACAATTGTTCTCTGTAGTAAATGGCTGTCATTTTTGTGCATAATATGATCTTATTATTTGTTTAAAGTTTTGATTAATCTATTTAATTCCTCTTAAGCATATGGGCTCCGCCTTTTTGCAATGCACCTGATGCTGCTGTTGTACAGGATCCTGGTAACCTTGGAACATTGATAAGATCTGCTTGTGCTTTCAAATGGGTATGCCATTTTCTCCTAGTTGTGTAAGCTTGCCCAGTTGCATTACATCACGTACTACAGGAATACTCATACATGATTTTTCAAACTTTATGCTTCATGGTCTCGTGGATCATATAAAGTTGTTATGAGCGCGTGTTTTACTTGTCAGACAAATAAGTTAAGATTTATATATGATAAAGAAAAGCTAATGCAAAATGCACCAGAAGTGTGTAGAATCATTAGGTTTTCACTTTTATACATTTGATGGCAGTATATAGCTACCATAATGCGGTTAATGGCATTTTGTACTTGATGCTTTGTTAGGGAAAAGGCTAGTACATGCTGAACTAGAAATCGAGAAGCACCATTCCTATTCCACATTTGCACTAAAAAATATTATCCTATTGTACGACATCAGATGAAATCCAATTAGAAAGTGCATTGCACATAAAATTCTTCATGGATGTGGCCTACCAGAAATGAGCCTCGCTCCGGTGGTCTCTACTGCCAGTAGAAATCAATCTAAACCATAGATCTATTTTAATCTAAAGGATTGGACTGATTTCTACTGTCACCCTAGTTAATGGTAGTAGAAATATAGAAGAATATTCTCACATGGACGGTTTAGATTGATTTCTACTGGCAGTATAATACTGGCAGTAGAGACCACCGGAGCAGGGCTCACCAGAAATTTACTAAAACCCTACAAGTGTTTCCAGTTTTTCTTTAATTAGTCTTTGCCAACTTCTGTACTTCCAATAACATTTAAACCAACCTCCAACAGGATGGGGTATTTCTTCTTCCAGCTTGCTGTGATCCTTTCAATGAAAAAGCTCTTCGTGCAGCTCGTGGAGCCTCCTTGCAGCTTCCAATTGTCTCTGGTAATTGGTCTGACCTGCATGCATTGATGGCTAAATATGATATGAAAATGCTGGCAGGTCATCCAGAAAGCAGCTCTAATGGATCTGAAAGAACTCACGCTCTATCTGAAGAACTAACTGATTCACTGATAAGTGAGTCACTGTGCTTAGTGTTAGGAAATGAGGGGAATGGCCTCTCTGCAGAGACCCTCCAAGCTTGTCAGCTTGTAAACATTCCTATGGAAGGTACTTTTGAATCTCTGAATGTTTCAGTTGCAGGTGGTATCTTCTTGTTTATGCTACAAATTAAACAGCAAAAAATGGCAGAACTTTGATTAAGTCACATTTGTTTTCTTTAACTTCTATTGTGTTTGTATGATTTTGTGCATTTCCATTGGTTCTTTCTAACATCAATGCTGATAACTTGATATTGATCCAAACTGATGGAACATACTAAAACGTGATGATATATTTTTAAGGAATGAGAAACATATGCTAACTAAAAATTGAGGGCCTCATCATTTCGCCTACGGATTATAATCCGAAGTGAAAATTTGAATTTTTAAACTTAACTTTAAGATTGATTTTAGAGGTTTTTCATTGTAGTTTTTTCTAACTGTCTTTTAAACTATAAATAATCCGTCTACAAAAGTCATATACACAAATTATTTTTTAATTGTGAAAACGCAAAATCAGCGATTTTGCCTTTTAGGCCAAACGATGATGCTCTCAAGCTGTAGCTGATGGAGCTTTCTACATTGGTAGCATTTCTAGTTTAATTGCTTCTTCTATAGCGAGCGAACATGGCTTATGAGTCTTGATCTATTGTTTGTCACAAGGATGAGCGGATGACTCCATTTTAATCCTAGTAAATGATGATGGAATGAATTATCCAAATTATTTTGAACTGACCCTGTATGATTCTTGTATGTATTTTTACACAACAGAAATCCACTATGTAATTGTGAATAAATACATGTCATCTATAAAATATCCAACATGAATCATGTCAGTCTTACCTTTGGCCCTTGAAGGCTTGAATATTGCAGTTAGTAGCTTTAATCATAGGCTGTTATTCTCTTTACAATATGAGCCTTTTAGAACAAGCCAGAGAAGCACAGTAATCTGCGGCTCTGCGCTATGCTTTCATAAATGATACTACCTCCGTTTTATAATGTAAGGGTTTTGACATTTTTGCATTCAACGTTTGATCATTCGTCTTATTCAAAAATTTTGTACAAATATAAAAAGTTATAAGTTATGCTTAAAGTACTTTCGATAACAAAGTAAATCACAAAAAATAATGATATTTCCATAACTTTTGAATAAGACGAATGGTCAAACGTTGCGACCAAAAAAGTCAAAACTCTTACATTAGGAAATGGAGGTAGTATTTGCTATGCTGTCGATTGCCCCAGGGATTCTCCTATCTGGTCCAAGCATTTATTTTGTAGAACTCAAGTGTTAGAGTGTATTTACCAGTAATCAGTTGAATCATTATGCAGATTTTTCTGTTAAATGACTATTGGATGTTTATGAGTTCTAGACATGAACATTTAGACACTGGTTTAAATTCTCTGTCTCTATTAATCTATGAATCTGTTGAAACTTCAATAATCTAATATGGCATGTTTAAGATTGTTTTGAGGGTTCAGAGATTGAGACCAAACTCTGTTCTTTCTTGGGCTACACTTTCTAACTGTTACAGATGAGTAGCATCTTTAAATATTTCTTTCCGGTGCTGTGGTCTGTCTAATACTTGAAGCTTATTCTAACTTGAGATCAGCAAAAATATGTGGGAGCGACAATGACATCTTCTGCATATTTATTATGGGGTCATACTTGTGATCCACCACTCCTGCCCTCAAACAATGTTGTCCTCGATTAAGACATCTTATGGGCTGGCGGCACTATGGCTTATTTCAGCCTCAACAAATTGGTGTTTAAAGGAAGGTATGTCTTTTCAGGTGAAAGCTTCTATATACCTGTGAGAGCATCCTGAGTCATATGCATTCTTAGTTCTCTGATTATGGTAATAGACATATTGTCAAGTGAGGATGCACATCTGTAGTTCACTAAAACAATAGTGCTTCGTTTCTCCCCCTTTTTTCCTTAGGAGCAATAACATCAATTTTCAAAAACATAATACTAAACCTAATCTGATATACTTACTGCCCTGCAACCCTGAAACTCTTGCTGTAACTGATATGTGGATTCTTCTGGTGACATAAAGTGGTGTAAAACTGCTCATCTACAGAAAATTGTGTATTTTCTGAAAAAGTTTGATTGCCTACAGAAGCCATTGGTAAGTTATTTATTTGTTCGGCAAGGCAGTACTCTATACATGACAAACTGCTGACTAATCTGGGGATGAAAATTCCTATTGATAACTATCACTCAATAAATACGTTTATCTGTTATAGCTTCTGTAGGTAGAGAGGCATTACATGATGTACGAGTTGCATGCTGAACAATCAACCACTAGTTGAAAAATCAAGCATGATAGTTTTACATGAGCCAGGTACTTTAATATTTTGCCACCAAAAAGTACTAGTGACTGATGACACATCTAAGGTTAGAATACCTATGCTGATTCCTAACAGAGACACAGAATCAAACTGATGGAAATAAAGTTGAATTTGATTCATTGGCACGCTGTCTGGCACTGTGGGCTGTAGAATATTAATTTGTTGGGGAACGCAATGAAATGCTACATTATTTAATATCAAAAGAGGCAGTGCTGGAAATGCAGCTCTCTACTGTTTTATTATTCTCTTCATTTGGCCTGTGGCTATCAGTAGACAACTTGTTAGGGTTGTCTAGGTTTCGAGCACTTGTTAGGAGCTTCAAGAACCTATTAAGAACATGGTTTATGATGACAAATAAATTCTACACGTCCACCAGTTTACAATGGAATAGAATGGTTTGATTCCTACTATCATAGTACCATCTCTGATTTTTATGTTACTAGTATAATTTATGAACTTATAATTTATGAATAAAATTCTTTATCAAAAGATATATTTATGTTATATTGCTACTTAACATAGTAAACATAGGGAAAATGGTTGGGGTTTAAGAAAACTATATTTTCTTGTTGCTTACCTTATGTAAAGAAGAACACATTTGATATAACTTTCTGAAGGTTGTAGAGTAAGACAAAAAAAAAATCAGAACAATCTGTTTGTTTTTGGAAATACTAGCCTATCTGCCGATGTGAATTGCTTAAGTTATATTGAGTGCTGTATTACTCCAAAAGGAGGATGGCATAGTGATAGTGGGTAATTTAAACGAAGTGTAGACTCGGGTTCACCGTCACCACTATGCTCTTTTCAAAGTAATGTCTATGGTTTATAGTCTTTTACTCTTACCATCAGATTGACCTGTATATGTTATGTAGTCAGTAGATAGATAACATAAAAAGCACAAAATCTGGTGCTGTAACGATCAGTAGTTAATTACTTTGTTATATATGCAAATAAAAACAAAACTGTTTACTTCTTTGGTTCAGATTTAAAAGGAACAAGGTTAAGTGCACATCTTTTTCCAAATATACCATGGTGTACGTTTTATTGAAACGAGCCGTTACAAATCATTTCTGAGTTTTGCTCTTCGGAAAAGAAATTCTGATGATGTAGAGGCATTCATTAATTATGAACATGGGGGCTGGTCAGACTTGAAATAACATGCACCAGATATTGTTGTCCTACGTGAAGTGGCGGAACAACATTTGTCAACTCCTATTTTATCTGTTTTTCTTGGTAAGCAATTCTTTCGTCACTCTGCATTATATACCTTCAGTGTTTTTTCCCTGTGAAAGTGATAGGCTGATAGCGCTACACTCATTGAAACAAAAATTATGTTGGGATTTAGCCCTACACGAAACATCACCTGCTCATTTTAGAACTAAATGTGGACAATTTTCAAGCCCGGTAGTCTTCTGCTGGCCGGTTCTCTGCCTAATACTGTATGCATGTAACTAAGGCTTTCACTGTGTCTGCACAACGTGAAGAAATACTAATCAACTGTTACAACCTTCTGCCGAATGTTTCTTTTATATAACTGCTCATTTTATGCAAGTTGTGCGTGTGTACTTTAAAACTGGGTTTGTGCCAAATAAAACTGAAGCGCTCATGTGCTTCTAGCTTGGAATTCACATGCCAAATTCAGAAGTACAATCACAAACCAGTTCTGGACTACTACAGTACTACTAGTCCTCAAAAAGAAGACACCAGTTTTGGACCAGTTCGGAAGAAGAAACCAGTTATGGACTAAATCATGAATCATGTTCAAACATACAGATGGAATATTTATTGGATGTTGCGTACTCACTGTACTCAACCTCAGTGCATACCCAATCAAAAGCTATGTTACCTAGATGTTTCCTTTCATCATCTATGTATTTAGCTCACTAATAAACATTATCACTTTGTCAGCATGCCAATACAGGCAAGTTGTTTGTGTAGTGTGGCCAGCACATCGCCATGCACATTTCTCAAACCATGGTCTCTGATTGAAAGATTATAAGACCCATAGATATGATTTGTTGGGTATGAATCATCAAGAGCTGGTGCCATTTGGCATCAATTACAATCTTTTGATGTTTGGTGGAAAGGGATTGCTGTGGTTGTCTTGGTAGATCGTCTTGGGATTCAATTATATAATTTAGCATAGGAGTGCACTGATTGGTGCATTTTTCCTTAATTAAGAACTGCCAGGTTGGGGTGTTAGCCTCTCCTAAGAGAGACCATGAAAATCAAGGCTTTTTGGCAGGTCATATTAGTGTTTGATACGTGTGCATGCATCTGAATATAGATCGGTGTCCTCTAATTTGTCTCTTCCTTTCCAAATATATTTCTACCCATTTTTTAGTCAGAAGAGTGCACTGCCATAGTGCCATGTGGCTGGTACGTTCGTCTATATCATTTGCAGAAGTCCCCAGAAGGCAGAAAAAAAGCCCTGGTGGATTAATTTTTGGGTTGTTCTTTATACATTTGTCTCTTGTTGTAAACTCTTGTGACTAGAAATGAGGAAAAAAAAAGTACCATGTCATTATGTTGATTATGGTCTCAGTGTCAAATTCTGTAGAATCTTGCCATCATGCACATGACACAAAAATGAGTTAACCACTACCGGCAAAGACGACATTGGTTGTTAGCTTATCAGCTGGAAAAGGTATTCTCGGCAGATAAGATCCGCCACGGTAATTGTCAATGGCAAAAGCTATTGCTGACAGTGCTATTGCTGACAGATAGTTTGCTAGTGAATGCAATATTTTTGCTGGTAGATAGTATTTCCCCGGCAGACAATATACTTCCTCCTTCAACAATATAAAACATCCCACTCCAAACATTTATATTTTTGGATGAAGGAAGTATGATCTTGTGCCGGGGTGAGTTGAATTATGTTCTTATTTTTATTATTAGTTTGCTTTACAAACCTCCATTTTACGTATGCAGTTCTAGTAAGTTTTTTAATCGGTATATTCCTGCATTCTAAAGAAAGGAGGTAGCTGGTTTTTCACTGCGGTTTTCGACAAATAATGTAGGATAGAGTAAAATAACACAATGGATATACCGTGAAAAACATCCAGAATTAAGAAGATCCGTGATGCATTGATCCACAATGGAATCCACGGCGACGTGACAAGAGAAGCGAACCAAAGGTGACAACGGACCAATGCAAAAATCCCTCTTCTCACAGTGGTCACCAAGGCTAAAGGCACGGCTGTTCTTGCTCCAAAGCCGTGGGCCATCCATTCGTCAGAATGTTCTATCATGTGGGGCCCCTCTTATCTCTTGTCCACGTCACGCCGTGGCAGGCAAAGAACTAGGAGTAGATGCTAGTTCAAAGGATTTAACCACGATGACAAGTGACAATTGATGATCAACACCAAGGATGCATATGCTTTACGAGTAAGGAGTAGCTAGGTACATGAATCTAACTATGACTAGGATTACATTGTGGAATTTCTATGGACGATACGTGTAGATGACAATACCAAGACAATTACACGTATGTTATCACTTCTCTTAAAATTTCTAGCTTTTTTAAAAGAAGCCCAAAGGTCGGCGTTATACCAAATCCATATTCCAGTCATGATTTGAGTTTTCTTCAAACAATTTCAAAAAGCGTAGGATAAGAAAAACAATTCAAACTGAACAAGGATTGGTAAAAGAAACGGTGCATTTGTGCGATGTATATAGGTGGTGTAGTCATATTAAAAGAAAATCTAAGAAATGTCATTGCCAAAATGACAAGTGTCTGGTTCTAAGAAATGCCATCGACGAATGCAAATTCTAAGTAATATCATTATACAAACGAGTAGTTCTAAGAACAACATGGATGGATGGAAGCCTAACAACGATGGCATTTCTTAGAACTTGTATTCGTCGATGGTATTTCTTAGAACCAGACTTAATAGCATTTTTTATATTTTCTCTAATGTTAAATTGTCAACCGTCAAAGCTCCAAACCTTGTCTCGGTCATGTACAACATATCAAACGTTTCCCTTAAAAATACAAATTCCGTGCACATATTTAGGCACATGCTAGAGTGCTTCGGTAGGAATTTAATTTTGCGTGGCTTACGAAATTACAACTAGTCCACGTATAGCTCTTTGAATAAGGCTTAACTAAAGATGTATAGTTAACTAATCTTGTTCCACGTATAGCTCTTTGAATAAGACTAGTTGTACCTAAAAAAAATATTATTGAAATAGGACGTAGTGCTATTTCCATCAGATCACAAGGAAAACCTACAGCAGCAATCATTTTAAATTTGAAGTGAAAAAAGTCAAGGAGGAGAAAACACGATCGAGGGAACGGGATGTAAGAAATTAATCAAAGCTCCACTTTTAAAATATGCAAAATTCCAGAAAGTCAACCAGGCGTCTCGGCGCGTAGACTTGGCTGACCGCGTTGCCCCGCGCACAGCTTTGACCCTGAATTTCCACCGCGCGTTCGAGTTTGAAAGCTTTGACCGAAGCCATTATCACGCAGCCAAGAAGCACCTGCCACATCAGATTCCCCTCGGCTTCGCTTTGCTTTCTGCGAAGGGTGCAGAGAAGCCACGTGCCCGGCCCGTGGCCTTGCCTAATGACAAAGCAATGTAGTTAGGCGTGTGGCAGCTAATTAACATAGGAAATCGTCGGCATTAGCTAGCTTATGAACTTTTATATATAAAATGCTATATCTACGTACCACGCAAGCTGTACATAATTACTCGGAACATATATATGTGCGTCCATTTTGTATATACGTACAAACGCGACAACTATGTTGGACGAATCCATTCGTCTTTAGTTTAGCCGCAGAAAAACTATCAAAAAAATAAATTTAACCGCACAAAGTTTGCTACGCTTGCATCTGTGCAATGTCAAACTATTTCAACTTTGACTAAACTTAGGCCTTGTTTAGTTCCCAAAATATTTTGTTTTTGGCGTCATATCAACGTTTGACCGGATGTCAGAACGGGTTTTTGGACACGAATGAAAAACTAATTTTATGGCTAGCCTGGAAATCGTGAGACGAATCTTTTAAGCCTAATACCGTCATTAGCACATGTGGGGTTACTGTAGCACTTATAGCTAATTATGGTCTAATTAGGTCAAAAGATTCGTCTGGTGATTTCCATCCAAACTGTACAATTAGTTTTTTTCATCTATATTTAATGCTTCATTTATGTGTTCAAAAATTCGATATAATGCTTCTAGGAAAAGCTTTTGGGAACTAAACAGGGCCTTATAGACAAATATACCAATATATATAACATCGAATTAGCTTTATTAAGACTGTAATCAAATATATTTTCATATTATATTTGTCTTGTGTTAATAATATTATTATTTTTTATAAATTTGGTTAAACTTAAAGCAGTCTCACCTTAACTTTGGTGAAAACAACTTGTAATATGAAACAGATGGATGTAGTGTCTTTTTTTTTATGGGCAGCACAGTTGTTTTCCAATATATTCGTTGTGACAGAAATGAAAACAGAAAGTGTGGTCGCTGCCACTAGACGGACTAATTAAATTATTTCGAGATCATCCCTTGTCACCATTTGATTAATCATGTTATATATTTTTAATAGCTCAAAATTTCTGTGGAACCACTTTCGGAATACTCCCTCCATCTATAAATGATGAGCATATAAGCTTTTTGTTTTGTTTATAATTGATCAGCATATTACCCCTCACGTCGCTCATTTATGAGTATAAGTTAATGAGATATCGTTGCATGTATCTAACCACATTGCTTCACTTTTTTCTATGTTTCTCCGGATATATGTGCATGCAACCATGCACTGGCAACACAAGAAGCAAGCATCTCAATTGATGCGTAGTAAATGGATTTTAGAGTGATTTATGCTTGTCCTTGTCCTTGGTCTTTGTGCACTCTTGTCATGTGCTCGTTAATAGTAGACGGAGGGAGTATTAGTGTATTGATATAATTTTTTACACATTAAATATATTTCTAATCTGGCTAACCGTTGATTAAAATCTTTAAAGGTTGGCTTCTTAAACCTAGGATACCCTCATAAAAATTGATTGAGTGAGCATATTCGACTATTCTGTATCTGGCATTAAATTCTTACAAGAATACCATGTAAAAGTGTGGAAATTGTGACCCGGGAATCCAAGTAGAAATATGATCCAAAATACAATAATACTACTGCAAACTTTGAGATTATGAACACCTAGTATAGGTGTGGTGAGTTATTATTTTTTATGCATTTTCAAATCTTGGAGTGTAATATGTTGTCTTAAAAAAAATTAAATTACGCACACGGTACAACAACTTGGTAGATGGGTGCAATTTAGTAAAATAACTTGAGAAGTGGGCGTGTCAGTGCAACAACTTGACTGACATGTACAATATAACACAATGACTTAACAAGTAAACGTATATGTGCACCAACTTAAAGATGGATGTGATCTTAGCACAATGTCTTAAATAGAGTGAGAGTGTTATTAAATAACATGGTTATTTCAAAAATAATTTTACACCTTCCATTTAAAATACTTATTTTATCAATATACATTTATATTTGTTATAAACATATTTTTCCATTCCAGTAATAAATGGTCAACTAAATTTTAGCATGCAGAAATGTTGTCTTTCATTGATATTTGAGAAGTTGCAAAAAAAAAAGATCAAACTGACTGTGCTAACTAAATTAGCAATTTATTTTTTATACATTAAATATAAAATTATAAGTTAATATATAGTATTGCTTAGTGATGACGTATCGACGTTGTGAAAATTACTTACCTAGCCAATGTTAACCAAAACAATACACATCTTGCCAAGTTATTGCACTAAAATACTAATTTGTCAAGCTCTTGTACTATAATGCACCCACTTACCAAGTTGTTTCACTTAAATGTACATTTCTCAAGTTTATGTATTAGATCACGCCCTCCAGCCAACTTATTATACTACGAGCGTAATTTACTCTAAAAAATCTCGGGGTGCAATATATTATCAAATTAAACCATTTCCTATTTTTTTAAAAAAAAAACAAATCATTTCTATTTGGATGCATCACAGACATATTTAAACACCCCATGTCGAACTCATGAATCCCAAAGACGGCCTAACTGAACTAGCATCACATCACTGCACCGATCGATTCACCGTTTTCGTATGCTATTGTGTGCGCCCGCCCGCAACTTAACCCACGCACGTGTTGATCTCCAACAGAATCCAACAAACTCTCTATTTGCATCACCAACGCATGGCCCTACCTGCCCAATTAATCTTTCTCCCAAAAAAGGTGGTGTTTCTATTGCTTCCGGGCTTAGATCTCCAGATCCAATAAAGCTTCTGTCCTTTTCATTTCGTCATTACCTTCGTGGCTTTCAAGACGCCAAATGCGCCCAAAAAAGCAGGGAAGTGTAAAGCTAGATTTACGAAGTTGCCAAATGCCACCGCCGTTTCATGTATCCAGCCAAGTCCTAGATCACGGCCGGGTTCAATGAACCAGCAACTCGGCAGGCAATATTGCACCGAATGAGTTGTAATTATCCTGCCTTTTTAAAACTTGACGCTAGCATCTAATTAACCGAGAAATTTGGCTAGCAGCTAGGCAGCCACTAATTCAGGTTGCATTTTGCTCGCCCAGGTTTTGAGGATGAGTCGAACCGCATTTGAATTGTTTGCGTTTTCGAATCACGGATTTGGCGTGTGATGGACGGAAATTGGCGCGAGTTGTTAAGGGTGCGCCGTTATAGCTGGAACCCACTAATTTATCAA
Organism: Leersia perrieri; assembly: GCA_000325765.3. NCBI lineage: Eukaryota > Viridiplantae > Streptophyta > Magnoliopsida > Poales > Poaceae > Leersia > Leersia perrieri. Next base: position 21,763,908 of record CM002481.1, read on the forward strand.
TGCGGTTTTAATCAGCTTAATTAGACAGGTGACAACGGACGTTTCTGACGCAGACGAGCTAGGTTTAGCTGATCGATGATGAGTCACCTCACTGTCTGATGCTGGCGTGTATCGAACAGATCTCTCTTTCTTAACCGTCATTTTAGCTGAGGTAGGACATGGAATACCTTTGATTCCTCGGTCGAGCTGATTGATGGTACTCTATGACAGCTAGACGAGTTTGTTTGGGTGTGTGTGTATATATATATATATTGAGAATTGTTTGGATTATATATGAGCAATGCAGCAACGCCTAAAACAGTAACCCTGCTGGTTCATGAAGAAAGATTTAATTAGGAATAATAACAGTTGCTCGTACACGTCGTTTTAAAAAAATCACATTAAAAAAGAATAACACGCCGCTGTTTTTCTAATCACTAGCGAAATACACGTGCGTCGCAGCAGGCCGAAGAATATTAGAGGATCTAATTAAGTCAATCCATCACTCTCAAACTTTAATTAATGTTAATGCCACGATAAATTAATTAATTAGATTATTCATTCAGTGTGTTGTGCACAAACGCATGAAGGAAATGAAGCTTACAACTGTATACTACCACTCCATGCAGTGCAGGCTTGTAGTCACTTCCTAGCTTGTTTGATCATAGAGATAATCCATCATATATCACCGAGTTTATTCCGATTCAATAATATACCATTGACTTTGACTTTGTCACTCTCCATGATACACCAGCCGCTTTGCTTATTCTTCTACAATATGCCATTGGGTTGAGCATAATTTTTAAAAATACCTAAATTACCCTTACAAACATACAGACTTAATCATTGATTTGCCCCTTTAAAAGTATCGAAAAATTATGAAAATTTTACCTTAACATCTTTACACAATATAAAAGTTTTTTATATGTTTTAGTTTTTTTATTTTATATGTTATTTTACATTCATATTCTGCGTATAAAGAGATGGATATATCTACTTATACACAAAATTTTAAAATACAAAAATCAACTAGTACGGGATGGATTCGCCCTTGATCATATAGGTGATATACTGATATATGTAGCCCACTTGTCATATGATGGTGAGGGTAGGCGTATACAACCATTAGGGCTAATTGGCTCCATGCCATTGTAATTTTTTAAAGTTAGAGATATACCATCCGTTAGTCAATGACATGTGGAGCTCACGTGAGTCAATGACATTGGGACAAGATGACATATCTCCAATTTTGAGAAAGTAATGGCATGGCTTTAATTTTCCCTAATAAGAACCTAACACTATTTTTAGGAAAATCTCATTTTTAACAATAGCTTTTTACAGATTTTGTTATTATTTTCTTCATTTGAACAACCTCTTAAAAAACACAACTGTACGAGATCGTCTCGCTACTTAAAAGAATGTATTCATAAACAACTCGTATGGTTTTAAAATTAGCACTAATATATATCTAATGAATCTCTCCGGCCCTAAAAAACAATATACTATAGAATTATAAGCGTACATGAGTCTTAATCTCCTATGCCAATTAAGAATCACTAAAGCTGTTGAAATTCACTACATAATTAAGGAGTGCTAAGTATTGACGGAGAGATGAGATGAGCAGTACCAGTGGTGCCAGATATTGCTGAAGAGGTGAGATGGGCAGCAGGAGGACAGTCCAGTCCATCTAGGGGAAATTTGGCAAAACGCCACTCCTAAGGGCTGTCCTCTTCAGAATGTCATTAAAGAAGACATATCCAAAATACCACTCTCGAGTCTACCTTGTTAGCCAAAATAACAAAAACGGTTCACACAACCATATATTTCAAAATATATGACTATTTTGCCCCTAACAACATGTGAACAAAATTTGAACATCAAAAATCTAGGAAAAACATATAAATCCAAAAAAATCCAAAAAATTATGAACATCACAGCCACCGCCCAAGCCATCCGCCCTCCCGCCGCCCAAGCGCCGTCCTCCTGCTGCTCTCCCGCCGACCGAGCGCCGCCCGCCGCCCGCTTCGGCCTCCTGCCCTCACTGCCGCACATGCCGCCCACCGCCTGAGCGCCGCCCGAGCCACGCCACCTGCTCCGCGTTGCTGCCCCCACTCGCCCGCGCGCCTCCCGCGGCGCTCCGTTTGTGCCGCTCGCCGCGTCGCTCGCCCCGCCGCCTACGCCTGCAAACCCTAGTCGGGGTGGGGGAAGATAGTCTGACGGGGAGGCAAGGATTAGAGAAATAGAGACAGGGGCAAATATGTCCTTTCACGTTCAGTGCTAGGAAGGATGGTATTTTGGAGATGACTTCTTCTTTAATGGTATTTTGGAGAGGGCAGCTCTTAGGAGTGGTGTTCTGGCAAATTTTCCGTCCATCTAGAGATCAGTTGGGGCAACAGATTAAAAAGAAAAGATTAAAAGGTTTTGTTTGTTAATGAAAATTTGCATGTAAAGCTTTTGGTCTTTGGATATAAATAGATGGATAAAAGTTAAATAGATGGATAAAAGTTAGTTGAAAATTTTAAGCTTATTTCCACGGAGGACAGTTCATTGATAAACACTCATCTGTCTTCAATCAATGATTTATGATATCAAGTGGAAATGTTTTTTTCTAGTCCGTTAATAGTTTTCAAATTGAAAAGTATTTATTAAGTTCCAACAAAAAAAAACCGCATGCCTTTTTAGATGAACATTTGATAGTCGAAACAAGGATCATAAATATGAGCAATAATTATGTTCACATTAACAAGAAATAAGTTTGGTTGTAAGAGAAATTTGTCCATTCTCTGCTCAATGTATTTTCCTGACTCGATGCGACGTGCATACGGCAAGGAAGGAGCAACTCACTAAGAAATATTTGTGCATACATGCATTTTGTTTGGACAGTGCTAGCAGCTAAGAAGTCCAAATCGACGACATACATACACAGTGCGAGCGTGCACGTACTAGATTTACCAGTTTGTCTAATGCTCTGGTCAATCATCCTAGACTAAAAAAATAGTACGATATGTACCATAATCCAATAAATATTACTTGGTGCTCGGTTTCAAAGTCACGAAAAAGAACCACCATTTTGCACAGTAATTAATGAGAATACTCAAGCAGACATACAAAGAGGTGGAAAATGAAGCAGATGCACGAAGTTTTGGTCAGGGGCGTACAAAGAATTCCATGCATGCCCGACCTAACACTCTTGACTCGGTTCAAAACATTTCACAAAAAAAAATCATAATTACTGCACGTAATTACAGGCCACATGTGCGTACTTGCCCTGTGATAAAGACAAAAAGACATAAGATGAGCACTGCTAGCTCTGAATTTTTATTAGTACAACGTGACTCTGAACTCTGAAGTCTGAACCAATTTTTTTTTTTCTTGAGGGGAAAAAATCAAGGCCGGACGACTGGCAGCAGGAATGCAGGATCCGAATCTTGGGGCGTCACATGCGGCCACATGTGGTCCTCCTCCGGGTCCGGGTCACCTGGAGTTGAGGCCAACTCCACCGGGTAAAGTTGGCCCAATCTTGGCCATCTTTGTTTTTATACGGCTGAGATTTTTTCCCCTTCAGATTTTGTTTAAATGCTTAATTACGCATGCATATCTGCACTGCAGAACAAGAAGGATGAAGCAAAAAAAATATTTGTATCTCACAATGATACATGAGAGTATTAATTATTTAATAGAATGTACAGTAAAAACGCAAACACGTCCATTCCGTCGAGGCCAAGCTTATCGTTAGCCGCATCCAGCAGCTGGATTTTCCCTTGTTCAATGGCAGCACGCCTGGCTTTCCTGCCGACGACGCCGCAAGCCCACAAGGCCACAACACGTCTACTCCACTGCCATGTTCAGCCCTCGTGAACGAAGCATCTGCCGACCCTCGGGTTGACGCCGTCTCCCCGCGTGCTTGCCTGAGATCCTGTTGCTGATCTTGTGCGGCTGCATCTAGTTATCCAAACGTGATCTCACCCTTACGAATAAAAGGATGGTTGAGATTGGGCCAAATCCACCCGGTGGAGTTGGCCTCAACTCCAGGGGAGCCGGACCCGTCCTCCTCCTCGTCTCGTTGTTCTCGCGCCGGTCATTGTTGCGTTGCATACTTGCATGTGCGTTTGCATTTGCATTTGCATGGATGGATGCATGCTGATTGCTAGCTGCACACTGACGGCACGTCTCTGCCCAGCACGCCTCACGCGTACTACCCGCTTTGATGCAAACGAGCAGTACAAATTATACAGAAATAAACTGGCGGGCAGGCAAGCAGGCAGGCCTCGATGTGAACAGTCAAAGAGACCGTCCTATATCGATCTGTACTTTTATTTTCTTGTCCGCATGACAAAGATTCATACCAAATGATTCGATATTTGGATGTGTATATCCACTAGCTTCTTATCCTTTTATCTTTAAAAGAAAATAGTGTGATATCTATCACACATTACATGTTTGTTCAAACCCTGGGCCTGGCTAGACCTGGAAAAAACCCGGCCAAAACCTAGGTGTGAGCCTAGCTCAACCTTCGGTTTCTTGGGGTTTTGGGCTTTGCCATGCTATTCTACAAATATTGTGCTTTTGGGCTTCAATACGTAGGTCTAGACCAGCCCGGCGCATTGTTAGGTCGAGCCAGGTTTTGGGCTTTTTTGGGATAGACCGAACTTAAACATGCCTAATTACATGTATTGTTTTGTGTGGTTCTAATAATTATGTCATCATATACAACGCAAAGCTTTTGAATTCATGATATACAAATAACAATGTATACTTCGCACGTATATGGTGTAGTGTCCTCTGTTCTCAAATACTTTTATAATGTAAACTATGGCAATGTGGAGGACAAAATGTTTTGTCTATGATTGATTATGGTTCATGTATACTCGTGGGTGTCTTTCATGTAAATGTGGAGTAGAATTCTATAATGTTACTCTATATAATTGGAAATAGAATTTTCGTAGCGACCACTTAATGTAGATAATTGTTTTTTTCAAGCTTTAAAATTTGCATTGCTCATGGTCGCCGTCAAAGCTGCCATTTTCACCACCAGTCCACCCCATCGAATCTATTCCCTCCTCCCGCCCGAACTATCGTGGAACATGAGACTATGAGAGTGATCGAAAGCAGTATATCCACTCCACTTGGATGATAACTCACCACCACAATGGCACATTCCCCTCTATCGCTAGCTAGTTATACTTCAGCTCACATCAAGCAACGTGCGTGCGTGATATCCAAATATTGTGAGCTCACGCAGGTTCAACGAACGTGGACGCTTTTTTTTCCCCCTTACCCTTGCCAAAAATCATGTCTAGGTCCATCAGAGCGAGCCCAGCCGCCTGAAACCAATGGCCGGTTACTGCCTTTGACGTGGTGTGAGGCTTTTTCTCCGGGTTTCCGAGATAAGAAAGCGAGATTCATGTGGCAGTTTGCAGGGATCGGCCTAGGACAGCGTGCTTGAGCCGCTATTTTTATTGGTTCGAGAGGACGCAAAGGTTTCAGTTTCAGCAATGGGCAATGTTTGTGTGTACGAGTCAGTCTGTCGCCACATGCCCGGAGTTGAAAGAAAATTGCGTTCGTTGGATTGTTTCGTGGCAGATAAGTTTTTTATGTGATTCCAAGGAGCTATCCGCGAGGCGTTGCATGCATGGTCTCGTCGGCATATTCTTACGTGAAAACTGAAAATATGCGTGTATACTTCCCCATTTCTAAAACATAGGCCAAATACATTTTGAAGACCGTATTGCAGGAATAATTAAACATAGTCTAACACAGATCCATACATACAAGAATATATATATGCTTCATATTTAAGTCTAGATTCATATGAATGTTAGTGGATCTTCACAAGAGATAAAGAATGTTAAAACCTCTACAACGGACATAGTAACATAAGGATCGGAGTAGGTTATTAAAACAATTAATGGTAGAAGTGAATTATTTAACTGCCTCTAGTAGTATTCTTATACTGTCTCTATTTCCAACTATAAGTATTTCTAGCTATGCATGCATCTGGACAAATAAATATTAAGTAGTTGTCTAGGTGCACAGCAGAAAGTGCTTACATTTGAGAAAACTTGTTTTTAAGTAATTGGGAATGCTTACATTTAGGGAAAAAAAACATGCTGTAAGCATATAACTTGTAAAATTACATGTAGTGTCATGTTCATTTTTTTAAATAAAAAATAGTGCAATTCAACTTTGTTAACACCTTGGTGGAAAAATTGGGTATAAAATGAAAACTAAACCGAATGTACTATGATGTGAAATGAGCAGACAACATGCCGATGATATATGCAGGAATAAAATCACCACCAAAAAGTCAAGCTATTTTAGTACAGTATTTTTTTTTTCAAATGTCAAGTAGATAATTTTAATTTTCTTTTCTACATATATTAGGTTCTGCATTAGTGATTTTCTATGGCACATTGTTATTCTTGCTTTGCACAAGTGTATTTTAGCCTTAAACCTCATTCCACGGTTTAACACCATAGTATCTATAAAACAGGATGTCAACGAAAACCAAATCAAACCTGCCAAATTATAATGCATTTTTTTTAGTATTTTATCTAGCCTGATACGATTGAGACAAGAGCACATATTCCTGCCTTCATGCAAGGATCAGAATTGGAAGAATAGTATCAAAAGGCAATGAGAAAGGCAGACACTACGGCGGAGAACGGGGGAAGAAATGAAACGGCAGGAGAAAAGAGAAAACGGACTAATCTAATTATTTATTTATTTTCGTAACGAAAAAGACCACGAATCCCGCCTTTAAATACCCACCTCGCCTCGCTCCTATTCCCCCTCTTTCAACTCACACCCAAATTCCTCTCCTCTCCTCTGCTTCCTCTTTCTCCTCCTCCTCCATCTCCGCCTCCGTTACATTCCGCTGCGGCAGCCATGGGAATGGGGCCAATCGAGAACGCCGCGGCGGCATCGGCCGTGGAAGCGGCGGCGGAGGCGGTGGCGGTAGCGGCGGTCACCGGCGTCGTCGTCGGCGGCGGTGGGTCGTACGCGGTGCTGCAGTGCGGGGAGGACTCGGAGTACGTGAGGAAGGCGTACGGGGGTTACTTCGAGGTGTTCAGGGCGCTGCTTGCGGAGGACGGCGAGCGGTGGCGGGTTTACCGCGCCGTCCGCGGGGAGCTCCCCGGGGAGGAGGAGGCGGCGGCGCTGGACGGGTTCGTCATCTCCGGGAGCTGCAGCGACGCCCACGGCGACGAGCCGTGGATCCTCGCGCTCGTCGACCTCATCCGCCGCCAGCACGCCGCAGGGAAGCGCATCCTCGGCGTCTGCTTCGGCCACCAGGTTCGTGCGTCCGCCTCCACCGATTGATCGATTGATCTCTGTTTCGATTCGGTTGCGGCTTGTTTGGTTTGGTTCGGGAGATTGGGGGTGAAATGGTAAAATTGCTCGGGGTTGGGGGTTAATTTGTTCATTTCCGAGGTTGGCGCCGCTCGCTCGCTCGCTTGGGTTACCTGGCGCGACGAGGCGGCGTCTAGGCGAGCGGAGAGAGGCTGATTGGAGTGGCGTTGTTCTATTGTCTTCTCTTGAGGATTTTTTTTCTCCGTTTGGTTTTGAAATATACCCTGCGCGGTAGAAATTCGAGGTTTTACTTCGCATTGTCACAAAATAAAACAAGCTGAATCGGATTACAAAGATTGAAATTTGTAAAAAATGTGTGTAATAAACCTGCACTGCCGCACTGGCAACTTCACAAGTTCACAGCAGATGAAAGGCATCGCAGTAATTTTTTCACTGTCTTTCATTTTTTTAAAAAATCTTCTTTTGGAATAAAATTTTAATACAATATAAAATCGTTTTTTTAATAAATTAGTGATGTTTTGAGCGTGAACCCGTGGGTCCTAAACCTAGCCGCATCTGTGGCCAGAAATGAGATACCCTGTGTGTCGGACAAGCGGGCCCCACTTCCTGTCACGCCTCAGCCTCGAAAGAAAACAAACACATTACCTGGCCGCTTAACAAATTAATCTTAATCTTAGCCTCTTGCTAATCTAATTCCGGACGGTTGATGACAGCCTAGCTGTGTGCCAAGACGGTTCACGTGAAATGACGTGGCCGCAGCAGCTGAGCTCAGTTGGTGTTGGTCACAAAACACACATTTCCGTGCGGCGGCTGCCCATGTGGCCCCACCTGTGGCTTCGGCTAGCGCGGTAATCACGCCGCCGTGGAATCGCCACGGAAGCTGCTCGATTTTGAATGATAGGAGTATTACAAGGGGACGGTAACGAGCACACGGTTGGCGTGATGCATCTAACAGAGCGGTCAGCGGTCGCTTTTCAAAATTGAACTCAAACCACCGGCGAGCGCGCACAAAGAGTGTGGGTTTATGTTAGGTGGGGTGTGCTAACACGATTGAAATAGATCGATCGTGTGTACAAAACAGGCGGGAACAGTGGCAACGTGAGGACTTTAATCGTGAGTTCGTGATACTGGAGTACTTAAAGTTGTGTTCTTGTATCGAAATAGACGGCTTCTCGTACCATGCATCTTAATTAATCCACGAATATTCAGAACTTAATTTTTCAAAGGGCATGAAGATACTATCTTGGATAATCCGATCTATGGCTACATATTTATACAGCTGCTATGGTGCTAGTCCCTGTCTGTCCCTAACTTAATTGAGGAGACGAGTTGTATGTGCATGAAGAGAAGATCAATTTGGGTTGTTGTCCTTGGAGGCATTGATCCTTCAACTCGTCCAACTATTGTTTATCGATTAGTATAATCTTTCAATGAGTCCTACACTAGTCGTAACTTTGTATGCAAGCATCATCATCGACCGTGCTGTTCAAAAGTCAAGGCTCCTAGAGCCGTACAAGCCCCCCTCGAAGAGGTCAGCATGTCCATGGTGGCACGAAGCCACGAAGCACGAACAGCTCAAGAACAGTTAATTAAGGAGGACACCGCGTTAGATCTCGGAGCTGTCTGAAAAATGGATCCAAAGTTTCACATCACGCCAGCTCAGCTCGCATCTACTGTCATCTTCTGTCTGTCGGTGTGTCCTCCACATGGCTGGTTCTGCTGAGTTCTATCAGCTGGAAATTAGTTGAAATGTTTGTGATTTGTGAACGAACATTTAACAAGATATTAGATGTGATACGTCGCCGGTCAGCCGGCCCCGGCATCGTCGATGATGACCCCAGTGGCGAGTATGGAATCCATCGCCTGACGATTAACAACATGTTTAGCTCTTAAAATTGCCAGCCTTTTGTCTTAATTATTCACGCATAGGACCGAGTTGGCTGTTGATCTGGTCACTCTTTGAAGATCTCTGCACGCATGTGACTGACCGCAGTTTGCAACAATCCTTTTATTTTTTACTACCAAGTTTCAGAGATTCTGTTAACTATAGTTTTACCGTACAACGTTCAGTTTTCTTTATTACAGTTTAATCAATCTTCCCACAAGTGGCTAATAGCGTCGTGATCACTCTACTGCAGGTTCTGTGCCGGGCACTGGGCGGTAAGACTGGCCGGGCAAAGAAAGGCTGGGACATCGGCGTCAACTGTATCCACCCCACCGCCGCAATGGCTAGGCTCTTCTCCCCTATCAAGCTCCCCGTCCACATGCCCATCATCGAGTTCCACCAGGACGAGGTAAAATTTTTCTCTTCATTTTCAGAAAATCGTCAAGAGGCTGTCAAAGCTTCAGAATTTTCGTTGAGTGAGCTAGCTCAGCTGACATCGATTGATCAATGGTGGTGTAGGTGTGGGAGCTACCTCCTCAGGCCGAGGTGCTGGCACGATCGAACATGACCGGCATCGAGATGTTCCGGCTCGGCGATCGCGCCATGGGCGTCCAGGGCCACCCGGAGTACAGCAAGGACATTCTCATGAGCATTGCTGACCGCCTCCTCCAGAACAATCTCATCCTGGTAATAATCCACTGAATAATTGAAAACTCTGTAGTTTCTTCAGCTTCAGGACACACCATTGTGCAGTCACCAATTTGCCAATTGCTACTGTAGCTGTTCTGAAAAATTGTGAATTTGTGTTAACAGGATAGCCAAGTGGATGTCGCGAAGGCGAGCTTCGACAGGCGGCAGCCTGACAAGGACATGTGGAAGAAGGTTTGCAGGTGTTTTCTGAAGGGGAGGCTTCAGACGCAGCAGCAGCAGAAGACGGCGCAGCTGCTATAGGACACAAGAGCAGTTTGAGGGAGGGGGGCATTGGGGGGAGCCTAGATTAATCCTTATTTTCTGCTTCAGATTTGTACAGAAAACTATTTATTCGGAGCACTAATAAGAGAGTAATTGGGTGCCTTGATTAGCAAATAAAATCCCTTGTCTCCATTGCATCTTCTGTCCTTCATTTTATCACATCACTCTCTCTCTCACTAACACACAAAACCAAGTACATAACATACAAAACCAAGTTCATGTATAGTCGTCGGTAAGATGCTTCCAATTGAAACCGAGACTCTTTTCAACAAGCTGCCATCGCATAACATACAAAAGTACAAACCCCTAACTTTCACGGTTTCATTTCAAGACCCAAGTGACTAACCAACAATCCGGTACCAAGTTCCTTTCGTGGCCAACAGTGTGTACTGCGTTTGAGCCTTTGTGATCGAGAAGGATCGAACGAATTTGGAAGGGAGGAGACAAGATGGCCTACAGAATCCAGGCGACCGCTGCCTCCATGGCCGCTTCGGTTCGTCCCCATCTCGAGGACGCCAAAGATCCAAGATTCCGATCGCTTCACGGCCACCCACGCGTGACCCATTCCGTCGCTGAGGACAACGGACAACCACAACAACGCGGTGGATGTGGCCATGTAGTACGGACGATGGACCACCGGTGCGCCGTCAAGCTGGTGGAACTCGAGACAGATCCATGCGCAGCCTTTTCCGTTCAGTAGGCACGATTCACTGTTCAGCGACCGGTGGATTAATTTCAGGGACCGGTGGTTTATGCTTGGTGACGGGACCAAATCTTTTTTTGTTGAGGGACCAACTAATTTGTGATGCAATTGGAAAATTTACTTAGAACTAGTTACATTTTTTTCGCAACTTCCTATTAGATCAAAGAAAAAAAAACTTCAACTCCTTAATACTGGTTTACTTAACCCCTAAATTATGAAACTAGATGTTCTAACCCTAAAGTGTGAAAACAAGTTCAAATAACCCATGTGACGATTTTGTGACGCAGATAATAACGTAGCATGCTAACTTACATGCGTAAAGATTTATCAGGTATACCAAGCTGACATACGAGAAGGCTATTTGGCGACTAGTCGCACGCCGAGGTGAGCGCGTGACTAGCCCGCCCACCCGCCACGTGTCCCCCAACGTGTGGTTCCCTAGTCGAGGAGGAAGAAGAGAAGGGGAGCAGCGGCCAGTGCGGCGCCTGCAACGACGACGAAGACCTCTTCTCTGGCTTCGGCGGTGACGGCGACGCCGAATCTAGCCCCTGTATTTAGGGTTTTGGGGCCGGGGTGAGGGAGGAGGGGCAAGAGGGGGGGCTCGCCGGCAACTTTAGAGGGATGGCCGGGCGGCGGCCGGACCGGT
>CM002481.1:21775503-21876976 GCA_000325765.3 Leersia perrieri
TTGATGCCGTTGACACCCTTTCGGCACCTGTGAGCCCGGGGGGTGGGGGAGGTGGCGGACGGCGGAGGCGGAGGACGCCGGTGGCAGAGGAGAAGGAAAAAGGAAAAAAAGAAAGAGAGAAGGAAGGAGGGGAGGAAGGAGGAAGAAGGAGAAAGAGGGAGAGGAAGGAGGTGGTTGCACGAGGGTGGTGGCCGCACAACCAGGTGCGGGTTAGCGCCCCCCGTTTATATTATCAATAATTTATATCATTCTCAATCCGTTTTACTTGTGAATACAACAGTTAACCTGTTCAAATATTGTCTCCTGCATAGTCCCAGTGGCCAAAACCACCACTACTTTATCATTACTTTTATCATGTACACATTAAAATCACTGCCACTTCAAAATGTACACAACAAAACAACTATAGGGGGTTATTTAATCTGGTTTTGGCATTTTAGGGGGAAGAATACCCGCTTTCGTACTTTAGGGGGTTAATAGACAAACACCGATACTTCAGGGGTGACGTAGACTTATCTATTTATTTGTAAATGGGGTTATTTCTAAATAACGTTACAATTTGAACACATTGCAACTGGACGTCTGGACGGTGTTATTTATTCTTTAACTACGTGCTATTTCTTACCAACTCCGTCTTAAAATATAGCTACCTGAAGCTATGAACCTAGACAAAAAATATGTCTAGGTTCATAGCTTCAGGTAGTTGTATTTTGAGACGGAGGTAGTATATATAACTATTTTAATCATTCTTTACAACAATAGGTTCAAAACGATATAATCACAGAGGAAGGATCAGGGACTTTGGAAGCTTATCGGTTGAACTAAATGGCCTAAATGCAGAAAATGCATGTTCACAATAAAAGCAATTTGTTGGTATATTTTTGTAGATGTGTTATTTGTAGTTTAAAAAGGCAGTATAAAAAACATGGATGGAAATTTCATAAATCATTTTGAAAATGAAGTCAAATTTTCACACCAGCTTATAATCCGTAGGGGAAATGATGGGAGTCTAATTCTATTTTGATTGCAACTAATCTTTCATAATGTTAATCATCATTCATCGATCAATCATCCAACAATTTTTTTCGGGGAAGAAGGAATTTCATTACTCGTAAACAAAATTAAAGGGTGGGCATATTTTCTTCTGTTTCAATAGTTTTTCTTTTTGGATTGATCCATGGCACTCAACCTCAGCAGCCAGATCGGTGTTGATGCAAAATTTGTGTGCGGACACATGAAGGTCTAGGAGATTTGCTTTATTCCATTGCAAGTCCTAAAAATAGGGTTCAGGGCCTAGTTCAATCCTAAAACTAACATAATGAGCAAAAAAGTTTAATCTCGAGTGCTTATCAGCCACTAGGCCAATAGCTGGTAGCCAATGCTAATAGTGTTTTTAGTCAATCGGCTATAGGGATATTTAAATGATTCTCGCATCAGCTAAAACAATATATTTTTTCTTATTAAGGACAATCTTGATAGATCAGACTTAACCAAGAGTCCGAGACAATATAATATTGAAACTAATGAAAATAAATTATCAGGAGTTAAATAATTATGAATGCCAGCAAATGCTAGTAAATAAAAAATAATGTAAAAGATAACTCATCAGCTAAAACCCGATGAAACTTTATGCAAGTTAACCGATTTAAACAAGCATATCAAGACAGTTCATATTAAAGATAGACTCGGCTCTGTCGGCAGGTTTAGACAAGCTGATCAATCTTACATAAAGGGATAAATATATCATGTTGTATTACCATGACTAAGTGTCTTAAAAAGATATCATTTTTATTATAATATCGGACCAAACCAAAAAAGTCCTAACTATTGATAGGATCTAAATCAACCAGGCCGATCAAATCAGACTATGTACATGATATTGTGGCGTACTTATAACTAATTCACTATATCAGACATAACTGAGAAAAAGCTGACATGATGCGAAGTTTGATGAGACTCACTTTGTCATGGAAGATCAAACCTAACAGATGCAGTCCAGCTCAATAGCACGAACTAGTTGAAACACATAGCGAACTATGGCGATGCGTAAAAAAAAGTTGTATCGATGATTGTGCCTTTACAATACCATGGGTTTATATATTTATACCCTTCACGATCAACTTGACATATTGCGATTGTAAAAAAAAGGAAACTAAGGCTCCTAGACTTACAAAACTAGGAACTGGTTGGCTTTCCGTGTACACAAATCTTAAACCTATTGCAATTGAACTCTTTTTAGGAAACCGATACAATCATGACGTCATTCCCGTAATGAATGAACAGCTAAAAACTAAATCTTGCTGTCAACAACATATAAAATAAAATGTCAGGGTTCATTTGAATGCTGGAAATAATAAAGCACATGGATAACAATGCATAAAATAAAATTTCATGCTATAAAATGACATGAAATAAAAAACGCAGGAATTTGTCAAATTGGATGCTTGGATACTCCACATGAAAATTATAGGAATTTAACAAATTTAACAAAATATCATTAGCATAGAGTTAAGAGGAGAGATGTAGAGGGATGTTGTTGTGGACTTCAAAATTGAAAACCATATGGTTTCAGATCTTTCCTGAAATCCTTCACTATTCCTTTTTTTTTTTCTGACCAACTCATACAAACTAAGGCCGCGTTCATTTCTCAGAGAAAAAAGACAGTGTTGGCAACTTCTACAGTGTTTTTCTCTCTTTTTCCATGCGCACGCTTCCCGTACTATCAAACGGTGTGTGTTTTAAAAAAAATTTCTACATGAAAATTGTTTTAAAAAATAAAATAATCCATTTTTCAAATTTAAAATAACTAATACTCAATTAATCACGCCCTAATAATGTTTCTCGTTTTGTGTGCCATCACTATTTTTTTTGCCGAACTCTTTTAGTCATTTATGAACGCAGCCTAAAGGACCCATTGGAAATTATTCCGTAGGGTTTGTATCCTCCGAAAATCCTATGAAAACGCATCATTCTAAGGCCTCCTCCAACGGTGATCGATTTCGCTAGCTGACGAGCACAAAAGCTGACGTGGCACAGAGAAAAGGAGGAGAGAGAGCTGCCACTAGCGACTAAATAAGTGGCAATCAATTTCACGTGGCCCAAGAATCTGTGAGAGAGAAAAATAAGATCAGCTACTGAAGTAGGGAGGAGAGAGAACATATGGGTAGTATTTTTTTCTCCTTGAGGTCGACCTTAGCTGATGATGTCGCTAGTGCTGTTGGAGACGGCAAGGAGCCTTGAATTTTTAAATCTATGGTCAGAGCAAGTACCAATGTTTATGGTGTCGTTGGGCAGCCTAGAGTTGTCCAGCCGTAGCAGCATGAGTTGCATACCATAGACCCTAGTGCAGCCGTTCGGCTCCATCAAGCAAGCACAACCAAAGGGATTGATCCGCAGGTGTGTTAACTTGTGTATTCGTGTATTTGCTAGATTGATTTCTGGATTAGCACAAGGGTCCCGGTACTGCTCCTCACAGCAGCGCTACAGCTACCCTTGCTGCATCCATTGTAGTGGCTGTTGCACTGCAGCGGCCTTGCCTGCCGAACATGCGCTATATGAATAGAGGGAGCGTCAATATCCAATAGTTTTGCACGAGCAGATACGGCGGAGAATAACACCAAGTTACAAAATTGAGCCATCTGGTATTCTGGCTGCCAACCACACTACAGGAGATAAGATAGTGTGTCTAGGTTCAATGAACCAAGTGGCACCGAAATCTGTCCGTAATGTGGATAGACGTCACAATCCCAACAGCTGTGGAGCGTAATGTGGATAGACGTAACGTAACAATCCCAATAGTTTGGAGCTTCCTTATTCTTTTTTTTTTCTTTTTTTTGAACATGGGAGCTTCCTTATTCTAGTACTACTCCTGTACCCCCGACCTCCAGTACCAATTGTTGCTACAAATGGGCAAAGCAAGGTCACTCACAGCGACTAATCATCATTACCTTTGTACTTGGGTATTCAGGATGTGACAAAATGTGCACGAACAGGTCTCAAGCTTTGACAGGTGCTTGTAGCAGCCTAGTAGGATATGGAGGCCCAGGCGCCCAGCTAGGCAGGCATGTCGACCTTGCATGGAGCCATGAATGATTTATGGCGTAATAGTGCATAGAACAATTCTGAGGATATTCAGATTTCAGAGCGATTCTCAGCAATTACACTAGACACTAGTAACAACTTTTGAGAAACTACAGCCGCATTTAGTTTCCCAAATTTAGAGTTTAAAAATGTCACATAGACTAATAACAAAACAAATTACATATTTGGACTGTACACTGCACAAATCTTTTAAGCTTAATCATAACGTCATTAGCACATATTAGTTACTATAGCACTTATGATTAATCTAATTAGACTTAAAAAATTATGTACAGTCTAAATATATAATTTGTTTTATTATTGGACTACGTTTAATACTTCAAATGTATTTCCAAATATTGATGTGACATTTTTACAAACTAAACACAGCCTACTACGCATGATCTGGACGAGTCTGGACGACTCCGAAATTCTCGGGTCAAAGGGTGAAAAAAACAGCCCTTCAGCTAGAAAAGAGAAGCAAGTCCACCAGCTCCTCCAACTCCATAATCATCAAAAATAAGGACGCACTACAGCATCCATTAGAAACAAGGCATGTCCCGCCAACAAGTTAAAATCGATATTGCATCAAAACAACACCAAAGCAGAAAGCAGATAAGAAAGAGCTCAGAATCCTGCTGTGATGCCAGGAGGAACTAACATTCATAGATACTCGGTTTGAGCAAACAGCGGGTTTAATTGCAATATTTATGACACCCAATGCCAGGATAACAGAATGTACTACTCCCAGGATAACAGAACACACCACAAACCGATGCGTACCAATGATAACAGTACAGCAATATGGTAGCTGTACAATTAAGTTCATAAATTTGACAAGTTATTCATGCGATCATGAGAGTAAAAGGAAGCCCAATTAAGAAAAGCTCCAAATCACCACCAGCCTAAGCAGATGCACCTCCACGGCGGCACTCGTTCAGCATATCTAGATAGAACTGGCACTTGCTGATGTCACTACCATAGTTGTTGATGCACTGCCAATGAAAAATAAGTAGGAATTAAGACTTTTACTACATATAGTAGAAATGTAGAATGCATATAATAGGCAATACGGATTTAATCTATGTAAACCAGATAATTAAGAAACAAGAGACTAATGTTGCAGACACATCTCACTAGTGTATATTGGCTTTCTGCAAACCACAGGAACTTCCGCAAAGGTATGCCAGATGATTGAAGTTTAAGAGTAGAATTACTATAGATCGACAATGCATCATCAAATTCATTCTCATGGGAAAGGACAAGAAATAGAAGCAGCTAGGCAATAGAAGATTTTTAAGCCAAAAATGGAAGTAAAACATACATCTTGGAAGGCCCTGGAGTGGATGCTGCATGAGTCAGATGCAGTGGCGTTGGCCATTGGGGTAGCAGAGGCAGCAGCCTCAGAGACAACAGTCTCATGCTGAATGGTACGGGGGCCCATTACAGCATCAACAGCCCTATGTGCCATGGCACTGCCAGTACCAAAAGCCATCCCTGCATAAATGTGCAAAAGTATTCTTAGAAACTGCATAGTAATAACTTGGTATAGTACCATTGATTCAAACTAAGAACAAGATAAAATATTAATACCTTGAGCAATAGTGGAACCAATTCCACCAAGGATAGAGCCACCACCACTCTGCTGAGGAGCTGGAGGAGGGGCTTGCCTTGCTGCAAAGAACAATTGCAGATGTCAATAGAAGAAGAATATTAAGCTTAGAAATTTATTTGACACTTCAAAATCAGCAAGAATCAAACAGAAGTTATGAAAACCGACAGGATAATATCAATACCTGGCTGTGGAGGGTTCCTTACTGGAGCAGCACGTGGTGCAGGGCGAGGTGCTGACCTTGCTGCAAAATAAATGCCAAGCAATGATCTCAATGTCAAGAACATAATGTGTTATGATATGGGCACACACTACTACATAAAAACCCTGAATGAAATGAGAGCAAAAATGATACATGTCTATATCATCAAAATCTTTGTCCATAGAACAAATAATAAAACAGTTCATATCTGAATCTATCCAAGGGATAAACAGGAATATCAGGTCCCTTCCCTCAAAAAGATTCTTTTCGCTATGTGCCCCAGTCTGAACCAAATGCAAATATACAAGGCAGCTGGTTATTCATGAGGCACAATCTTTTCAGTAAGTGGCGTCATGATGCATAAAACATTATAGTAGATTTGTAGTACAGCACTAACATATATGGTTGAAACTAATTTTAGTCAACCAGATCTTTAATATTTGAACCCTGTATATAATATATACAAAATATTTTAGTACTACTATATCCCACAAGTCGAGAAGGAAATGGACTGAAATGAAGAAACATGAATGTGCAAGGCTAATCAATGAGCAACCCCATTAAGAAAATTGCACTTAGAACAGCCAAAGCAGTCAACAGCATCTATATATGCCTCCTAACTAAGCCAAGATAGCATTTTAGAACTATGATGGCTACTCAAAAAGGCAAATAGCATCAGCACCCCAAAGAAAGACAAAATTGAAGAAACTATCTTAGTGCACAATGTGTAAGGCCGTCCAATGAATATCCCTATAAAGAAGGGAATTGTAAATAGAATAGCTAAAGCAGTCAGGAACATCTCTATATGCCCCCTAACTAAGCCAAGATAGCATGGACAACCATAATGGCTACTCAAAAAGGCAATTAGTGCAAGCTCTCCCCAAAGGAACTAAATTGAACAACCTTAATACAACCATGAAACAGAGGTAGTCATGTTTCCACAAAAAATAGGAATCAGTAAAAAAAGATGCATATATAGATCTTGGGTATGATTTCTTATTCAGGAAGATGAGGGACCCATGATTATAAGGCCCAAGGCCAATGTGAACATAAACCAAACCAGCCTTTAGGATATAACTAGAATGTTTGCTCATAGAGATAAATATGACATTCTACATTTATGGTAAAAAATCCAAAGCTGAAATGCAGAGGTAGTAATGCGAATGGAAAACTGTACCAAGAAATCGTAAGAAACACAAGCATTTGATGGAATGTCTAGAGCTGCTTGGGGAGAACCGCAAGTTTATGATTGACAAGGGGCTCCCTCAAAAGGCCCAAGTGGGCATTACATGCCCATCTGTATGCGCCTCCTAACTACGCCAGGACAGTATGCAGAACTGTAGTGGCTACTCAGGGAGGCAAATGCAGAAGGCACTAATTGCGATTGGCTCATTATAGCACACACAGAATGTAATCCGTTAAATCTCAGATAACAATAACAATCCACAGTACTCACTCCGTCCAAAAATATAAGCCTCCAAAAATGCTTATATTTTTGGGCGGAGGGAGTGGAACAAGATATATATTGAGTCCATCTACGAAAGGAAAACTGAAATTTCCTTCCCTCAAGTGGATTCAGATTTGATATATGCCCCTGTCTGAACCGACTGCGCATTATGTCACAGACAATTCACAACCGGTTATTCAAGAAGCAATCGATCCCGTTTCCTTTCTTAAAATTCCCCCTTTGCCAAATTCCCCAAACACGGGGAGCCGTTTCTTCTGATCTAAGTTATCCACTTTGATGACCCCAACCACACACGGGTAGCCTATGCTAAATCTCCGACAGATCTGACCATTCTAGCCAATCGCAAAAAACCAAACCACGAATCGGGCTATCAGGAACCCACCCACATACGGATCGATTCGAACCCAGATCTACCATCCAAACGACGTCAGGCCCGAGCGAAGAATTCAACGCGAGAAACAAACATACTACACCGTTTCTGTAGGGATAGGGCGGGGGAGAGGATGGATGCGGTTACCTGAGCTGCGGCGAGGCATGGCGACGGGAGGCCGGAGGTGGACGAAACCCTAGAGGCGGCGGCGGCGGCGGCGACGAGGGGAGCGAATGAACAGGGGGAGGGGACACCAACGGATCGGGAGATTGAACACGGGCCACGCCTAGGGTTTGAATTTATAGCCGCGGATGAAGGGGACTCGGGTACGGATTTTTTTTTCTTTTCTCACTCTTGCTGTTCCCAACCTCCTCCTACCTTCTTGCAAGACAAGCCAAGCTAGACATGTGGGCCAGCAATATGTGGTTATGACAGGTGGGACCATCGCGTGATGGGTCCACATGTCGGAAGCCGGCACCGCTCTGGGAGAGGATATGCTCGGAACTCTCTGGATTCCACCAGATTACCAGAAAGAATCAAACGCATGAACTGCCAAGAGGATTTCATTTGCGTGCGCCCATGATAAGCTGAAAATTGGTCCGTGAATCTTCTATTTTCAATTTTATTGAGAAATTTGCCCATATACAAAATCACTATTCAAATTGAACAAATTCATTTTTACCTGTAGGGCCTTCAATGGGCATGCCAGTGGTTCATATAATATCCAGATAAGATCTTTTTCTAAACATCTCAAAAGTAATCCTGACATCATGTTTGGTAAAATTAGCTTAGCTCCTATACAGAACCAAAAGCAAGGGAAATGCAGTAAAACATCAGGAAATTGCGGTATCAACCCATGTCAAATACTCGCAAAAATCCTTGCAAAAAAAAATACTCGCAAAAATGATCTGTCAACATGTAGTTGTAGCCTGTAGCCCCCCTCGACTGAAGGGCATATATTGTACAAAACTTGCAATGGGCCAATGGCTCTCCATGTATACATATCTCATTTTCTGGTCAATGGCCAAAGTGGCTGAGGAGACCATTCATTATAATATATCATGCATTACTTGGCTTCATCATGTGTTGACTGCTATGCGTTTTACTTGAACATGGAAATGTCGAAGACGAGGGCAGAACCATCTGTGGACGCCGAGACAATAAAGTTCCCATCAGCAGAGACTGCAAGAGACTGCACGACATCACCATGGCCGGCAAAAACCCTTACGCACTCCCCAGAGAGGCTGTCCCAGATTCGCACCATGCCGTCAATGCACCCCGACGCCAGAAACCTAGACGAGCCCAGCCATGCCAGGGATGTCACTCCCTCCTGTTGTTCATCACACAAGTAACCCAGATACTGTCAAGTACTGTAAACAAATGGCGGTGTAGACAAAAGTAAGAAATTGATTAAAGTTTTGTGCCTACATCATGGTCGCAAGTGCATCGGATTGATTGGCGAGCAAGGTCCCAGATAATGAGCTTCTGGTCCATGCTTCCGGTAGCCACCCAATTGTAACTGCAAAATATACTCCAGGTCAAATGAAAAATGTGCAGTGTTAACATGATACCATACTACATACTCTCTATGGATCCAGTACCTTGGTGAGATGCCAATACACTCAATAGATCCAGTGTGGCCATCCAATGAACCAACAACCTGCAAAAAAACAGTGATGCTGATGGTACATACATTTCCAAACAAAACAAAACCTTCCAGCCTATGTACCAACTTACATGATAAAGCCAACGGAACATAATGAAAGCTTGAATCATAAAAATACTTACCTGGCCTGAATTTATGCTCACAACGTGCACAGAATTATCCTTCGAGCCACTAACAATTGTTTGGGAATCCGAAGTAATTGATAAGCATATTAATCCATCCGTATGATAGCCATGGCCTGGAGACAAAAAAAGATCAGAATTGATGTCCACAACTGATCAAGTACATAAGAATTCAATCATATGGTGATTACCAAAATTGACAATAAATTACCTCGGACAACATGTCGGCTCTGTGCAGTTCTTGGGTCCCATATTCTCAATGAAGCATCATCTGATCCGGTACAGATAAGTTTACCTTCAGAAGAAGTTGTGTATTAGCAAACAAGTTTTTGTTGAAAAACCATGTTGCCACTTGCCAACGTAGAACTTCTAAGTGGACAGCTAAATAAAGATGGTAGAGAGAAAATTTTCATGCTAAAGCATCTTAAACAAATAGTTTAGGCAGGGTTAACTAACCAAATTACCATAACCAAGCAAAAATGTTATTGATCAAGGAAATATATTGGTACCATCTGGAGTAAAATCACCACATGTTACTGTGCTACTATGGCCAGCAAAGGTATTCAGAATGGCATTATGGTCAGCATTCCACATCCACAAATTACAGTCTTCTGATCCTGCAATTATCAAATGCCCCCGCGGATGCCATTTAAGCCACTACAAAACCAAAGACATACAGTTACACCATGGGACTAATCATAAAGTATGCATATATTTCGGGAGAGGAAACAAGAGTTCGCTAGGGGGGCATAACTAAGTTCAACTAACAAATGAAATGAACCAGGATTATCTCACCTCGAAGCCAGATCCAGAGCCCTCAAGGGTTCCCTGAAGTGTTCGTGTAGCTGTATTCCACACATTTATGCGTCCATCAAAACTTCCACAAGCCAAAAGATTCCCATCTGAACTGAAAGCAACCGTGCATACTGTATCTGTGTGCCCTGTATTGGGAAGCTACTACATAAGTTCAACAAAAATCCTAGCATCAACAATAGTGTCAAATTGTGAGTGCAGAAAAAAAAAACTAAATCAATGGGCCATAGGAAATCTCAAAATCCTTTGATATAAATGGTTAATAAACATTGAGTGAATGATTTGTCTGCATGAAATCAATATATAACAATTGCAATGCTTATATGTTGATTGCAGAGACCACAGTCACTATAAAAAAAATCAAATTAACATAAATGAATACATCAACTTCATAGGTGAAAAAAAAGGAAGGTAAAGCATAGATACCAGAGTTAATATATTTAAAAGGTGGAAAGGAACAGAGATATTCCCATGAATATTTTAGACGCAGAAAATTAGCATGGTACTACTAAATCATACCAGCCAGCTCCAAAACATTCTCTGCTGATCCAATCTTCCACAGGAATCCTCTATCATCTTTCCCTCCGGAGGCCACAAGTGATGCATCTGTAGGACTGCATGCAACAGAGTATATCTCATCTGTGCAGAAGAAGAAAGAATAGGAAGTATCAGAATGTATGTAATAGAACTGCATGGATAGGTATAACTGCAGTACAAAAAGGGGAGAAATTGCTGCCTGAGTTAGGAATGGTGTAGCTCAGAGAACAGAACAACAAAGTTGCATCAATGAAGTACAAAATCGATCAACAAGCAGTACCAGGAAACCGTAATTTCATTCTTTTGTGCCAACTTGCCTGTATGAGCACGAAATGCGTATTGGGAATCATCCTCTTGCAAATCTCCTGAAATTGAAAGAATAGATAATTATAAACCAAATGTCACAAGTAAGGTGGTTCAGAATAGCTAAAAATTGCTACCATGTCAATGACCAACAGAGGAACAGATTGCAACTAAAATTCTAGAAAAGGAAAAGATTCCTCTAGGATCTGACAGGAGAGCTATAGACATGTAAATCTACAACAGTTGTAGCTTTCTTTACAAATTAGATTAAAGTTAGATAAAATATGCCCAATCAGCATATTTCTCACAATTGTTCCATATTTTTAGGACGCAATAATATTATCATTTGCAAGTCTGATAAAAGAAATCACTTTGCTGATTGCTAAAAAAATTTAAACACAGTTGCACCAAACAAGATCACCACAATCAACCTTCACGCCGAAAGTAGCATCAGATAAGCGGTAAAAAGAAGGCAAAAAACATAATACTACAACAGAAGTGCACTCAAAAGAAGTGCTCTAGATGCTAAACAGAAGCGTAGTAGTGCACTCAAAAGAAATGCTCCGGATTGTATGTCAAAACTACCAAGCCTCATGCTAAGGCAAAGCGACAAACATGCAGTATAACAGAGTAATAGTAACACTGAAATGTACTCAAAAGAAGTGTCTCAGCTTATTCAGCTTCCAACCTATTGCACATGATTGTAATTCTGCTTAAGAGCCCTGCTCATGATCCTATCAAGCTTACTTAAAAACAGAATTCTAACAATCATCATTCAGGAGTCAGGACATCAACTCTCCACAGTCCACTCTCTAGACTTAAAAAATCAGAACCAAGTACCTACTGCAACAGATGAAATCCTATATAGCCTAAAACAATCCAACTATATAACACTAATAAGGAGAATAACTATTTATTTGTCAATCAGGATCCTAAAAAAGCATCATATTGAGCATTAGGATGAACTCACCCATCCCATCGTCATCCTCGTCATCACGATCAGGGAGATCTGAAACAACACAACCAAATCAATAATAAGCACCAAGCACAACCAGCCAGTAGGCAGGCAAACAAATCAAATGGATAGTACTAACTGTAATACTGACCTTCCTCATCGATTTGTATCTCGTTTATGATGTCCTCCTCATTGATGAAGACCTCCTCACCGTCAGAGCCTTCACCTGGGACCTCGCCCGGGATGCTCATGATCCTCACCGGCTTGGTAGGGGGGAAGACGGGGCGGCGGCGGCGGCGGCGGCTTCTCGGCCGCAGGTGAGGGGGAGAAGGGATGCGCAGTCACCTGAGAGCTGCGGCGAGCTAGGGTTCTGTGGGCTCTGTTCTCCCGAGTCCCCGCCTCCTGTCGCTAGCGTGCGTGCGCCGTGATATATGGGCCGTGGGCCGTATGGTTGTCTTTCGAAGGCCCACAAAACCCAAGAGAAGTCCAAAGCCCGCCCCATCGAGTCGAGGAAGATGAAAAGAGGAAAGGAAAACACCGTGGCAAACTCGTAATTATTCGAAGGAAGAGGGACCCGCACTTGGTCGCGAGGCGGCGACGGCGACCAACGGTGGCTGGAGGAGACCTCGTCGCCGGCGAAGCCGAGCGCTGCTGCTGCTGCTCCGCCTCTCCCGGCGCAGGCCGCCATGGTGAGCTTCGCCTCTCTGTTCGTGGCCTTGCTCCATGTTGGCTTACTCCTCACTCCCTTCCTCTCTCGCGCGCGTCCGTGCGCTTGCAGTTCTCCATCGCGGCCATCAACGAGAGCGACACCGGCGGGCAGTGGGAGCCGCTAGCTCCTACGAAGGAAGCGCAGGTAAGCTGCCTCCCTCCTCTCGCCCCGAGCATTCTCTCCTCCTAAATTTTTCTAATGCTTTGGCCTCCGTACCGTAGCTTGTGAGTTTTCGCCCAGCTAGGGTTTTGGGGTTCCTTGAGTGCAATGTGATGGATTAAATGGTTTTTTAGTGACTAAAAGCAGCTTAATTTCGTAGAAGAAGACACTGTGAGATGTGGGATTCGATCGTCCCGTTTGTTGGTATGACATATGATAGCATGTGGTCTTCAGTTTGTGTCATTGATAATTTTGGGCTTGAATTGGGGTTGTTATTAGCTTGGTTTAGTACTAACTTTTTTTGTTCCTTTCAATGATCTTTTCTTCTATCATTATTAAGGACATCATGTGATATTTCGATGTTTTCAGTGTTGTTTGCCCGTGTAGGAGCGCAATCAGGTTAGGTCTTTTAGGTTAAGGCACTATTCTTTCTTTTTTTTTCCTGATCGCTCAGGAGCAAGGCAGTATTCTTGATGTTGAGCTACACCTGCTCATAATGTAGATGTATATGTTAGGAGCTGAAAGGTCTTTTTGAATGTTAGTTGCTTCCAAAGATGTTGGCATCAGTGTTACTTTGTTAGTTATGCTACCAACCGACTTAATTAAAATTTGAAGATTGTAACTTCGGAATTCTTAGCAGAATTGGAAAATCAACATGAACAACTATTTTCAAATAGCATTGTGAATGAAACTTTTAGGATTACTAGCTAATTCACATCTTTTCAGGATTTAGTGCGTGTGTTCCTAAAGTAATGTGCAAATCCCCATGCTCTGTGACGTATTTCGAATAAATATATAACAACCTGTAAACTTTATGATAAGCTGTATACATTTGTTAGAAGGAAAACATATATAATTTGCAACCAAACATCAATCCATATCACGTGCATAGATCTATTATCCGCAAAACATCTCACCATCCTCACTCCATGAATTATGTCCTGGGTTTGCTTTGCATCTTTGTAAAAGTTGTATTGCACTATGCTTTTATTATTTCAACCACTTCGGCATTTCCATTAAAGACTATAAAGACAATAATAGCCTTGTGATTTATTTATCAAATATAAGTGCTGCTTCTTTATCTGAAAGGAGAGATATGCCGAAAGCTTAGTTCGGTGCATGTCTTTTGCATCTTTAATTGAACAGTTCAGAAGAATATCTCAGGGAAATGCCAAGTTATTACTGTTAAATAGTCCTTATTGAACATTGACTTTAGTGATTAAAGCAACCTGATTATTACTATGGGGAGCTTTGTTTTCATTAGAGGCATGGTTATAACAAGGCGCTTCAACTGAACAAAAGCAATCTTCCAAGGCGCTTCTACTTTATTATTTTGACCTTAGATAACATTGGTTATGTTATGTAAACATTAATTAAGAATAATTAATCGACCACACTTATTTCTTGATGCCACTGTGTTGGTCCTGGGTTACAAAATTTGCATTTGGTAATTTATAGTCAGATAGATAAGATGGTTTGTTTGTCTGTTCTTTTATCAAGGTGTTGGTGTGTTTGGGGGTTTGGGATGCGGGTTGGAGTGCTGTATGTTGATTTTTTTTATGGATGGTTAAACATGTGTGCCATTATTGTTGAAAATAATTGCACTGTGTATACATATCTATATGCAGATGGCTAGTTAATTAATATTTCATTTTAGTTTTGAAGATAATTATTTCAGTATTTTGAAAACTACTCGTATAATATATGATCTGATTTTATTTGAAAACTGTTGTAATGCACGGGCACTATGCAATTATATCATAATATTCCAGCACTGCTATAGTTTTGCCTGCGTTAATTTGGATGGGGATAGCTATCAGTATTTGTCCAAGGAATTGGTTCCACAAGTTAATCATTATAATTCATCTGAGGTCAAGTTTAATAGTTAGCAGTACTTAACTGAAATATTATTTGTATATCTCTTCTCGTGATAAGGTCAAAATTTTAGTCTTACAACTTGCCAGTAATATTGTTGTTACAATATTACGTGTTATTGAAGTTACTTTTCAAATGCTTCAGGAATCGGCACTCTCTCAGAAGTACCACGAAGGACTCCTCAAGTTGCAAGAAAAAAACTATGTAAAAGCACGTGAAGTTCTTGAGGATGTCTTGAAGGATCCAATAATATCAAAAATTCAGGTAATCTCCATGAAAACATTTCATATATCAGTTTGTTGTAGACTTTTGCCCTCTATAACACCATGTTTTTTTTATTTAAAACAGGCTGATAACATTGGCAGTGATCAACATTTGCTGCAGCTAAGGTTCTTTTCCCCATACTTCATTTGTAGTGTCCATGATGCAATTCCATTTTTATTCGTTGGTTAAAATTATCGACATGCCATGGAGAACTGTACTCAGTACCAGTAAACATGTGTAAAATAGTGTAATTTCATAGAACTACAACAGCTCTATAGTGAGAAGAATGCATTTTTGTCCTGGGGTACCCATGTCCTCATCATTATCTAATCCACCATGTTGCAATGATTCAAAACTTCCAAAATAAAAGAAAACTCACGTGTTGTTCACAGAGTTATACGAACCTGCAACAATTCAATGTAAAATTTGTTCTAGATATCAAGAAATAAAAATATGACAAGCAATTGGAACTGCTCACAATGAGCTAGCAGTATAACTTAAGTTTTTTTTTGGATCAAAGCATGTAGGATAAATCTGATATTAAATTTGCGTAGTTTATAAAACGTCATATGCATAAACTCATGATTTTTTTTTGTAATTTTTTGAAGCATCTGAACATGTTGGATTCAATGTATATTTTGTAATGGAGATGGCTGTTCTCTAGGATACCATTTCTGAACTGTTAACCTAATTTTTTTAAGGTTGTGCATATTATACATGGGCATAGTTGGCTGTGTTAACTCTTGAATCAGATATATCTAACTACATTTTTATGGTTTATTTGTTTGCCATTATTTTTGTTAATGTTGAATTGCTGGTTTCTAAATTCCACAGGTTTCTTACATTGAAAAACCTTGCGTCTGTTTTTCTTCAACAAGGGTCGGAGTTTTATGATAATGCTCTTCGTTGTTACCTACAAGCTGTAGAGCTTGATGCAAATGATTCAGTTGTATGGAATCATCTGGGAACACTTTCTTGCTCAATGGGTTTGCTGAGCACATCAAGATGGGCATTTGAGCAAGGGCTTCTATGCAGCCCAAACAATTGTATGATGTCTTTTCCATTATTTTTTTAATCTGTTCCCACTGTTTTTTAGTTCATCTATTGTGACTAAAATCTATGATCACTTTTTGGGTTCACAGGGAACTGCATGGAGAAACTCTTGGAGGTGCTTATAGCTATTCGTGATGAAGTTGCATGCCTTTCTGTAGCAAAGTTAATACTTAGGAGTTGGCCATCACATCATCGTGCTTTACATGTGAAGAAGACAATTGAGAATGCAGAACCAGTACCCTTTGCACCTCGTGGTATTGACATACTTGAACCCAAGCATGCCAAACTCAAATTTTGCAAGAAAAGGAAATCTGGAGATGATGAAACCCATCGTGGAACAGTGACAAAGAAGAGTAGACGGAATGCTGAATTGCAGTTGACTGAAGCCAGATGGATGGCCCTTTTAGATGGCATCCTAAGCTTCTTATGTTCAAATGCAAAAGCTAATGAAGGTCATGGTGCCAGTACTGAGAGTCCATGCCCAGATACTAAGAGGGTTGTCAATGGATTTTCTTATAACATGATGGATATTTCCTTATCTATGGAGACACCAAAAACTACGGAATCTGCTGGTGGAAATGGGAATGAATTGTACCATGATGTTGAAACTGCGATTTCTCAGGATTGCAGAACTGCAGTTAAAGAGAAGGATATTAATTCAGACAGAGAACATCCTCATGAAAGGCGAAGCACACGTCTTGAGAGGCTGCGAAGTCGCAAATCTGGTAAAGATGAACATGAATCCAATGGAAAAGATATATCACATGCTATAACTCAATTTCTAGATTCATTTATCTTGAAGCACACAAGTATTCCCGAAAAGATTGACTGTTCTGGAAGTGGTGACACATCTAATCCTGAAGGTCTAACATATACACCTGATCATGAGGCTAGTGATGTGAAGCGATTTCTTTGCAAAATATCGAAAAATTGTGGTCCTCTCCACATTGGTTCTATGTTACTTGAGGAAATAGCTCATACCAAGATACCTTTTCAAGATTACTTTGTTAAGTTCATTGAACTAGATAAAGTTACTAGAGGCTGGGCTCAAGATAGATCTGCACATTGCAGCTTATTTCTTGCTGAACTATACTTTGATCAAGCTCTTTGTTCTGGAAGCCCATTAACATCCTCAGAGTTGTCCAATTCATCTTACCATCTTTGTAAGGTCATTGAATCAGTTGCTTTGGAATTGCCATTCAGAACCTCTGGTGAAGCAGCAAAGTCCACCAATTTGGACTTGAATATGGAAAGCCGTATAGCAGAAATGTTCTCAAGTGATAAAACTGAGAAAAAATCCTCAAATATGTCTGTAAATCCTGACAAATCACTTTCCAGTAACATGTTTTGTGATGAAACATACGAATGTGATTCAACTTCAAACACTGATTGTGTTTTCTGGATCCGCTTCTTCTGGCTGAGTGGTTGCCTCTCCCTTTCATCTGACTGCAAAGAAAAAGCTTACGAGGAGTTCAACATTGCACTGTCACTTCTAAGAAGTAGCAATGAAGCCAAAAGCAATACAGAGTTTGTCCTTCTACCTCACAACAAACTTGTAAAATTGCTAACAGCTGATAGGATTCGTCGAGAAATTAACTTGATCAAGCTTGAATCTTTACTTTGGCATAATGATGAAAACATCAACAAAATAACACATACCGAGTTCATGGAATTGCTTCCCCCTCTTTTGCTTTCCACCAAAGATGTCTATGTTGGTAGTGCATATGGTCCACCAAGAGAAAGTGAGAAGGTTATTTCACTAGAGTTAGGTGCCCTGGATGTTTTAATATCAGCATGTGAAAATGCCAAACCAATGAACATCCAGGTATATCTTGACTCTCATCGAAGAAAAATGCAAGTTCTAACCGTGGCAGCTGGCATGGTTGGATCTGTTACCACCCATGAGGGAAAAAATTCAAGTGATCTTGAGCTTATGGAAGCAATGAACAGGAATCGACTGGAAAGTGTTGTGGAAGCAGTCAAGGATGTGTCTCGAAATGCTAGTAAAGCGAAAGCCTTTATTGATCAGTGTGACAACTCTGTAAGTTTCCTGTCAGTTTTCTGTGGATCTATCTCCTTGACTGTCATTTTAATTCAAATCTCTCATGCTTGTACCACTATCTATCAAGCATTCAAGCTTCATGTGTTAATGCATTAAGCTTGTCACTGCAATGCTTCAAAGAGGCCACAAAAATGACTTTATTTTCATATTTGCAGGGTGGGCAAGACGGTTTCTGTTCACTAGTTTCTATTGTTGGTGATTTCCAATCATTGCTCCTCACAATCATGTGTGCTGCTGTCAAGATGATCCTTTCCAGAAAACATGCATGCACTGGATCCTCCTATCAGGCTGACCAGTTGGAGAGTTCCTGCCTTGTTGATGCAGCCATTGCATTTTGCAAACTTCAGCACCTTGATCCTATGATATCTATCAAAATTCAGGCAAGTTGTGCTTACACGTTACCTAAAGCTCTGTGGTGTTGATTTTCATGATTAACGTTTACTTGCTTTTGTTTATCTATGATGCTTTCCAGGTTGACTTGATTGTGGCAGTTCATGATTTGCTCGCTGAGTATGGGCTCTGCTGTGCTGGGCGTGACGGTGAAGGGGAGGAGGGGACATTCCTCAAGTTTGCTATCAAGCATCTCATGGCACTAGATGTGAAACTAAAATCTCAGCTTAGTAGGTTTTCTTAGAAAATTTATTATGGTAGACACGTTTCTGTCCCATTTTATAACTAGCATTTTTTTACTGACTATCTTATTGTTAGATCCAAATGGGATGGAAGAAGATGCAGCAGAAAATGATAGAGCAGAAGATATTATGACTGATGAGACACCTGCTTGTGACGATAAACATAACTCTGAGGACGAGGAAGAATCTGGTATGGCTGGATTGCGCAGAGAAATTTTGTAATGTCTATATATTTTATTTTCCCATATATTTTGTGGTAGACGTGGTGTATACTGTCTGGTTATGTCAGCGTGCTTGACTCTCTGACACGTAAATGCTTTTTGATCTGGTCAACTTAGAAATTGATGAATGAAGTAGCTTTATATAAGTGCTGCCCTGAGAAATTTCTATGTTAATGCAGAATTGGAGGAAATACAGTCAAGCATCGATAGTGCCTTGGACCAGGCCTTTTTCTGCTTATATGGTTTGAAGATAAACCCTGATTCTTGCAGTGAAGATGATCTAGCAGTACACAAAAATACAAGTCGTGGTGATTATCAGACAAAAGAACAATGCGCTGATGTGTTTCAATATGTCCTTCCATATGCAAAAGCTCTATCTGTGAGTAAATTCATATCAAGTACCTTCATGTTTGTTATTTCAGTTTGGTAAGAAGCATCAACTGCAGTGAATAATACCTTGCTCATCCTCCTTCATCTTCTCCAGAAAACTGGCTTGGTTAAACTACGGAGAGTGCTGCGGGCTATACGTAAACACTTTCCACAGCCACCTTATGACTTATTGGTCAATAACTCTCTTGACAATTTTCTAGATGGATCTGACTCATGCGAGAAGACACTCTGTGAAATTTATGAAACTAATGGATCTAAGGAAGGTATCCTGAATGTACTGTTCCCAGGTGAAAGTGGCTACGAAGCGTTCAAAAAACTGTCCAATGCAAGGTTGTTTTTGTGCATTGTACCTATATGCCCCCTCTCTCTCTCTCTCTAGTTGTGGATGTGCCCTAAGTAAGTTTTTTACTAATTGCTGCAGCTCAGAGCCATACTCAGATGTTTATGGAAACTTGTATCACTACATAGCACAAGTTGAAGATATAAGTGCCTATGACAAGTATACTGGTTTTGTGCTAAAAAAGGAAGGGGGCGAATTCGTTCAACAGAGTGCTAATCTCTTCAAGTATGATCTACTATATAACCCATTGCGGTTCGAAACCTGGCAGAAGCTTGCTAATCTATATGATGAGGTAATATTTATTTAGTCACAGTAGTTGATTGAACTTGTTCCCTTTTTATTATGCATTTCTGTTTCATAACAAGTCTTAGTCTTGTGCAATAATAGGAGGTTGACCTGTTGCTGAACGATGGTAGTAAACATATTAGCATTTTGGATTGGCGAACAAATACAACTTTGACCCAAAGAGTTGAAATGGGTCGTAGACGTAGTAGACGCTGCCTATTGATGAGTTTAGCATTGGCTAAAACTGCTTCTGATAAGGTATGTTTTCATTAGTCCTCTTGGTCTGTACTGACCTGTGCCATAGGTGCTGTCAATAACGTCTAATCTCGTTTTTCTTTCAGGCTCAAATGCATGAAATGTTGGCCCTAGTTTATTATGATAGCCTTCAAAATGTGGTACCCTTTTATGATCAAAGAGCTACTTTGCCAGTGAAGGATTCAACATGGGAGACATTTTGTCAAAATTCTATGAAGCACTTTGAGAAGGCGCTTGAACTGAAGTAATCTAACAAACCTTGTCTATAATCTCATGTTCTCTGTGTTGGTTGTTGCAAATAGGATGATGTGATTTCTTTTTTCACAGGGCTGAGTGGCTCTATGCATTTTACCTAGGAAAGTTGTGTGAGAAACTGGGGCATTCCCCTGCCGAAGCTTTTTCATACTACAGCAAAGCTGTCATGTTGAATCCAACTGCAGTCGACCCAGTTTACAGGATGCATGCATCACGCATGAAGTTACTTTATACCAAAGGAAAACATAATCTGGATGCTATACAGGTTTGTCTAACAGTTAATGAGTCAGTTTTTGCTTTCTTCTTCTCTTTCTAGAATTATTATGGTAAGGTTTAGTTCCTTATTGAATGGTTTGTGTACAACTATACACTCTTAGGCTATCCTTGTGAGCATTGGCCAACGGCCAAGGGATACAGCCGGTCAATGGGCGCATGTTCCTTCCTTTGCCTGACTTTGGGCCTTGCTGGTCAAGGGGAATTTTATATCATTTTATTACCTTCTTAAGTATGATCATACATGTTAGCTCAAATCAAAGGAGTAGCTTTTACAATGCACACAATTAAATATTTTTTGTCATGTAGGGCCACACGTATAACTGCCAGTGCACGGCAACAGTGCCCGTCAAACGTGCCAGCCATTGTGGCTCCTTTCTAATTTGACCCTCTCCTATATAAGGACTAGGCTAAAAATCTTCCATACAGGGCAACGAGGCTTGTCTTGCCCTCATCCTCCTGCCGTCCATGGCTACTCATTGTGTTCAACTTGTGAGGATTCATTATTGGAGCCCTGTGACAACTTTGAATTATAAATGTAAAGCTTAAATGTACAACCTTTTGGACCGACATTATTTCACTGGTTTAGCTTACAGACGACCACTGCTTTTTCTCTTGATTGTAGAATGGTAGGTTTATAACAGATATTTAGATATTAACTCTATTGAATTGTTTTTTAGGTTGTTGCTGATTATACATACAAACAGTCGACAAAGGAAAATGTCTTGAGCATGCTACAGTCCATAAACAATGCTCAGAATTCATCCTCTGATCATAATGATAAATGTATTGTTGATAGTACAGAGGAAAAAAAGAGTGTTGACCCTGATCTACTTGATAAAGTGTGGCACATCCTTTATGATGATTGCCTGTGTGCCCTTGTTACTTGTGTGGAGGGTGAGCTGAAGCATTTCCATAAGGCAAGGTACAAGCTTGCACAAGGATTGTATAGAAGGGGTGAAGCAGGGGACCTTGAGCGAGCTAAAGAAGAGCTTTCATTTTGCTTCAAATCTACTCGATCTTCCTTTACAGTGAACATGTGGGAAATTGATGGTTCTGTTAGAAAAGGAAGGTGAAGTTTCTTTTCCTTGTGTGTATAATTTCATATTTACTCATTGATGGTTCAACTGTAACAAATGCATTGATTTATCCAACTGTTACAGCTTATAATATCATTGTCTCCCCCCCCCCCCCCCCAAAAAAAAAAAAAAAATCTTATTGCCCTTCCTTTTTTTACCCAGGAGGAAAAATCCGAATATTGGTGGATCCAAAAAGAATCTAGAGGTCAGCTTATCAGAAAGTTCACGAAAATTCATTACATGCATCAGGAAGTACATGATTCTTTACTTGAACCTTTTGGAGAAAAACAAGGATCTGTGGACTCTAGAGAGGGCATACACATATCTACGAACAGATAAGAGGGTATCCCCTAATTACCACAACAATGATGTTAAGCTAGATTGTTTTTGTGTGTGAAGATATAATAAGCTGTTTTTATTGTAGTTTGCTCTATGTTTGGGCGATATTGTTCCTGTTGGTCTTGGGAAGTACCTTCAGGTTCTAACTTCAGCAATTCGTAATCCTGAGATTCGTCGCGTTTCTGGTGATTCTTCTGTTGAGCACCTACTCGAGAAAATGTTTGGTGTGTTCATGGATCATGCAAATTTATGGGCTGATATAAGCACTATTCCAGAGGTGAACAGTCCTGAGCTATCAGAAAGCAATTTATACAGGTAATTTTACTAGTAGATTAAAGTACAATCCACAGTTACTCAAGCAAAAAGGTTTTCATACTTTGTTTCCTTGTGGCAGTTATATCCACCAGTACATCCATTTGCTCGAGAGTGATGTTCGATTGGATGTTCTTGAAGGATTAAATGAGAAGATAAGAAAACGTTTTAAGACGCCAAAACTATCAAACAGCAATTTCGCAAAGATTTGTAAGCACGCTTCTCTGGCATGGTGCCGTTGTATTCTCATTAAACTTGCGTCAATCACTCCCCTGCCTGAATCCATGGAGACAACTGAGCAGCCTGCTCCATTATCCAATGGCCTTCGGCTTTACATTGACTTGCAACCTGATGAGCTTCTCATCTCGTCTCCTGACGGGCCTGCTCAATTCAAAGGTCTCGATATGAATTGGTTTGAGACTTTTAACAGAATTAAGAACATTCCGATCAGGCAAACATCCGAAGACAACATGGAGACTGCTGTTACCGTTATGAAGAGCACTTACAACTTCTATCGGGAGAGCTCTTGTGGAACATTTCCATCGGGTATTAATCTGTATACAGTTGCCCAATCACAGGCGCCTATTGAAGGGCTACAACAAGCCCCAGATGTCGTTGATAACCTTGACCTAAGTATTCCAAGGAAACTCCTCCTATGGGTATATACCTTGGTCCATGGTCGTTATTCCAATATATCTGCTGTTGTAAAGTACTGCGATGAGATGAAGGTATGAATATGATGCCAACTATTTGTCATCGAACTTTTCCCTAGCCTCGACTAACGTTGAATTGTTCGTGTTGCAGTCAAGAAGTAAAAGAGGAACCTCGACCTCGACATCTTCACCGCAAACTGTGCAGCCCACGTCGCACAACGCAGTTTCTCCTCAAGGTAATATGCCAGACTTCTACCATGTGGGCTTGCCGAACAACGACAACCTCCCTTCTTTTCATGCCATAAAATCCTGATGCATGTTGTGTTTGATGTTCACAGTTGGCTCTAAAGAGAAGAGCACCCACATTGATCCTGGTGAAGCTCATGAAGCAACAACCCCTACAGCTCCAGCAGCTGTGAGTGCTCCTCCCCAGCAAGATGTGGCCATTGCAAGCACTCAGCTCTCCACTGAGGCCCAAAAAACCGTCACAGCGGCAGCTTCTCAACTAACCCGTAGCAGCTCATCGAGGGCGATGGAGACCCCTCAGGATGTCAGCAGAGGAAACGACGGTACATCTTAGCTTTGTACCATCAGGAACCGGCTTCTGACTGCTAATCTCTCGCAACGTATGG
Source organism: Leersia perrieri (assembly GCA_000325765.3). Lineage (NCBI taxonomy): Eukaryota > Viridiplantae > Streptophyta > Magnoliopsida > Poales > Poaceae > Leersia > Leersia perrieri. The sequence continues at coordinate 21,799,420 of CM002481.1, forward strand.
TCCATGTGAATATGTAGGCATTTTCACTCCCTTCTGAATCCTGATGCCACTCTGTAATCAACACTTCATACCGCAGATGAAAATACGGTGTACAGTCTCTGCAAAATCCGTAACAAACTGTTGTTGATTTACCTAGAATAGATGAAATTGCGAAGAGTAAGAGGTTCACTAACTGAAGGGCTCCTTGTGTTTATATCTGAAGCTGCACTCAATTATTGGTCTTATAATCTCATCCAAATGGTTAAGGCCAAATTTTAAATAATTGACAAGATAAATTAATAGGCACTATGTCACATACAAACATGCAAGTCCAAATTATACTTCCATAAATTGTTATAAAAATAAATAATTTAATTGAGTATATACTCATATTTCTTTTACAACTTGTATAAGTCAAATTTTAGTTCGTAAGTGTTTTATTGATATATTAGTTACTAATCTACCTTGCAATTTTTTTCATAACTATTTTTATTGCATGCAATGAATGAGTGGGTGTCCACTCTGAGTGATTAAATCCATTTTTCGGCGACATGTCACAATATTTTCCCTGTTCTTCGAGTTCTTCCTTGCTAACTACGTTGTAGCTCGTAATTACGTTTCGGGTGATTTTCTAATGGATCTTTTTCGTAAGTTGGAGACGTGATGACACTATAGGATTAATGATGATTAGCACAACCAACTGCCCGCAGAAAATTCAGAGAACAATTAACTAGTACAAAACTCCATAAGCACTACAGTATGAAACTGGCCAACCCATCATTACGCCGTGGATGGGCTTAATTCACTCCTGGCAGTTCGAAGGGCCGAATTAGTCCGTAGGTCGAATTCCTCGTACGTGTTTGTTGTTGAGCCGAATATACTCGTGGCCGTTAGAGGACTGAACTTTTTCGTTGATTCTACTGGGCCGAATTTATTCGTCCGCTGAAATCATTCGTGACCATTTGTGGGCTAAATTCTTTTCATCGCATCTCGTGGCCCAAATTTTTCGTAGCCCTTTCGGGCTGAAATCATTAGTGGCCTTTTATGGGCCGAATTCGCTCGTGGCCGATCCTAGGCCGAATTCGCTCGTGGCCGATCCTAGACCGAATTCGCTCGTGGCCGATCCTGGGCCGAATACGTTCGCGGCCGTTCGTGGGCCGAATACGTTCGCGGCCGATCATGGGCCGAATTCGTTCGTGGCCGATCCTGGGCCGAATTCGTTCGTGGCCGATCCTGGGCCGAATAATTTCGTGGCCGTTCGTGGGCCGAATAATTTCGTGGCCGTTTGTGGGCCGCGAATGTTCGTGGCCGATCGTGGGCCGAATATGTTCGTGGCCGTTCGTGGCCGTTTGTGGGTCGAATTTGTTCGTGGCCAATCATGGGCCGAATTCGTTCGTGGCCAATCCTGGGGCGAATTCATTCGTGGCCTATCGTGGGCCGAATTCGTTCGTGGCCTTTTGTGGGCCGAATACGTTCGTGGTCGATCGTGCGCCGAATTTGTTCGCGGCCGTTTGTTGGGCGAAATTCTAACTTGTCCTCTTGTGGCCTTTCGGTGGGCGGAATTTAGCAAGGCTAGTTGTTCGGCTGAATTAGTTACTAGGCCGATTTCTTTTGCGGCCGTTTAATGGGCTAAATTCGAACGTGACCATTTGTGGCATTCTTTGGGCCAAATTATTGATGGCCGTGGGATGGGCTGTATTCTTTCCTGACAAATTGAAGGGCCGAATTTGTTCATGGCCGTGAGCTGAAGTCGTTCGTGTCTGTCTCGGCCTGAATTTGTCCGTTGCCATTTTAGGGCTCAAATTCTTCGTGGTGGATTGTGGGCTGAAATCTTTCGTAGTCGTGATGGGCTGAATTCGATGACCGAGTTCGGTGGGCCTAATTGGTCCGTCCAATTTTAGGCCTAATTCATTCGTGGCCGTCGGTGGGCCTAACTCGTTCGTGGCCATTTGTTGGGCTGAATTCGTTTGTGGGCATTTCTGGGCTAAATTCGTTCGTACCTTAACCATGGGCCAAATTATTTGTTACCGTGTAATGGGCCAAATTCGACGTGGCCTTTGATGGGCTGAATTTTTTACTCGCAGTTTGAAGAGCCGAATTCGCTCGTGTCTATTGGATGGGCCGAATTTGCTCGTGTCCGATCGTCGGCTGAATTCGCCCGTGGCTATTCCGTGGGCTGAATTCGTTTATGTCCGTTCTTGGGCCGAATTCTTTTGTGGACACTTAATGGGCTGATTTCAGTTGTGGCCATTTGTGGGCTGAATTTGTTTGTGGCCAACGGTGGCCGAATTTGTTTGTGGTCAACTGTGGGCCGAATTTGTTTGTGGTCAACGGTGGGCCGAATTCTTTCGTGGCCGTCTGGTGGGCCTGTTCGCTCGTGTCTATGTGTGGCCCAAGTTCTCTCGTGTCAATCTGTGGGCCGAATTCTTTCGTGTCTATCTATGGGCCGAATTCTTTGTGCCCACTTAATGGGCTGAATTTAGTTGTGGCCATTTGTGGGCTGAATTTATGTGTCCGACTGTTGGCCGAATTCGTTCGTGGCCGTCTGTTGGGCCGAGGTCGCTCGTGTCTATGTGTGGGCCGAGTTCTCTCGTGTATATCTGTGGGCCGAATTCGTTCGTGTCCATTAGTTGGGGACTAAATATGTTTCGTTGCCAATCGTGAGCCGAATTTTTGACTGACTGGATTTTCGTGTTTCACATATTTCCCGTTATTGGGCCAAGCCAAGCCTAGCCGGGGAGGGGATAACCTCCGATTCCTTCCCCAACCGCCGTCACCGACCGCCGCAGGCGACCGAGGAAGAAGAAGAAGATTCGACTCGAGAGGAGACACCACACACACACAGATCGATCGATCCCGTGGTGGTGGAGGAAGAAGGAGGATGGGGTTCATCATGGAGTTCGCGGAGAACATGATCCTGCGGATGATGGAGGATCCGGAGAAGAGGGACGCGGCGCAGCGGGAGCACGTGTACCGGATGAAGGAGCGGTGCGAGCGCACCAAGGCGGCGTGGAGCCTCCCGCTCCGCCCCTACGGCTTCTGGACCTTCGAGCGCTTCAACTCCCAGCTCTCCTGGGACCCCCAGATCAGCCAGCAGGCCGGCCGCCGCGACCCCTACGACGACCTCATCCACCGCCACTCCAACCCGCCGCCCTCCTCCTCGTCTTGATCCGGTTCGGAATCGGAAATAGGTACTTGGATCTGGGAGCTTTTAGGTTTGGGGGAGCGATTTGGCCGCAGTTTGGATTCCTAGGGTTGAAATGAAATTTTACTTGCTCGTTAATTGCTCGATTCCCCTCTTGGGAACCTCCAATTAAAATCAATCGACTTGTGCGATTGCGCTAGCTAGGATTCGTTTAGCTCGTGGTCGACTGGCTCTGCGCAGCTTCTAGGCCTGTAGGGATGGATGGGACAACATCTGGTTCTAGTCAATTAATTTGCTTGACAGATTTGGAGCTGCTGCAAAGCACGCTCATCCTAGACTTACGACATCATGTTGTAGCTATTTTTTACTGACTAGTCTGTTTATCTCTAGTATCATGCTCCATCCATCCACCTTTGGCGTGCCGTTTAAAGCATTGGTGTTTCCATGTTGCTATTTCAGAATGCCAACAATTTGGCCTTTCGTCACTACTAGGATGTTTGCTTTTTTCTTCTTCTTTTGGCTTACTATCTTCTGCAAAGTTTAGCATCCATGTCAAAACATTCAATGTTCATTTCCCTTCGGTAGTTTGTATATTCCATTAAGTTATTCTAAAACTGTCTAATTCAATAGGCTTTGTCACCTGTGAGTTGCTAAGCTTGAGGTGCTATTGCATTAGCACATGATTGAATAGACTCAGGAGATGTTGCCGAAATGTACCTCAAGTCAAGGACACAGAAATAATGCCTCTTTGGAACCTTTCAGTATAACTATTATCATGGCAAATAGGTTCTGGACTCGTATTCATATAGTGCAGATTGTAGGGTAGACAACCTGTTTCACCTGTATGCTTATAGTTTCACACTATCCTTAGTTTTTGATGACTAGTTTATTGGTCCTAACTTATAGACTCCTTGTCTGATGACTAGTTTATTGGTCCTAACTTATAGACTCCTTGTCTTTTGACTTACCTTAGAGATAGAGTATGTCCATTGGGATTCCTAGTTATGGAACTGTAAATAACAGTGAGCAGTGTTCTAATGATCGATGGGCCTCTGTGGTCTAGATATGAGAAACAATTATATTTTGGGCACTGTAGTCATTGTCGTCCTCTTTTCATTTGCTTACCTCCCATGAAGCATTTGGTTCTAATATGAAATACTGGGATATATTTTAGGTTTATTTTATACTGTATCCATGTTAATTTTGAATGGGGCGTAGGTACCTTGACTACCTTTTTTACTTTGTTTTGAAATGTCAGATTATAATATAAATATATGTTACTTCCCCTGTCCCAAAATGTAGCAAAATGTCCACCTATTCCCTCATTTCAATCAATCACAACCATCCCCCATTTAAGTTCACCTTTTTTTTCTTAATCCCTGCGAAAAACTCTCAAAGTGCTTATATTTTGGGACGGGGGAGTGAGTCCATATTAATGCTTGATGGGAAACTAGGGAAGTGCACACTGTCTCAGACCCACCCTCACAAGTATGTCTGCTACATTATTAGAAGCTTGCAACCCTTGCAAAAGAACCAAGAAGTTGTTTAGTACAGCCTTATAAGATTGCGAGTAAAATATTGCAATATTTTGATTCACTTTTTTCTGTTCATTATCCACTCAATCCAACTCATTTGTTGAACATGGTGATAGCATCATTAATGCAAGTAGTCTGTTCATGAAATATGCTATCAGCTCAGCTATTGAAGTCTGTCGTTACTTTCACCCATAGAAGGTTAGATCCTGTTGTGGTGTTTAGGGTCTCTCATCGCTGTTTGTGTTGCATGATGGTACTCCCTCCGTCCTAAACTACAGGTTTCAGATCGTTTCATTAGGACAAGGGTTTGACCAATAATTTCTCTATTATAAGTTTATTTTTTATGACATAAAATTAATGTCGTTAGATTCATGTTTATAAGTGCTCTCCTATGACTATACTTTCCAATATCATAACCGATATCTTAATAAAGAAATTATAGGTTAAATCATTGTCCTAACAAAACAAAATATGCCATGTAAAAAAAGGGAGTATGGTCTTGTAAATTTATATGGTTTTGCAAGTTAGTCAGTCATGTATCAACTATCAACCTACAGAACCTCTTATCCATTTGTGTTCTTCAATTATCTTCTACTTGTAGCATCAGATGATTTGATTGTTTCTTAATTTTCTTTTCTGCAGTTGCCGTTCGTGAGGAAGTGTGGTCTCAATAAGAAACCTGTTTCCTTCCAAATGATAACGCTTACATTCTGGCATGTCTGAAATTTTATCCTTGAACTACTCTGCTTGGGTCATCTTCTTTATGTTTGCTTAAAAGATCAGATCTGAAAGGTCTTAGGGGCCATTCTGTATGTTCCGTTATTGATTTTACTGTACTCTATATGGTTGTATCACAGAAGGTTTTAATAATCGCACTGACGATATGCTTGCCTCACTGAAATTTGGAAACCCTTCAATGGGGAAGTGTCAGTTATTGGGATTCTCTTGTTAAACCACCTTTTATGGTTTAAAATGCTTATTGGGGCATTTACGGTGCAAAGCAGCCTCTTTTTAAAACCCACTGTTCATTTCCACTTTTGGAACTGATATATATGCCCTAATGCCACTGTGATGGAGTTGTTAGAGCAGCTGCAGTCCTTGTTCGACTTGTGCGATCCATGAAAAACGAACATAATATTGATTTGTGGGACCCAAATAAAAATTCTCACATTTACATCATTATGTGCATCCTTTCTCTCATCCATCTTGCTAGCAGATAGGGCCAATGTGCAACAGAATTTTAATAGCTGAGTTTGACTCTTCTTTTTTAAAAAACCCATGTACTCATTAATATAAAGGTTAAATACTGTACATGAGAAGTGTACATGAAAGTACGAAGAACTTCCAGATTGCAGAAGAGCCCCAAAGGGATGGACAAATTAACCTTACAACGCAAAATGTGCAGAAAAAGACCTAAAAAGCAACCAGGTCCTACTTGTTCTACAGGAAAGGTGAGCCATCTTGTGCCGACGGCAATGGGAAGGATGATTCCATGACGAGCTGCAAAGGACAGAACCAAGGATGAAGCCCAGTCGGGGCCTCCGCAGTGGAGGTTGAAGCTATCTTAGTCAACCAAGCAAACCACAGCTGCTGAAACTAAAGCCTAAGGAAAAGGACACTATTCTTCTGTGTATGGTCGTTGGGGAAGGCTTGAACACCCGGTGCAACCTCTTTGTGTGCAAATCTAGAAAACTCGAAGATGCATACATCAAAGAGTAGGGTGTCAAGTACCCATTGGCTACCGCCGGAATAGCGTATACAGAAACGAGTTTCAGCAACTCCATCCATGGTTACGCACCTCTAGGATGAATGTAGGATTATGCAGCTTCCTCCACTGAAATCACAAGCTATGAGAAAACCCCAACCAACACTAGGACAAGCCTGACCACTCCCCGCCGCCCCGGAACCCCATCCCCCGCCGGCAACCTGCGCTCACCAGAGGCAGAGAGGACAGAAGGTCCAACGAGCAAAGGAAAGGGACGCCTCTAGAGCCTTCTTGCACTGTTTAAGCAAGGAGAGAATGAAAAGAATTGCTTTCTAGTTTTTATCATTTTTCTTAACCTTCCTTGAAGTTTGATTCTTTACACCAACTCAGTGTTTTTGACTAGCAAAGTGTGCTTTGTTTGGTTTTTTTCGCTGCAAAGTTCTGTTCTTAGGTGTTGAAACTCGTTTCGATCACACAATAAAATTGCATATCTATACCTATTATAAAAAAAAGTTGATAGTGTTTCCGGTCGGTTTTTTTCGTACGTCGAAGTCGCCCGAAATTTTTGCTCTGTCCTTTCCGTTTCTGATTCACCATAACATCCGAATAGATCATGCATCAAAAGAGACGATGGCCCACAACTAGGGATGGACAGAAAACTCGAAACTCGTGAGCTAACTCGTCTCGTGCAAAACTCGACTCGATCTCTTAATGAGTCAAGTCGAGTTGCATTTTCAACCCGTTTATTTAACGAGTCGAATCGAGCAAACTTGTGAGCACACGATAAACTCGTAAAACTCGAAGAATAAGCTGGCAGGCCTAACTATTTGCTACTACTATTGGCCCACATATATAATATATGCAAGTGCAACCATCCATAGATTACCCCACTTCCTAATCCCTATAGAATGAAAAGGTCATGTCATGCATAACCCATTAAGTCATGAATTATGGTCCATTAGTCTGTTATAAATCTGAAACAATTAGTATGTTATAATCTCTTATAGTACTACTTCATTACACTATGCTTATTCTAAACATATGTTGTGTTTCTGTGTAATGAGTTTTACGAGTTAAACGAGCTAGCTCGAGCTACTCATGAGTCCGAGTCAGAGTTCCGTTTTAAACTTGTTATGTTAACAAGTCGAGTCGAGTTAATTAGCTTGTTAAATTAACGAGTTTTTACGAGTCGAGTAGGCTCGTTATCCATCCTACCCATGGCCCAAAAACAGATCTTTCTATCTGTTTCTTCCAATATATCAGCGTTGTTTGTATCTCAATCAGCTGTCACGTACGTCGTCGCGCGCGATGCCAAGTCTCCATGGTTCTCCACACATCACGCACGACTACAATCCACTATTTTTCTCTCTTTCATTTTCGACCATGGCCTGCACCTCACCGGAGATGACACCGGCAGATATGCTGCACAGGTCAAAATTTAAGATCCATCTAATTAAAGAAAACTGATTAAAGAAAAAGTAGGGATGTTAAACATGTTCAATTTTCTTCCATCAATCACCATCTGTTGATTATATGTCCTAAAAAACATAGCGTATGGATGTGTAGCTTCTATATATTCGGTAAGCTAACTAGCTAACTTAATTGAGCTTCAATAGTTTGCGGTATGTACGGAGTATTACAGAATGCATGTATATAGTTAGCCTATATTATTGCATATCGATCAGAAATTCACGCTTATAAATGACTTAAGCGATTTTTCTTTTTTTGATAAGGGGCTCCTACTCTGCTTTTAAAGAAAGCATATAGACGATCTACTCATCTACGAGAGATGACGCTGACTGAATCCTGGTCATAAAAAAGCAGAGCTGAGCTTTCAATTCGTGCATGCCCGACATTAATCAGGTATTCCCATGAAGATTATTGATGCCTCAACCGATAAATAATTTGGAATAATTAAGAGTTTAATAAACTTAATTTGAAACTTCACGAGAGTGTTGAACAATTAAGCAGTTTGACGAGTAGACGTAACATGCAGAATAAGAAAAATATGAGATCATAGATTGGAGCACATAAAATATCGACAATAGTTTTTTTTTTTTTGCCGTCTGTCAATGTTCAGGCATGATGCAAGATGACGTAACCAGATCATGATTCTTTATTTTAGTTTCACTGAAGGTGTAGTCTTCACCCGTTGCAAAGCACGGACATTATGCTAGTAACTTTATAAAGAACTAATGTGTTGCATGCTAGCACCGCATTTGTTCGAGCCTTGCCACTTCTCTAAGAATATCAATGTGGAAGTTTCTCTATCAAATCAAGCTTGTTTTAGCCCGGCCCTAAGATGTCCGATTAATAAAACTTAGCTTCAGTAAAATCAGATCCAAACAGACTGTTTTGGAGCCGTCTGTTGAACTGGGAAACAATGAAATTTCTTTAGTAATCACTCGCTAACGGCCAGACCGCCTTACCAGCCTACCCTGCCATCTGACATCATCCAAACTACTCCCTCCGTATCATAGAACGTAATTTAACTTTTTATGACAAAAGTTTAATCAATAATTTATCTATACATATTATTAGGACAAGTGGAAGTCCAAACTACTCCCACTTGTTAATTGTGATCATATCATCCGCCTCTCACGCCATGGTAGAGGATGCGATAAGCACACTATGGAAGATGGCGCTGAAGTGAAAGATTGCCGGTGACAAAGACCTGGTACGCCAACATTTGGGTTGATGTTTCCTGCTGGTGACAAAGACCTGGTACGCCAACATTTGTCAGTAGTAATTTCTTTGGGTTGATGTTTCCTGCTGGTGATTTGTACATTGAGAAAAAAATTCTCTTGATGAGATTCGCATCAAGGCAATTTATTGTTCTTTTCTTACCCAACAAGGATGGAACGAGATATCTAAAAGAGGATAAAAATTGGGGCAGACAGAATACACCAAAAGAAGCTCAATCTTCCAATGTGATTTTCTTCAACTATAGTAATTCTTTGCAATTTACAATACGGTGAGGATTGAAATAAACGACACCGGTGACCCGACACATGTGGAAAACCTTTCCAGACGCTAAGAGGCACACGAGCTTTTCCAAAAGCAGCCCGGGAACCTGACCAGGGGCATCCGACCCCTCTTCCATTACAATATAAATTTGATCCCCCAAAAAGAGGGGGAGAAAATTGGAGAAAGAACCAATCAATCAAACCGAAGACCTAATAATCAATAACAAATAGACCTAATGATTACTGACCAGACTACACCATGTAATTTGGTAGAGCACAAAAGGGCATGAGTATGTACATGAGTTATGCACAGGTTGGAAAATGAGTGGACAAAAGGAATGTAATTGAGGTTTGCATTGAAAGGACCACCACCCTTTTTTTTTTTTGCGAGAAAGGACCACCACCCTTGTTAGTCCTTTCTTCAGTGTAGGAAGGTAAAGCCAGAGTTCTCCCTGATCAAAGGCGGCATATCAACGTCTGTTACCTCAATTTCGGTCATTGACTTTGAGATATCATCCACCGAAAACGGAATGCTGCAATTAGAAGTACCATGGTCAACCTTAGAGAACAAAATTATAAGGTGTGATTGATTTTGTTGAAGTTGGTGTAAGGAAATACCTTGAATCATCATCCAGCAAGAAAGAACTGCTCACTGCGTTATTCGAGTCTTCTGTCATCATTATTCTCATACTTGAGATGACCTATAATCATTTGTGTATCAGCAAAACACAATATTCAGTTAAAATGAAATATAGTAAATTAGTAACTCCACTGCTTGATCCAGTAGCAGATGTACATGATTACCTCTATGAAAATTAGACAGGTAAAATTAAACCGAACAAGATTACCTCTGATGAAACAGTGTGGGTTCCATATTTGTCATCCCAATACATTGTGCTGATTCGGTATAGCTGTTGTATGCTAAGGACCTGAAAGTTTGCAGCATACATGGCAAGTCAATCAACAAATATCAATGGCTTGAGAAACTTAATTCAGTTCAAAGATCACTTACCGGGCATAAATCGTTGGTGATTTCTTTCAGTGTTTTCTTTGGCTTTTGATGAATTACCTAATAATACAAGAAGTTAGATTATCCTGTTTTGATCCGGAAAATTTAAAACAAAACACTACCAGTATAGAACACCTACAAGGAATCCAACAGCCTGCCTAATATGCTTCAATTCTTCCCAGGAAGAACCTGCATACTGTAAATAATCCACATGTTAATACAAAATTAAATGATATCAGGAAAAATTAGAAGGTCCATAAATACCTCCTCAGTCGCATAAATACACCACTGCTCTAATTCTGCCAGTCCAGCTTTGACATATTCTCCATTGCTAAATGAACAGCACTCTCGTCGAAGAAGCAGACTACAAGATAAGGAGTATCTCAAAATCCCAACAAAAGGAGAGTACTCGTCGAACAGGTAAAGCAAAAACCAAATCTTACCTGTTAAACAACTGAACATTAATAAATGAGAAGATTTGAGTGAACACCTTGCTGATCAAGAATGAAGGGACCTGTTGCACATTTAATACAGCACATGTTAATGTCAACTCAATCATAATAGTATCATGTGAGAACGAACACATTGCTTACGTACATAATTGGCTTTCAGAACATTCAAGTAGTTTGTTAGAATTTTCACGATGCTCTGCCAATGGGCAATCAAGGTTTGTTGGGCCAAGGCATTCGCTTGAGAACGAGATCCTTTGATTAGACTTGCACGAGATGTTCTTGGTGCCTGCAAAAAAATAAGCATCATAAAACAAACCTAAAGTTCACTCTATTTCTACAGAACAAAAGTCAAGCTAGTGTCCACAATTTGTACCTGGATGCAAAGACCGAGTAATGGAGATATCTCCTTCTTCAAGTTATCTCTTATCATGCCATAGATTTTCTCAAGGAAAGCTGTAAGCTGCTGCTTGAAAAGCAGAGCAGGATACTTGGCTTCAACTTGACGAAGATCACCTATCCCTCCCATCAAGCGGCTAGCCAGAAAAGGACGGCCAGCACTCTGTGGTGAAGCTCTTATTCCCTTTTATTTTCAGAAAGGGTGAATTAAAATATGTTCAGACTAGAAAATCCTAAGAGTAAAACAAAATAGAGATGAAATATGTTTTACCGAAAAGACCCTCCCAAATGATGCAGCAGAAGACCTTCGCCTCTGAGGAGTGAGTCCAGCTGCTCCAGTTGTTTTGAGTGTTCTTTGCAGTAGTAGGAGTAATGTGGACGAATTGGAGAGCCAATATGCTAGTTTGTCATTATTTTCTTGGGCCTTTGGAAAGTAAGAATTTAAACTTAGCTATATAGCAAATTAGCAATATGACAAAACATAAAGGGTAAACGAACTTTAGTTGATAAGTAATAGCGGTATAAGAAACTTTAAGCTCCAGTATATCTGTTTTCTCAGTTTCTATCGCAAAAGCCTAAGATATCTGTATTATCAAACAAAATGTCATTTTCAGCTTTCCAAGAAAAAAAAAAGAAGGTAAGCAGACACGAAAGCAATATATTATATGTTACCTCTATAGCAGTGCCTATTGTTTGAATTATACGGTCGAAAACACCAGTCCTTTCAACTTCAAATGATCTCCAATGCAGAAGGCACCTGTATATAAGGCAAGCAGCAATTGGCCTCCCACTGGAGAATCCCAGATCTTGTGATACACATTTGATCAGCATATCTTGGTTTTCCTGAAGCACAAAAGGAACACAGGATGCAAAAAAACTCGCGCTTGACATAACTTCAGGATCAAATAAACAGAGGTGTGATATTGCTGCAGGACAGAAATGCCAAACAAATAATGAAGTAAAAAAAACACCTGTTGCTTCTCGTTGAGTGATTTTTGTGGCTTCTCCTCAGTCTCAGGCTCTTTGGGGTTGAGTGAGATAGGGATGACATCCTATGCAGAGATACCTAATATCAGTAACTTTTGAGTGAATATCAAATGTACATATTGTTCTTTCCACTTACAGGTAACGGTTTCACTTCTCCATATGGAGGTATGCCATTCTCCGGAGTTTTAAGCTAAAAAAGCACAATTGATTTGAGATATTAGGTCATCATGACGAAATTTGGAAAGAAATAACTAATAGAGAATTTAAGTAGTCAGGGTCATGGAATACTTGGAAGGGAGACTTAGGATATGCAGCTAATGATTTTGCAGTAGGAGATATAGCAACAGCCTGTTGACGTAGCACTTTGTTCTCAGACTCCATGTTAGTTGCCTTCTCTTCCAGCCTGTGCTCAATTTGAAAAAGAAGACCATTCAGAACGAGAGCTAATAAAATAAACAGAGGCATCATCCTTAACAAAGTAAAACATTAGAAACAACGAAATGAAATAATGACAACTGGTAGTGCTGTTTAGACTTGCACCTCTGGACAGTATCCTGAAGTTGCTCAATCTTTTTCTCTGCACCTTCAAATTTCTTAATTAATTCTTCATTTCTCCGTTCAGCTTCAGCATATTCTTTCTTTGCAGTTTCTGTTGCTTGCCTTTCTGTTTGCAGCAAAGCCTGCAAACATCACAGTCAGGCGTAAGTTCAACTATATATACTTTCAATTCCAAATCCACAAGGCCACTACTACCATCATTGCCTATGTCTGAACTCTGAAGAGGGTGGGTAAATTGTGGAAACGGGATTTCTAAGACAGCATATAAGGATTTCCTCAAATTTTGCACACATAACAGAAACAATATAACCTCTATTCCACTAAACACTAATAACATTTCCTTCATAAGATAAGCAAAATATGGCATAAACCTTGTAAAATTTCACAAAGAAGAGAATTTATCGATTCCAATAAACGTACAAATTAATATTGTTGTCAATGAAAAATGGCCAACTAAAGACCATTTTATATTGAAAGATACTGTATAAACAAGGTCTATATTAATGCATGCACCAAATAATGGAAACTACTTACAGCAAGTACCCAGGGGAGGGGGGGGGGGGAAACTGCATGGGACATGAAAAAAATGGTTCAGATTCTACCATACCTTCAGTTGCTCAACCTCAGCTGTCAGTGAGTTGATCTTTTCCGTGTCTTCGACCAATACAGGTGTCTCTTTGATTACTGGAGGTGCCTCTTCTATTGCCTTTCTAGCTGCTTCTCTTTCCTTAACAATCATAGCCTTTGCTTCTTCAACTTGCTGTTGCATATCATGCAATGTCTCTTGCAGCTTACCAATTTCCTGGGCTTTTGCCTCTTCAAGGTCAGTCTGCAAATTGAGAATATTACACGTAAGCCTCAAGTACTAAAGTCCAAATAGTGTCACATAAGTCTCCACATACCCTTAATCTCTTCTCCAGTCCAAGGCGCCATGTCAGTTCTTCAACACGCTTCTCCAGTTTATCCTTGGCCTCCTTAAGGGCCCCTGTTTCTCTCGCAGCCTGCAAATGATTCATGGATAAACACAATGACATTCATGGTAAACACAATAATGGCATATGCTATGGTAACAAACATTTGAAGATTGCAAATTGATAACAAGCTTACCATTTTTAGCTTTCTAAGCTCTCTTCGTGCAAGCCTCTGTCTCCATGCACACTGATAAGTAAGAGCTGCTCCTTGCAGATTCTTGTAATGTGCATAGTCTCTGTGACAGCGCCATCGAGCCTGTGTTTAAAATACCACATCACAATATAACAATGAGTACAGTTTCAGGAATATGATGTACCTAAACTTCTTAAGGCATGGTATATTTTGTAAAATTGATGAAGTACTATTACAAAACAATGTAACTGAAATCATGCATACTTGGATATGGACAGCTGCTTTAGTTTCCTTTCTGAATCTGAATTCTTTGCGGGCAGACATTGCCCTTAATCCTGTCTGCAACGTGATTGCAGCTTCCTGTAGTTGTAAATAAGAAACACGAGCTTTGTGACGACGGACATTCTTTTGTATCTTCACTGCTGATGCTTCCCGCCTCATGCACTCGTACACTTTACGTGCCAAGGTCCCTAGATTACAAAAAGAAAAAAGACAGCTGCATAAAATCTGTCCAATGCTGTGGAAACTGCATTCCAGAAGGGAAAGTACCTCTAACAAAAGATTGTAGCAGTGTTGCTGATCTTCTGAGCAAAACAAACTGTTTCCGTGCAATATATGTACAGATTTGTCTCTGTATAATTCTTGCTGCTCTTCCTAGCACTTCTGCTCTCCGTGCATCCAGATCAGCCATCTGTCCAGCTCTCAGAAATACCTTTGTTTTTCCAATCTGAAAGATAGTCAAGAGATTATGTAAAGAGCTAACCCAAAGACAACAACAATAAAGCCTCAAAATGTATATACACAGCATGCGTCTTTTTCCAGCATTGCTGTGTGATAAAATTCACTGATTCCATTAGCACAATGATGCAAACTCATATATACACATGGGCATTTGGCCTCTGTTGCATCTGTTACCTGGTAGTTCTCCAGCCCCATTTTTTCCAAAATCTTCTGGCATGCAGTTTTGTCATCATTGCTAGGTGCAAGAACAAAATAAAAGTGAGTAGCTTGAAACATTAAAATAATTAACAGATAGAAAAAAAAAAACTCTAATTTCTTTTCAACTGGATTCCTTACCTTCCTTCTAGAACTTCAGGAGCAAGAACACCAAAGCGATTAACAAATTCATAAAATGTTTTCCTCGTGGGATATCCAGCACAGCTGATCCTGATAGCTTCAAGAACACCCTGCAATATGTCCGAATTAGTTCACTGGAAGCTAGAATAAAAAAAAATGGAGTATATGAATCTTACTCCGCATCGCAGTTGTTGTATAACATTTGTGTTCTCAAAAATGGCTGGCTTTAGGAGGTTATTTGGCTTGACACATCTAATGTAATGGGGTTCTGTTGAGCTCAAGGTCTCCATGAGAGATTGAAGTTGCAGCTGAGTTGTACAGCAGGAATGTAAACACAAAGAAGGTCAGAGGCATTGTAAAAAAGATATACTTGGTAAGAGGCATTGTAAAAAAGATATACTTTCTCAGATAGAAATAAAATAAGACTTCAGACTGAATTTTGACATAATTATATTATCGTGAAATTATTTTGGGAGACAAATTGAATGGTATCATTATCTTGTAGCGAAAATTATATATACTTTTACATGAATCAGTGCTGAAGGTTGAATTCATAAAGCAGCTACATGAATCAGAAGGTTAACCTTACTTGACTTTGCCATAGGTTATAACTATAATTAGTGAAGACTTGAGCAGTATATACAAATGTACCAGCACAAAATTGTTCTCAATGCTACGGTATACATGCAGACCTAGTGATTAATGATTAATGTAATTAATCACTATCACTATGTATAGCAGGAGGAACTGAGCAACAGTGTCATTATACAGCGTCATTACGACAACCAAAAGAGAGTGTGAAGGGAAGGTCAGAAAGAAAAGTGAGACACACTAAGAATTTTGAATAACGGTGATGTAGCGACATATATAATATTTAAAAAGGATGCACATATTAACTTCTAATACAGTACATTGGCACCATAACATATGTGATATGTGATCTGTGACTTGTAATATTTTGATTCATATACCAGATTTCCGATTATTCTGAACACTATTTTTGACATACCAAGCATGAGCTAACCACTAGTTCTTCTAGCACTAAAGAATGTTCTCAAGAATATATTACAAAATGAATGGACTAATGCATCCAGTATTCCAGTCGAATATATTGTGGGGCAATTATAGCTTCTAAAGAAACAGATGGTTCATTTCAAGGCTACCAACAAGCTAGAATGTGTAAATATACTTCTAAACATACTTTTCCAACAATTCTGTGGAAATTAGAACAAAATCAAGTAAATGTTCACCTTAAAACGTGCCCCGATTGATGAAAATTTTGAAGATTTTGCTGTCTCTTCAGGGAGTGCAGGAAATAATGCAGCTACGAAAGGACAAGAAGAGGCATTCAGCAAATCCTGATGTTCAGCCACTACATAATCTTTGTTCTTGTCTAGGAAAAAGTCAGCCTGGTATGTCACCTGTGGATGATACACAACTATGTCTAATTAGTATAATGGTTACCTTTTGTAATAATATACTTATCTCTTTAATATAGAAAACTTACATCACCAGCATAATGAACAATTGTAAAATCTGTGCGTGAAAGCTTCGGTTTGGCGAACCGCTTGTTATTCTTAAACGTTGTATACAATTTCTGTGCAAACGTCTCATGTGTCGATCTAGGAAACATACTGCGAACAAAATTTACATTATTAATTCACAAGCAGTTACATGTCACAGAGATTAAAATAATCTACAATCGATCAAGACATTATAGTGATTGAAGAAATTTATGTTGCTTGCAAGTGGTTTGGAATGATAATTGTGAGTTCCAAAACATACCATGCTTCGTCCAGAAGAGCGATCAAACCACCTTTCTGTGAGTAAGGAAACATCTGTTATTGCTATTGTATAGAACTCTAAAATAAAAAAGATTATAGGAGTAACAAACAATATGCTGTTTCCAATCTCCACAATCAAATACTAAATAATTCTCTGGCCAAGCGTTAGCTCATCCTAGAACTAGAAGTGCCACATGTATGAAGGGAATCTGTAAAAGCTCATCTTAGCTAGGACACTTTCTTTTATCAACCACATACTACAATAGTACCAAAAAAGACCCTTCAAAAATCTAAGGACATAACCCCAAATGACCCAACTAATTTAATAAAAGCGTGAAACCACTAAACTCTGAGATGGTGGGTAGCCTGATGGTTCAAAACTTACATAACAGATTTTTCCTTTAGCCTAAGTAAAGATATCTCAAACGGCAAACATCAAACAGGTTAGGAGCCTACTAATCGTTTCACAATGAGCACGAATTGGATCATTTTCTTACTGATTTATAATTCCGACATTGTTATTGGCAGGAACAATGCAAATATAACCAGGAACAACCAAACAAGTCTCGTTGCCCAAACACCATTTGT
The DNA here is from genome assembly GCA_000325765.3 of Leersia perrieri. Taxonomy (NCBI): domain Eukaryota; kingdom Viridiplantae; phylum Streptophyta; class Magnoliopsida; order Poales; family Poaceae; genus Leersia; species Leersia perrieri. The sequence goes on from CM002481.1 coordinate 21,816,705, forward strand.
AGGATGAGAGTAGTTCCTTTTGTTGGGTTTTTTTTTGGGGAAAATTTTATCCCTTCTCTTTATCTGATATTCTGAAAACCTTATAGGGGAACTAGATAAATTTAGCTTGTATTATATATTCTTTTGCAGAGTTTGTATTATAGCTACTTTGCAACCTGTGTGCCATCTCATAGCATGTAAGCTATAAAGTTTGTATAGTGTACCTTCTCAATCAAGTCTAACACATCTTGATTATCAACAAATTCTATGTAACTCCAGTTTATCTCCTCTCTGGTATATTCTTCTTGTTCCATTTTGAAAACATGCTGCAGGTCAAACATCTCATGTTAGACACAAACCAGAAATCTCTAGAGCAAAGCCCACTTTTAAGAACAAATTCAAGATGTACCTGATTAAAATGTTGTTGCAGCTTTTCGTTTGTATAATTGATGCACAACTGCTCAAAACTGTTTACGGGAGTGCAACATATTGTTGTTTTAGCATATCTTATGAAATATTGAAATGGACTTTTTGCCTAGTTTGAAAAGGGTGCAAAACATCAACCTGTTAATTTTGAAACTCTCAAAACCATAGATATCAAGAACACCGATCAACTGTTTCGAGTTTGGGTCCTGTCCAATGGAGACATTAATCTTCTCCACAATCCTGTGCACAGGAAAACAGTAACAGTAGGGAAATGTCAAGGTAAAAAGTTGAAATCTAATTGAGTTTTCTGCTCGGGAAAAGGGAAAGGATCTTTACCAATCAAACAATCGGGAGTATATTGTTTTTGCTAATGCATCTCTGCTAACAACTGCAGAAGCAGGATCAAGTGTTCTAGTTATAATTTCTTCAGGAGTAACTATTACTCTTGTTATCAGTGCTTTTTCCAGATTATTGCAATCACACCTGTAAGAAACTTTTGTCATTAGCGAATTGATTTTTGGTCACACTGAATATACAAGGAGAGAATAAAAGGAAAAATTTACTCACTTCAACAGTTCTGCTGCAGTGTTAAGGTGGAACCTGGATTTGTCATCCTTGATTACAGATGAATCGATTTCTGTTCCCTTAGCAAAATTTATATTTCCAAGATGAAGTATAGCAGCTACAACCCTGAATATAGCTTCCTGTAATATTATATTGGTAATTATGTATGCCATTAGTCCTCAAACCAGTATTTCTAATAGCTTAAGGCGTTCAGCACAATACAATACAAACCTGCTCTTCCTCATTGATTCCAACTATGTCCATGGCCCTTCTTGTTGCTAAATATTCCTCGGCATCATTAATTCCTTCTACTTCAATACAGCTTGACTGATTAAGGTAATGAAAAGATCTAGCATCGGCCAACTTATACCTCTGAGTATCCTGCATATTATGTACATCCATAGTAAAGAATGCCCTTTAGGCTACATTGAGTTCCATGTTTGAAACAGAGATTAATAATCAGACAAGTATCAGTAAATCAATATGAAAACATACCTCTGGGGGTGCAGCACAAAGGAAATAAAAGCAATGATAATTTCTCTCTGGAGTATTTATTTGGCATACACGGGATCTTTCCAACAAGTAAGTTCTGATAGCAGCTCCTGAAATGCGTCCAGTCTTGTCGAATTGGATCTCAACAAACTTACCAAAGCGACTTTACCAGAATAGTAAAGCACATGAGGATGTCAAACAACCAATTCCAAATAAAGCAAGAATAAATAACAATGACAGCAAAAGAAAATGAAAGCAGCAAGGTAATAACTTACCTCGAGTTATTGTTCCGCACAGTCTTTGCATTACCAAAAGCTTCAAGAACTGGGTTTGACTGAAATTATACAAGTTACAAGGAAATCAGCCAACGCAAGTTCTTTTTTATTTTAAAAAATAAATTAGTATGCCGAAGGTTAAATGAATTGCCTCTAGAACTTGCTGCTCTACAGTTCTTCCTTCTACTCCTGATCGCCCACCTAAGTGTGCCAGATATCTCATAAGCATCTTTGTTGTTTCAGTCTTGCCAGCACCACTTTCACCACTGACCAATATAGAGTTGCTTTTCCCTTCATTTATCATTGCCCTGGTTGCTCACATTGATAGGTCACATCAGGGTAATGTAGGTATAAAAGGCATAATCCGCTGACAGGTTCATATATTTGTAAATATCAATATTATACAACAGTTCACCTGTAAGCAACATCTGCAACTGCAAAGACATGAGGACTCAGTTCCCCAAAATCTGCACCTTTGTACTGTTCCATCATATGGGTATCATAGAGATGAGGCAATCTTTGAAACGGGTTTACCGCAATCAAAATGCTGCCAGTGTAAGTCTGGGAATGCAACAGAATGATTATAATGTACTAGTCATGTGGTTCATCTAAATTAAGATTTCGGGCAGAAATGATAAGGCACTCACATATATTTCATTTAGCTCATAACGGGTAGCAAGATTCTGTAGAACACCAGGTTCATGTAAGTATGATAATCTTGTCATATCATCCACTCCTCCTGGTGGAGCTTCCATATCCTTTGGGAAAACTTTTGATTTATTTGTAGTAACCTGTGCAAAAGCATTACTTGTAATGAAACTTATAATCCATTATATGTCAAATAGATAAAATCAATGGTAATTAAGACATATGTAAAATAATTAACAGTCCTGTAAAGTTCTCCTTTTATATTAAAACAGAGAAACATAGATTCCTTGAAGAATTTTAAGGACATACTAAGAACTAGATTAAGATGATCTGCAGAAAGCAAGATAAGAAACTGCAAACTGTACCTTTTTGCCATTTGAAGTGTGCACATGAACTTCATTGCCATTTAAACTAACAACCTCTCCATCTATCCAGGCTAGAGTTGGGTCCTCGACCCAAACATGAGAACCAACAATAATATTAACAGGAGTCCCCTGCAAAACATGTGGTACAGTAATGAGAGAGATGCCCAGATAAAACAGAACTAGGGAGTAATTTAAGGTTTTGATGGATGATCTAATACTCCTCCCTCATTCTCATGCAGAGGGTTGTGTTACATCTTGTGAAATTGTCATACATAACTGATAACTGAGATAGTGTATGATAACTTGTGAAATCCTCATCCGTGGAAAGTTGGGGACTCACAATTTTGGGCTAGCCTTATGACTGTTAGGCGTGATTTTTTACACTTTGGTAGTTTCAACATAAATGATGGCTCTCAAATTAGATTCTGAAGATATTTGGTTGGGTGAAACAACAATACGCGAGCAATATCCTTGTCTTTACAATATAGTAAGGAATAAACAAGATACAACAGCAAATGTGTTACAAGAACGTCCACCAAATATATCTTGGCAAAGGGATCTTATTGGCAACAAATTAGTGGCGTGGAATAATTTATTACCACGAATCGCTAACTTAAAAATTACACAAGATCAGGATGATTTCATTTGGAACTTAACTCAAAATAGAGAGTTTTCGGTGAAATCACACTATCTAGTGTTAGTTCATTGTGATGTGCCTAATATCAATAAGGTACTTTGGAAATTAAAGTTGCCACTTAAAGTCAAAATTTTCCTATGGTACTTACGTCGTGGGGTAATTTTGACGAGAGATAACCTAGCAAAAAGGAATTGGAATGGTAGTAAAACTTGTTGCTTTTGTCATAAAGATGAATCAATTTTACATTTGTTCTTTCAATGTCGTTTTGCTAGATCTGTATGGGCTGTCATTCATGTATGGGTTGTCATTCATGGTGCTTTAGGCTTGGCTCAGCCTCGTTCAATTGCTCATATGTTTGGGAATTGGTTATGGGGTTTTAGAAAAAAAAATGAAGTCACTTATCATGTTTGGTGCAACGACTATCGTTTGGTCGCTTTGGCTATACAGGAATGATATAGTGTTTGATAAAAAGTTAATCTCTTCCCCGTTAACTATCCACTGGCTACATACTTGGGCTATCCTCCAGAAGCTTCACACGATACACTTGCAGCGGCATGTCAGTAATTGGAACGGGTGGCCATGGAGTTTTTTACCCAGAAACATGGGTGGCAGTCTAGATTGAGGATTTCTTCTTAGCTAGGCTCTGTTTTTATTTGTTAAAACTTTATTTGTGTTGGCGTGTTTTGGCTGTGTGCATCCTAGCTATGCAAAGGCCGGGAGTGATTTTAGTATGGTTGTATCACCTTGATGTCATCTGAGATCAATAAAAGCTTCCTTTGTCCAAAAAAAGTATGTTTGACAAAACACATAAAAAATGAAACCCATGAGGAATTTGCTGCCAACTGTACCAAGCATCAGAAAATCAGGGTTGAGAAATACACCATATTTTGAAAAGGCTTTTGAAGAAATCGGAATATTACCCAAAAGGTCACAGGGTTTGCTTAAGTGGAATGAATGGTCCGATGTCATCTTTTTTCCTCTAACTTGTAGGTCAGGTGGATCCATATAGATCTTACAGATGAATTTTGGTTAACAATTCCTCCAATTATTGTGTCATATACCCACATAGTTGCCCCCACTAACTGTAGTTGGTGCCAATTCTCTCTTCTTGCAAGAGGATACATCACCTCAAATGTTTTTAGCCTTTTAGATGATTGATCTAAGATACATATTGTCTCTCTTCTCCACACCATGCATATCAATTATGCATAGACTTTGGATAAATGATCAAAGGAGCAAATTGCACAAAGCACATGAAGTGAACCATTCGGTGACAAGAAAAATCGACTTGGCACGTTACGCCTACCATTTTACCATGTAATTTATCCGCAGCAACACATATGGTTTCATTTGTTAAGGATCCTTAACATCATTTACTACCTCCATCTCAAAAAGATTTCATTTTACCTAGACTAGGTTGATAAGATTCAAAACTAGTCCAGGTGCATAGTAAAAAAGTGAAGTATTTTTGGGGTGGATGTAGTAGAAGGTTGATCAGATTCAGAAATCAGAACACTAAAAGATCAGGCTAACATTCACTCCACTAGTCCACTTACCATGAATTAGGTCCAAATCAGTTTTGTGAGGTTGCTTTCCCTGGGTGATTAGTTGGTCCTTCAAGTTTTGGTCGTGTGTGGGGTGAGGGTCCTCTCGGTTCCTCCTGTAAGTGCTTTCTTCTTAATGAAATGAAGCGTAGTCCTCCTGCGCTTTCAAGAAAAACCCATTAGTTTTGTTATGTGCAAACTTGTGAAGTATTAGTATCATGGTATCAATATCATGATATAAAAACCTTAGTACTTAAGTTTGTAAAGTATAATAGTTTCTTTACATTTCAAAACCTTAGTAATTAAGTCTTGCGAAGTGTCATACTATTTAAGCTTAATCCTGGCTGGGTTCAAACCCTTAATATTTAAGTTTTGCAGGGTGTCATACTATTTAATCTCAATCCTAGCTAGTTGGTTCAGTAACAAGAAATATCACAGATTCTTCAAATTGTTTTAGTTAGAGCTTCACAGATGCATATTCAAATTCAGAAAGTTATGTCAGGACTAAGGACCTAAAAACTATTCATAATGCATATGAAAAGGTATGGTTCCATTACGAACATCACCTACTAGCAAACTTCAACAAGCGCATCAAAAGTAAACCACAATAGCATGTTTCTTATTCCCTGTTCTTCACATCACTACAGAATCAACTAATATGCAAATAAGGGCTGCTAACCATTCCTCCCATCCATGTCACTGGCAGGAGCCGTTTCACCTACCAAGTGAGTACTTACTATCCAATGTAACAAACCAGGGTGCCCTATGCACCTATCCCAATTTTGCATGAGTCCAGGTTTCTCGTGAAGTGGCCATGCTAAGCAAGTCAGCACACACCAAAAATAGCAGCTAAACAATTTCAAAAGTTATAACTACACTACTGTGAGCAATTGGAACATTGTGTAGTAGCATGATCGGACCTTATTTTTTAAGGGGAAACTGTTATTCGTACTAAGACTAAGATTAAGACAAAAGCAGCTTCATTCCAGATCTACTAAGCTTAAGGGAAACGAAAAAGGTATGGGTAAAACGATAAAACGAGAGAGATGAGAAAGCAAAGAGGATGCGCGTCGGCACGGGTGCTCACCGGAGGCGAAGCCTGCATGACGAGGGCGCCACTGCTCGATCGCGGGACGGATGGAGATCAGCGCACACGGCAGGCAGACGAATTCGCGAGGGGGGCGGAGTCGGGGCCGATTGGTTTGGGCGGCCGCCCTCAGGGAGTCGTGGGAGGCGGCGGAAGCAGCAGGACGCCGGCCGTAGCACCGCTGCTCGCCGGTGATAGGGATCGGAGCGGGCGGCGCGCCGGAGGACACCACCGCGCACCGCCCGGTCTCCCCTTTCCTTTGCCCGCCCACCTACCCCCCTCGCTGCCGGTTGCTTCCTCCGCCTCCCCTCCTCTCTCTTCTCTTCTATGCGATTCGCGCGGCGCTTGTTGATTTGCGTTGATCGAGCGTCGTTTGGTTCTGTGTAGCCGGCGGCGATGGCGGCGGCGGCGGCGTCGTTTGCAGCGGCGAAGACGGCGGCGCTGGAGTCGTGGAGGGGGAGAGGGAGAGGGGAAAGGACAGAAATGGTTATTACAGGCTGTTTTAGTTTTCTTCCGTTTGAAAGAATCGAGGAATTCTGCCAGAAATGCGTGGTCTCCGGACGGCAGCTAATACCTGCGCTTTTTGCTTCGAGGGCCTGTACTTCTTCGGAATTGTATTTTTATCCTCTTAGTGTTTATTTTAGTCCTTATGAGACTAAAAGGAAAATAAGAGGTGAATAATGCTACATGAAAATTAATTAACCAACGTCAAATAAAAAGAACAGAGAAAGTATTATATGAGAGTGATTAAAAAGATAGGGAATAGTTCTTAGTGCTGGCTTAGGCACTACTTTCTCGTAATAACGTTTAGGCATATGATGTAAATCCGAGTGCTTTTATTAGATGCCGCTTGCTCGCAAAAATACTACTATTGTGTAATTAAATAAGTTAACTTATTCACAAACCTATCTTAGGTCGTGTTCTAAAGAGAAGTTTGGGTAAGATTATTTATTTTGTCCCATTCGTAAACTATTAAATGGTGTATGTCAAATAAAAAAATCTCGATACTAAATTTTCTTTATAAAATGAAATAAATCCATTTTTCAAGTTTCAAGTTTGTATTGGCTAGTAATACTTAATTAATCATGCTAATGGCTTTGTCAATTTTTTCATGCATCAAAAAATACAAAAATCTATCGCTAGATAAGAATGCGGCCTTAGCATCCCTTGTGATGGTATAAAAGATTAATTTTATGTTTTAAGCACAAAAATATAGGCTTCATGAAAAATCCAAAGTAATATTCGTATATGTGCCTTTTTTGTTGTAAGTTTATCAATATTGATCTTTCCCTTCTATTCTATTTCATTATCCATATCAAACTAAAATTCATAAAGTTATTTGGTTCAGTAAATCATGACTTCATATTTCATGGCTAGCAATATTTCATTACCATCTAGAGTTTGGGGCTATCTCTCAAATAGGTCCTAGAAAAAGGAAGGCACTATCTCCTCCAGTGAAAATGCTCATTGACAAAAAAAGCAACTAGAAGTCCCCTTGAAAAGCAATTTGACCCAATAAGATCTTGGGTTGTCTGAAACTTCGAACGCATATGAAATTGTAGGAAACCTCATGATTTTAATTGGCATCCTGCATGATTTTTGACCTTTCCAAGGGTTATATCACACAATTCCAGTTTTCCACTGCATGTCTAGGAGTACAAGTACAGGAACAGCAGCTTCATAGGACCAGGGTGGCGCAGGACTCGGGACAGCAAATGAAACGCAGAAAAGAAAGAAAAGAAAAGTCTCGATTAGATTGGAGAGGGCTCAACTTGCAAAAATTTCTTGTGTGACCATCAAACCCACCAGAAAGCAGCAACCGCTACCAATAGTTTAATTTTCTCCCTACTATGTGCTCGTGAGGCTAGTTTTAATTTTTCTCCCTAATAATTTGCTCGTGAGGCCGCCACGCTTTCGGCCACCACCAGCCGGCGCCGCCCGACGGCGCAACCGTGCCGTGCCGCGTTGGTTTTTCGCGGCGTGACGAGAGCACCGACCGACCAATGGACGAGACTGCCCCTCCGCGGCATCGTGTGGCGCCGCTCGCGTGGACTGCCGCTGCATCCCAAGCGGCTCTCGGCGAAAACCGGAGAGGGAGCTGCTTTTGAGGCCAGGATGTCTCGCGGCCTCCGCCATCTAGGCTGGATGTGGGGGCCACGCCACGCCACCTTTCGGGGCCACCACCACCCCCCGACCCCCGTCGATCCTCTGTGATCTCCCTCAGCAAACATACCATGATCCTTGCAAGAAAACATAAGTCTCGTCAGGTCAGGAAACACTTGCCTGGAAGTAATTAACTGGGTATATATATCTTAGCCATTTTTACTTATGTTTCTCTTAAAAATCCTTAAAAAATTAATCCCTCTATTTTATAATGTTTTAACGTTTGATAATCCGTCCTATTCAAAATGATTATATCAATTGATGATTTGGGATATTAAACAAAGATGGTCATATTGGTTAATATGACACGGTGAAACTTGGCAGTGGACAGTTAGTATTAAGGGGCAATTTTTTTCTTGCCCACAAGTTTTCTCTATCCTTTAAATATACCTGAGTTTTCATCACCATCTCCTTTATATCCATTTTGTTGGATGTTAGATTTTGTCAAAATGATTATATTGATCTTATATTGTATCTATGCTAATTACTCAGTAAGTATAAATCTCAATGTGAATAAAGAATTGAATTCATAGTAAAATCAAATGTGACATAATTATTTGACTTAAAATTTTAAAAATAAATTTAAATTTTCAAACAAAATTTAAAAGTATTATGAAATACACATAATATTCCCAAGAAAATAGAAAAAACAAATCTATTTACTTAGGTGTAAATTTTAATACAAATATTTGTACATATTTCGTCAAATACAATTTAAAAATCAAATTAAAAATAAAAATGGTGGGTCAATTCCACCTTCCGTATTTGTCTTTTTCTCAATAAGCAAGCACGCAAGTTGTACTAGATGGAAAAGTTAATATTGTCATTTTGAAGAAAAGCTAAAACTAATGTGTATAGAGGGGATGAAGATAAAAAAGTAGGGACATATAAGGAATGGGGCAAGTCTCATGAACATGGAAGGATTGAGAGAAAACTCATATGCAGGTAGGGAATTTTCTCGAGTGCTAACTACATAAATTTGTCAATAATTATTTAGGTTATATAAAGGATTAAATTACTTTCTTATTGTGTTACCGTCCCAACAGTTGCATTATTTGGGCCAGTGATCAACTTTAAGGTCGTGTGGAGGTTCCATTGCATATATTTAGGAGTATAATTGTACTACTATAGAAAACCGAGAGCAATACAAGATCTGGGGTTGATGAACAATACAATAAGCAAAAGAGAGCCATTTGGCTGGCTAGATAGTTTTCTTGTAGCACGTGCCCAACACCCAAGCTAGCCACACCCAAGCCGACAACCATTTTTCTTTTCCTCCCTTGACTGAACAAGAGCGAAGCGGAGGCGATAACAAGTAATAAGACAGCAACTTGCTTAGTATGGTATGGCGTGATACTAATTTAGCTTGGAGTCGAAACGATGATAGCGAAGTGTAAAGGCGGTTTGGATTCCTCGGCGTTCCATTGTCTGCAGCTATCCTTTGAGCCTTTCTTTCTGTGAGACTGATAGATTAATTACCGCATATGATTTGGAATTCATGACATGCACCAAAGACCCACATTGGTGGATCCGATACATGTATGATCTATCAGGTCATTCTTAATGCATAGTAAACTATTTTAAGACTTTCAAGAGTGTCATGTCATCTAATAGCAATTGATTTGATGAATGAAACTAGGTTTCACAATGCAAAGTTTTATATCATAGTTTTATAGGTAAATATATTACTTAAATGTGGCATATAAATTACCAATAGGAGTATGTAAATATTTTATAGATAAAATAAATATATTCTCAATAAAAATTTCATACGGTTTCTAACGTGTTGGAAACAGTGAGTACTAGTTCTATCTACATAAAACCAGCCACACACACATTTCATAATAAAAACTTTGTCATGTCACTATATTAGCTTATGTGGCACCTCATTTAATGTGCATGAAACTGCCATTGAAACTAGTCTTAACGCTCTGCACATTAATATAGACCAGCAAGTTTTAAGTAAGGACAATCTCAATGCATAGTTTTATTGTGGGGTTTCCAAGAATATCATGTTATCTAATGGCAATTGACTTGATGAATAAAACTAGGTTTCACGATACAAAGTTTCATAGGTAAGTATATCACTTAAATATAGCATATAAATGACCAATAGAAATATGCAAACATTTATAGCTGAAACAAATATATTCTTAATGAGAGTTTTATACGGTTTCCAACGCGTTGAAAATAGTGAGTACTAGTTTCATCTACATAAAACCAGCCACCCCCATTTTATAATAAATACTTTGTCATGTCACCATATTAGCTTATGTGGCACCTCATTTAATGTGCATGAAACATCCATGAAACTCTCATTGAGATTGGCCTAACTGGTCAGTTTCATCAAAATTTAATGCCATTATAAGAGAAAGCCAATAATAACACCGTCAATCGACTCTAAAACATCTGTGTTTAATATATACAGCTCACACCAAAAACCCAAGTGAACCATAGACTGCTCTACACATTGCCCGAAAAACTTTTTTATTTTTTATAGAGTAAATTGTATTTTGCACCGGATAAAATACATCTAGTTTCATCCTGCACCAAGTGCATACTTTCATTTTCCATTAGGATACATCAAAATAAGTTTCACTTTGCACTAATTTGCACCATATAATTCAAAGAAAATCTTTAATAATATACAAATGGAACTTAGAAAATAATTTGAATTTGAGCTAGGTTTCATAAAGTTTGACTTAGAATTTAAAAAGTCCATGAAAATTCTATAAATTTAATGACTTCTCTATATATTAACCCGGTGCAAAGTTGTGGCACCCTGGTGCAAAGTGGAAGTACACGCTAAACTCGGTGCAAAATAAAATAAGCTATGTTCTACTCGGCACAAAATGCAATTTACTCTTTTGTATATATCAACTTTCTAAGTGCATCTCATCATCTGTGACGAGAGTTAGTTGTGCACCGGTGTGGCCACATTAACAACTTTCTTCTTACATGGTTCTAATGCATAGGATCTTGGGACTAGCAATGGGGTCCACAAAACTCATCAACAGTGGCTACATGCCGCTACAAATTTACGTGTGTGATGTTTTGCTATGGCCCGACTAAAAATTAAACGCAGTTTTTTTTCTCTCACTTAGGTTCTCTTTCCTCCATGTAAGAATAGGTTGAAGTGGATATTTTTAGAGCCTTATGAGTAGGTTTATTGTAATAGCAATGAAAGTTTTGTGTTTATTTACTTTACATAACACTACAAGTAAACTTAAGTGTAAATTTTTTTGTTGTACCACAAAACTTCCAAAGTCCGCGAAGATTTGCATGCTCGTTATCTCCAACTTCGAACGTGCCAAGGAAATGGCTTCATCATCATCATCATCATCATCATCATGCCAAGGGAGTGCACCACGTTGAAGCCAACCGCCCTCCCCAAATATGGAGCAAGCACCACCGTGACGTAGGGGCGGATCTACAGTGTTGGGCCGGTGTCAGGTGACGCCGACGCCCTCCAGCCCAACCCACGTACCCCCCAATAAGCATGTGACACCAGTGAAAAATAGTGTTGACACCAGTCCACTGAGCCCAATCGATCCCAGCCTTCAGCCTGCAGCCCACGTTCCAACCATCTTCCACTTCACGTTGCAGCACAAACTAATTAACTAAGCCCAGCAAATAAGAAGGCAAACAGTCAGGTAGCCAACAACCTAATCAATTTGGGGCCTAATCTACTGACTACGGTTGTCTCCTTGACTGCTTCTTTCTTTTCTCGGTATCTCCTGCAGCTAGCCAGCAACGACGCCGACGCCTTGGCTTTCCCATCACACAGGAGCACGGCAAGTCGACAAGTTGGCGAATTTTTTCCTTTTCTCGTCATCTCCCTGGTAAGCTCACCCTTAATTAAAATCCTAATACTTACAATCTCTAATTATCTGATCAGCCTGATCTGATTTAGTTAAGGATTCCAAACTTCTAATCACCTTCTTTAATCTCTCTAGGCTTTAGGATTGTGCTGAGAGCTTGATTTTTGGTCTCAATTCATTTCATTGATGAACTAAAGGAGTCCTCATCTTCGATTACGTTCTGATATAGTTTTCAGGCTTGAAGCAAAAATGTCAAGTAAAATTTTTCCCCCTTCTTTCTGTCAAAGTAAAATATTATTGTTAGCAGTTTGCTTTTCGGCAATAAAGATTGTGAAGACAGAATTACGGAATCGTATTAGTGATGATTTTATGAATGATGCTGTCATATGCTTCGTGGAGCCAGCTCTTCTAGCTACAATTCGAAACGACAATGTGATACCTATTTTTCAGAAGATGGCAAGTCGTAAGAAGGAGATATAATAGGTAACTATTGTGAGCTTGATTTTAAATTTTGTTGTCATTTTCCATCGTAAACCTACTGAGGTATTCTGCATTCTATTTGTTAATTATAGTTTACTAGCCTGTACATTCAGTTAGTGTTCCATGTTGAGTGAGTGATTGAGTGACACCGGTGACTGGATTTCCTGGATCCGCCACGAGAGAGGCACATGGGAAGAGCGTATCAGCAGCGGTGAACTCGGCCCATCCAATCTTGTGGTGACTGATGTCGTCTAGCTCGCTGGCAATGGTGTGAGGGAAAGCGCTGCCATCCTCCCTCATCCGCCACTTTAGGTGAGCCAACCATGGCTTGGCATCTCCACCATCCCCTCTGGCCATCATGGCCCTCTCCCGTCAAAGTCGGACGTTGTCCTCCTGCTAGTGCTACGGCCATTAACGGACGGGAGGAAAAGAAAAAAAAAGTAAGGGATTATAGTTATTTTTCTTCTTATTTGTCTGCCATGCATGCCTATTTGTTTTAAGTCTTAGAGTAAATTGCACTATACCGGGTAAAATATACATAGTTTCACTTTGCACCAAGTTTAATGCATACTTTTACTTTGTACCAGGGTATATATATCAAAATAAGTTTTATTTTGCGCCGGGTTAACATAAAGAGAAGTTATAAAATCTATAGAATTCTTATGAACTTTTCAAATCATAACTCAAACTTTGTGAAGCCTAGCCTAAATTCAAATTATTTTTATAAATTCTATTCATATATTTTACAAGATTTTCTTTGAATTATATGGTATAACCCGGTACATAGTGAAACTTATTTTGTGGCAACTCGGTGAAAAGTGAAAGTGTAAGCTAGACCCGGTGCAAATTAAGTGAAACTAGATGCGTTCCACCCGATGCAAAGTGTAATTTACCCTAAGTTTTATTTGTCGACTGGAATATCACATTAGACCCACGATACTGCCTCTAACAGTATATTCATGGGTTTTATGAGTCGGAGGGGCAACATTTTGAATGTATATATTTTTTTTTCGAGGATATTTTGAATGTATAGTTAAGGAACGTAAATTGAACTTAGCCACGAGTTAATGCTGGTTCCCAGCTTCCCGCATAGGGCAACCGAGGTTGAACCACAGTTCACAGCCCAGAGGTAAAATTGAAGCTATAGGCGTAGTGAGCCGAGGAGCCCAGCCCAGTCTTCGAGCCTGCGTAACGGTGCAAAGCATGCAACTGCTAAAGGCCATCTCGTCGTCGTCCTCCGCCGCCTCCGTCTTCTCCAGGTGGCCCGTCGCCGTCGCCGCCCACGCTCGCGATTCCCCCGGTTCCTCCGTCCCATCGTACTTCTGCGCGCCGAGCGCTACCAGGCCTTCCAGACCGCCGCGACAGTGAGCTCCCGGATTTGCCGGAGGCCACTTATAAGCTCTCCCTGAAGAAATCGACGCTCCAATTGACGTCTTCAAGGCAAGTCGCTGATCGTTTGTTTGCTGGGATTATGGTAACATGAACTGCGGAGCTGTCTGCTATGTAGTTTCCTTTGGAGTTCACTTTGGTGGTATAGTGTTAAACCTTTTGTTTTTTTAACTCGTAGTGTTAAACTGTTAAATTAAACTTAATGTTGCAGGGAATCGGCAAACCGTTTTGTGGAACAGGCAGTGCAATTCTCGTTAGCAGCTGCCAAAGTGATAATTGCTGACAATTGACAAAGAGGGGAAGTATGCAATGGACAAGCTTCTATTGCATGGTTTTCTGATTTTTACTCTCAAGTTTTGCCCTGTCCAAATAGTTTTGAATACCATGCTGTTTTGATTTCGTTTTGGAGTTAAATTTTGATCTCTGTTTTTTCTAGATCTGCATTTTACAATTTGGGTTGCAATAATTTCTATTCTTATAGAAATCAGGTAAAGCTTCTGGTCTGAATTAGCTTGCGCATATGCTTGTCTTTAGCCTTTTGAAGAGTTTAACTGCACCAATCCAGGGCTAGAGGTTAACATAAAAATGTGACTCTGAATGTGGCCCCAGCTGGTTCTTTAAGCTTTTGTTAACCACCTAATCTTGACTAGTAATAGGCCCGTGTTAACGCTACGGCTATATTTTGTTGTATCTAAACACCCACAAGATTGCGATATTGACCATCCGAAAGGAAGGCAAATGAATAGGTCACTATAATCCTTCCCACTATTCTTCTGTGCTTCATGTGACAAATAACTATCATGTGCAATACACATTACCTCATTATTATATGTCACGATAAAAATATAAACACAATCAAAGTGTAGTATGTTTTCCAATGGCAAATGTAATGGAAAACATATAAATGAAAAGTTTGATTTACATCTTCTGGTTTGTAACATGTCATATATTTATAACTCCCCCTTTACACTATGAAAATGGAAAGAAACATATTATACCAATATACAACCTATAAAATATACAAATGTTTGGAAAGCTGAAAGGAAGAGATCTATGTCTATTTCCCATTCAAAAGAAGCGAACTATGTGAACCGTCCACTTAAAAAAAATCAGTCCACAGACTACAATGTAGCTTCAATAGATGCCATTGCCTGTCGGTCCTGGCCCTCTTTCGATTTTCTGCATAAGGCTATTATAGTCATTCCCTAACAAAAGACAACAAAACAATCAGTGCAGCAAAATTAAACACATATGCTAAAGAAACACGATAAACTGGCGTTAAGGGAACCAAACCTGTAGTGCATTTGATCCAAAGGAGCAATGTTCTATGGCTCTACCAGGCCCACGAGGCTAAATTTTTTTCACTGAACCTTTTGTGTCCATTACCAGATTTTCAACCCACATGTACCAAGGCAAGTAATTATCAATCGTTGTTATTACCATCATACAAAATAACGGTGATAGAATCAAGCTAGAAATATGGTTTTACTAAAATAAGATGAGACTGTTGTTTAATCTCACAGTTGTGAAAACTAAGCCAAACATAAACCGATCAAACTTCTTCTGATGTCCCTGCAGTAACATCGTCTTTGACAGTATATATACACAGACTTCATAATCTGAGTTGATAAAAAAGAGCATGGAATCAAAATTTCAGAAATAAGTTCTCATTTTTTATCATCGGATTAGAGGCACCAATACTAAATTTTAGTTTAGATGGGCGATTGCCCAGCTGGCAATAGGGGATACATTATTATTCCCTTGAGTAATATCTTCTGAAACTTCCAAAAGTTATGAATCAATTCTGGAGGTAGAGGCACAATCGAAATGCTTTGTGAAGTTTCTGCCATGAAAAAAAAAGTGCCATCAGTAACTCTAAAAAGGCTTTCCAAAAATATTCCATTTTACCATAAGAACTTATAGGAGACAATGACAATGCAAAAAAACTTCCATGTTCATAACCCTGTGTAAGGACCAGAAAATAAATGCAGTTTTTTACCCTACTGTGCCTCTTCTATACAAATGGGAATGGCAAAGAACCATAAAAATGAACTCAAATAGTCTATAACCTTTCAGCATGTTGTTTTTCTCGCCAAAAAAATCACACTTTACTTCAACTTCCATTTTCAAGGGGCTAGAAGGTTACATCCAGCCACTTCAAAAGAAATTAACCAATCCTACAGTACATGAATTCTAATGAAAGGATGATTAAGGATAGAGTGTGGTTACAGTAATAAGCAGAAATGGATGAATGACCACTGCTAAAAGATAGGAACAATAAGGTATTAGTTTCCATGTAGTGCTAACTAAGAATGGAACATAAGCAGCAAAACATCTAGTTATGGTCATTCCGTGATCCAGTTAGTTTAAAATAAGATATCACCTGGAGACAATTAACGATGCCTTTCTTAATGTAACTATATTCTTCAGATTTTTTTCAAGGGTAAATGCGGACAAACAGTACAAAGTCAAACATCCCCTACTCCGAAGGAAAAAAGGCAGCATTAACCTGAGAAAACTTAAATAGCTTCTCTTCCACTTTTATTTTATCCCATGGAACAATGCAACAATTGATAAGTAGTATTGTCATCAGATAACAAAACTCAGTGTAAAATTTAATATCTATGCAAAAAAAAAAAAGTTCATTCTCATCACTTAATGAAACAATTCAAGAATATCATACCGAAAGCTTGTTTACAGGCAACACATATATTGGTCAAATATTGTGATCATCCTGCGGGCATCCACTATTGTATAGAACAGGGTAAGCTGGAGCTGCTATTGCCTGAAATGCATATAGCAAGCTATCACGGATTCATGGACGAGGTGGATTATATTGTTTGAAGGCATTTCGACAAGCAGAAGCACTTGGTACTGATACAGATGCAGTGACACTAACGTTGTTTGTGAGCCAAACAATAATCTTGCACTTATTTGGGCTTGGGCAAGACTCTGAGATCTACTATGATGTTCTTATCTTGTGTTCTAATAGAAAGAAATCAAGATTGAGCCAGGCTCGGGACAAAAACAAATGAAGGTGTAAAAAACAATCAATCAAGTAGCAGGAAATCAAAACGGTAGTTACCTTCAGTATGTGGCGACCTCTCATTGCTAGACGGCTACGAGCTCGTAGCCTGAATCGCGGCACCGGCGGCCGTGGTGTGGTGAGGAAGCCCTAAATCTGCTGGCTGCGACATCAATTGGCCTCGTGGTCGGAGGAGGGGATAGGACACGCGGCTGTTTCGGTCGTCCCGCCGGCACAAGGATTCGACGCTGTGGCCGTAATGCTGTGGTGGCGGCGACGGGCGGGACTGATCATCGCGGAATGTCCAAGAAGAAGGCGCGTGAGTTCAGGAGGTCGCGAATGCGCTGTGGTACTGGGAACAGGGGAAATTAGGCGCATGATTTGGGGATGGGAATCAGGAGGTGCACGGTGGAACCGTGGAAGGGAGGAAAGAGTAATCTGGGCCGCCGGTTTGCATGTGATTGATATGGACCATTGGATTTGATGAATGATGATGGTCATGAGTAAAACCATTTGTTCAAGTATAGGGTAGATAGATATATTTTCTTCACATCCCACTAAAGCAGCAACAACACGCAGTTGTCTACCTAAACATTTCAATAACATAAGATATAGGAGAACTCTTGCAATAGCTTCCATGCTTTTTGGTAGAACTGAGGCTGTTGTAAAACTTTCCATGGTTTATGATAGAATGGGAGCGGTGATGGTGTTCGATTGGGGTAGTGATTTGTGAATTGTGCCGATAAGAACTGTTTTTGGTGTGCAAAGGCTGAGCATAATTCTGCTTCCATAGGTTTTTCAAAGTCGAGCCTTGGAGGTTTTACAAAGACTGTAAAAACCCGAGCTGCTTTGCTGTTTGTTTGCACATCAAACGATCCATCTCACGATGCAGTAACTGTCTCGTTGGCACCAACAACCAAAACATTTCCCACTCATTGGCACCCACTACCATCCATGACTGCAGTTTTCCAGCTTTCAATTCTCCTATGTCTAGATCAAAAAGGGAATCGTCTATTTCTTATGATGTCTATTTCTTCCGTTGTTGTACACTGTCACCGTTCAGCCTGGTCGAATTGGCAAGTCATCCAATCAAGCAGCCCGGACATATTGAAATCTCTGGGTATAGGGACATCTGTTTTATACCAGTAAATTCCATCACGTGTTCGATGCCTTCTGTTACGTGAGAGTTGAGACATTACCCGTTGGCATTATGATAAGATAAATGTTTATGAATAAAACTATAACCCTTGCTTATATGCAGTAACGTAGATTAATCCAAATCATCAATCACCTATATTCTCTCTCGCAGTCGACACATAGCCCTCCATTACTTTCTTAGAGTTCAAATCATTGATAAAATACAATCTTTTGTCGTCTACTTTTGCTACCTACAACATTTACATACATGCGACTCAACTTAAAATGATTTTACAACCTAACCACACAAATGACAAAAACATATACCATTGAATATCACATACACCTATAATACCCTCCTCTTATCGCCATCGCCGTCACGAAGCCGACAACACCACAACACAATCCCATGGGCCATGGGGGGGAGCCGTAGCATCAAAGATCCTCACATGTCCCTCGCCCATCCCCTACGGTGTAACCAATCACACAGCCACACGTATAGCTCGTCGGTTAGCTACAGGCTACTAGGCTGTAGCCAGCCAGCAGCACAGCCCAGCTCCCACCTCCCAGCACTCCAGCAGCAACTGTGCAAACGGCAAAGTTGCAAATGGCCAAATCCGGAGGCAGGGGAGGCCTGGCCCACGTGGCAGAGGCCGCAGCGGGCGGCGGATCGCGCGCTACTAGCCAGCCAGCCTTTTGCTAGTGGTGGTGGCCGGTCTCGTCTCCTCCTCATCTTTCCCGTGTCGTCGCCTCCCTCCCGCCCTCGTCGCGCCCCCCGCGGCCACGGAAATGCGACCGCCATGCTCCCCCTCCTCCTCCTCCCCCCCTTGACCCCTCCTCTCTCCCTAACCCTAACCCTAGCCGCCTCTCGCCCTGCTGCTATTGCTGCTCCTCGCCGCCCCGTCCGTCTCGTGCTCGCCGCCGCGGCGGCCCCCGATTCCTCCTCCTCTAGGCCGCCGCCCCCGCACAACCGCCGCGTGTACCGTCGCCAGCGCGCGCCGCCGACGCAGCCGCCGCCGAGGGGGAGGGCGCCGTCGTCGTCCAATGTGGGGCGCGGGGAGGAGGAGCTGGAGGAGGCGATCTTCGAGTTCATGCGGCGGTCCGACAAGCCAGGGGCGTTCCCCACACGCGCCGAGCTCGTCGCCGCGGGACGGGCCGACCTCGCGGCGGCGGTGGACGCCAGCGGCGGGTGGCTCTCGCTCGGGTGGTCCTCCAGTGACGCACCCGCCGCGGAGAGGGGCAGGTCCTTGCCCTCCTCCTCCTCATCGCTCGGCGTGCACCCTGACTACCCGCCCGAGACGGGGGGCGCCTCTGACCTAGCGCAGGGCCCCGCGTCGGTGTCGGCTTCCTCGAGGTGAGTTTGCTGTTTTCCTATTGGGTGCTCTTCCTTCTTCCCCTTCTGAAATTCGGTGCGTTTCAGGGAGGCGGAAGCGTCGCCGTCAGGGCGGCAGCCGGAGACGGAGGAGGAAGAGGAAACGTGAGTGTCTGCTCGGTATCGTTGATCTATTTTCTCCCTTGGGGTGTGTTCGTTTGTTCCTGATTGTTTTTGTTTCTTGCGGCGGTGATGGTAGGGAGACGAAATTTGGGACTGGGTTGGAGGGGATGCTTACAAGGCTGCAAAAGGAAAGGGAGCGGGTACGGCCGCTCCCAAGGACCGGTGCTGGAGGGGGAGGGCAAGGAGACAATGTTGGTACGTGGTTTTTAATACTTGATTATACGAAAACATATTGTTTTCAATTATGCCCATCATATACTTTCTTGCTAATTGTTAGATGCCCCTAGAGAAGCATTAATCTGACTATATTTGAGATTATTTGTCTGTGTCAGTGTGCTTGTTGCCCCATGGTGTTTTATTACAACTTTTGGAATCGTGGTTGGCTTCTTTTTAGTGCAGTTCTTTGCTGGCAAAAAAATTTAAATACTAAACTCATAGCTTTGGTTTATTCAAAAGGCATTCATGTTGGTTATTCAAGCCGTCTGATATAGCAGATGATGGTCTTGTCCATGAACTTTAATTTTCTACTTCTGCCTCTAGTAGGAAATTTCCTAAATCAATCGTTACATTTCTTTCTGTGTAATTAGTAGCATAGGCGCATAACTGCTTATCAGTTGTCCACATATGGCTGTACAGGGGGCCAAAAACTGCCTTTTTCAATGGTGGCGTGTGCCATACTGTGCGTGATGCCGGTAACAGTTGTGGGTTTCCGTAAAACAATAGAGCTGGTTTGTTTATGCTTGGTTTAATCACGCCTGAGTTTTGCCAGACATCATATGATTAAAACATTGAAATTTATTGTGCACTATATTTTCAAATGCATCCTCTAATTAAAAAGAAATAACCAACATTCGACTGGATAAGTTGCAGTTTGCAAAAATACCATCATGTTGTGCTAATGATATGAAAGCTAACCTCCTTGTTATTGCAGTCTCTCTAAAATTGACCAGGTTTTAGGTATTTTACTAATTATCACACCATGGTTATCGTAGTTCACTTTTAATATCATTGAACAACAATTATGGTGTCCACTAGAAACTTATAAGCAAGGAGAAATGAAATACAAAGTTCAGCTACTAATTTCAATGATTATATGCCCCACTATTTACAAATTACTAACAAACATCTTTGCTTTGTTGTTATTGGCAACTTGTTTCTACATATTTGTGATGTTCAGTTGAGTGCATTATCTAGTTCCTTTTCTATTTTATATTTGTATAACTGGTGTTATTCTTTTTATGTGTTGCATATATGCAGCTTTATTGAGTCACAGTGGAGCACCTAGTCACTCTACGACTGGTGGCAGGTACACTCCAAAGGGACCAGAGAATGGAAATATACATACCTCCCATCCTCAAAATGGAACTCTAGAGAACAACAAAGCCTCAAGGAGTTCAACTAATGATGCATGGCGAACATGGTCCCTTGACAAGGGTGGTTTTTCAGATTTTCAAGGTCATTTGACAACTTAACTTTCTTCTATACTGCATCCTGTTTGTTGGATAATTGTTTTTTTTTGACATGGTTAATATTGTTGCAGCTGCTGAAATTCATTCAACTAACAGTGGGAAATCATTTGGACATGATGTCCTAGACAATTTGCTTGCACAAGATGATGTTCACGGGCCATCTAATGGTGTGGCCGTACATGATTATGATAGTAGCGGTTTAGACTCTGAAAGAGACGATATCCATGCACGCCTTCAAAATTTGGAGTTAGATCTTACTACCACTCTTCATACACTAAGATCAAGATTTGACAAGGTTATAACAGATATGGTGTGTATCTGTCCCTTCTAATTACCAATTTTCTTCTTTGTTTTGGTGTGAATTACTAGTGGACTACACATTTGTTTCTTTGCTTGGAATGTTGTTTCTGCATCTGTAAAGCGTGATTCCATCTATTCAGTCCGCCTTTTGTATGCCTAATAATACCCTATCTGCATCATGCTCTCTCAGTTCTCGAGTAACAAAAAAAAGTTCCATCGTGGGAAGTATGCAATAAAAAAATATATATTTGGCTAACAGTTTTCTGATATGCAGTTTGTAAACATGGATATGGTGTGAGGTGATTTTCATTGAAAATTCTGTCATGTAGTTTCTTTTTTCTTTTCCTTTTTTTTTTGCTATAATGTATGTTTAGCAACAGTTCCATCCAGCAGCTATTTTGTGTTGCGATTTACAGGCATACAAATAAATAGAACAGGAGTGGATGATGCATTGCTATATCTTGTGCCTATCTTGATCTTGGCAGAGGCATTGTACTTATCGTGCTAAGCATCTGCTTTCTTGTTTCCCTTTTCCAGTCAGGAGGCGACAGAGCAAATGGGCCAAATGGGCTCTCTGACGACTGGGAATTTGAAGAGACAAAAGTAATGCAAGCTCAGGAAGAGCTACGGTCAATTCGTGCAAAAATAGCAGTATTAGAAGGAAAGATGGCACTGGAGATAATGTATGCGTACCTAATGCCTGATTAACTGCTATTTCGATTTTGTTTTAATCCCTTTTACTAATTATATATCATGCATTAGTGAGAAGAACAAAATAATTGAAGAGAAACAAAGGAGGCTTGATGAAGCTGAGAAGGCCTTGAGTGAGCTCCGTACTGTTTATATTGTGTGGTCTAATCCTGCTTCAGAGGTTCTATTGACTGGATCTTTTGATGGCTGGACAAGTCAAGTGAGCATTTATTACTATTCTCAATTACCCTCCATAAACAGTTGAACTTAACTAGGCTTAGGATGTGGTTGTTCTTCTGTGCAGTGCTTATTTTGAAACATGCTATGAAAAGAACATGTTAAAAGTCTATTCTATGAAATGTTGCTAAATAAAGTATCCATTTTTTTCGTAAACATAATATGTGGAATACTCTTATTTTGAAACATGCTATGAAAAAGAACACGTTAAAAGTCTATTCTATGAAATGTTGCTAAATAAAGTATCCATTTTTCCATAAACATAATATGTGGAATACTGAAGCAGCCAAGAGCAGCAGATATTCTACAATAACTCTTCGAAAAGATTTAAGACAGCATACATCTCCGTGCAGTACCGTCAGCATAGGTTCTGGTCGAATGGACCTGAGTCTCATGTCTATGGGATTTTGCTTTCCCTCTCTTTTACATGCTCTATTTTCTCTCTGTGTATCAAACCACAGATGAATCAGTTATCCTGATAAAAGTTACATTGGCTTTGAAGTAGGAAAATGTTTTGTTTTATTTTGAAACTTATTTTATATTTTTATTGTAGTTTCCAGACCACACTAAAATTTAAATTTGAGGCTTATTAATACAATGTTTTGTGCTATTGGTTGTTGTTTATTCTACCGTCAGTGCATGTTAACCCGTAGGTGTGGAACCTTCATATGTATACCATTTTTTTTTTATCCATTTAAGTATTTGAAGTACGGTGGGAATGGCTTCACCATTTCAGATTGTCATCTTGCTTAAAGTAGATCTGGTCCAGAAGGCATACCTTCATCATGCCTGACTGACTCTGGTTTTGGATAACAATCGACAATTTGATGTAACAAGGGCTTGTATTTCATATAGTGTAATGCTAATGAAGGCAGTCTGTCTCTATACATCTGTGCTTGCATGCTTGATGATAAGCAATGCTTGTCTGTTATTGTTGTGCTTATACGTGTTCAAATTGTAATTGTTTTCTTAACAAATGTCATCTATACGTTTTTGTCAACTGAAATCTGGTGATTATCTAATTCCATAACATTGTTGACTTCTGCAGAGAAGAATGGAAAGATCAGAAAGAGGGATCTTTTTCTTAAACCTGAGGTTGTATCCTGGTAGATATGAGGTAATGGTCTGTCTTATTATGCTTCCATTCATCATTATTTTTACCTCATCTGATTGCCCCTTCCCTATTCTTCAGATTAAATTTATCGTTGATGGTGTTTGGAAGAATGATCCGTTACGCCCCCTTGTGAACAATCACGGGCATGAAAACAACCTTCTGACTGTCAGTTGACTTGAAGCTGCATTGCGGCAATCCTGGTAGCATTTTTGTAGATTGTTATCTAGATCTTTGTCAACATGATTAGGCAATTCATCCAGAATGAAAACAAAGATATGTGCCAGCTAGTTACATCTCCTTGTAATTAACCTGCTTCACCGCAAGTCATTGTTCCTCAATTTTTTTTCTCCCTTTGTAGAGATTCTTACAACATAAACAGTGTAGGGTGTTGTCAAAGTGCCTCACCCTGTTAGATAGAAGAGAACAGTCGTGTATTCTTTTCTCCCCTCTTCTTTCTCCCTGGAGAAGTATAGTTGTGCGATGGGTATTTTGGTGTGTTTGTACACCTTCATGGAATGATGGTGTGTTACTGCACATCTCTTGTGGTTGATAAAACTGCCCCGGTGACTTTGCAGAAGCTTATGTTTCTACAGGTGGTGACCTTCGTAACTCGTTGTGACTACGCATTATGCAATGTTATGCAAACACAAGCACCTGAGATCACCAGAGGACTGTCGCTGTTGCGCTATGAAAGAAGAGAGGTCATATGCTTCATCACCATCCGGTGAGTTTAAACTATAGTTTTCTGATATACGTACTTTCCAGTATGCGATTCTTGTATCTGAGACCAGGTTTGTTCTCCATAGTAGCTGGACTCCGATGGACTGCAATACTGCTTGAAGGCAAAAGCAAACAAATGCAAACCTGAAGGTACAGTTCAAAATTATACTACTCATGTACTTCATTGAATCCATCAAACAAGTAGAGATCTACTAAGATTGAACATTCATTTATCTTTCGATTTAACCCTTCCAAAGAAACCAACCCTTTTGTTTCTTTCTTCTCCTTCCTCACCACTTAATTCTATAGATTCTTTTTAATTCAAGACACCAGATGCAAAAATACAAGAGAGAATAGTGAGGCAGTAAAAAAAAAAAAGAAAAGCAGCCCTTGACTATGGTACCCAAAGCACTCCACCAATTAATTATCTGCCCTTGACATAATTAATCAACCACCCAAACAAACTTCACTGCTGTGTCTGTCGTCTCAAGCCTCAACCTCTCAGTTGGCTTGCCCCTTGAACCTGTACCACCTGGCGCAGATCATGAAGTAGATGATGTTGAAGATGCCGATGCCGGCGATCATCCAGTAGAAGAGGTCAAGCCTCCCCTTGTTGAGGTCCTGGGCCAGCCAGTTGCTGCCGGCGCCGGTGGTCCTGTTCACGATGGTGACGAGGAACCCACTGAGGTAGTTCCCCAGCGCGAGGTTGCAGAAGGCGAGCGCGCCGGCGACGCTGCGCATGTGTTCGGGGATCTCCTTGTAGTAGAACTCGATCTGGCTGATGAGGTTGAACGCCTCGGAGAGGCCCAGCACCAGGAGCTGCGGCACCATCCACAGGCTGTTCATCGCCGAGATGGCGCCGCCGGCGGTGGTCATCCCCACCGTCGGCTGCGTCAGCGCGATGTGCCGCCTCCGGTCCTCGACGATGGCCGACATCACCATCGCCACCGTCGAAAGCGCGATCCCGATCCCCTGCCTCTGCAGCAGCGTGAGCCCCTCGTCCTTCCCGGTCACCTTCCTCAGCCGCGGCACGAGGAGGCGGTCGTAGATCGGGATCCACAGCGTCTGCGCCAGCATCGCGAAGACGGTGAACGACGCAGCCGGGATCTGGAAGCCCTTGCCGCCGAGGTGCCGGTCGGACTGCAGCGCGGACAGCACAACGTACGTCGACTGCTGCACCACGGCGACGTAGTAGATGATCCCCGTCGACCAAACGGGAACGATCCTTATCAAACACTTCACCTCCTCCACCTGCTGCACGCTGCACAGCCTCCACGGGTTCGTCGGCGCGGCGCCGCCGGGCCGAACCTCGTCCTCCCCGGCAACGATCGCCGCCTTGTCGAGACACCTAAACTGATCAGTGTGCGCCAGCTTGGTGACGATGGCGCTGGTGTGCGGCGGGTCGAACAGGTCCTGCTTCGGGTCCTTTGGCTGCTTCAGCGACCGCTTCCTCGCCGCGGCGGCGAACACCTGCACGATGCTGGTGAACGGCGACCCTTCCGGCGTGAGACGGACGTAGAGCCGGGTGCCCATGAAGAAGAGGACGCAGGCGAGGAACATGAGCGCAGTGGGGATCCCGAGCCCGATCGCCCAGCTGACGTTGCTCTGCACGTAGATGATGACGGTGGCGGAGACGAGCATTGCGGCGGTGAAGGTGAAGTAGTACCAGTTGAAGAAGCTGTTGATGCCGCGCTTGCCGGACTCCGTGTGGGGGTCGAACTGGTCGGCGCCGAACGGCATGCTGCAGGGGCGGATGCCGGCGGAGCCGATCACCAGGAACGCGAAGGAGATGAAGAGCACGGCGAACTGCCCCGACGTCGCCTTCTCGCAGGTCTCGCCTACGCCGCACTCCCGCGGGTGTAGGCTGTCTGCCCCCGCCGTCATCGTCAGGAAGAACATGCCCTGCGATGCGATCATCCAACCAGTTCGTCAGTTAAACTTAGTGCTGGCTGGAGGGAAATCAACTGACAACAGTATGGGGTTTTGAAAATCTTGTGTAGCCCATGTAGGGACGGGTATTAATTGGGCCAAGTCGAGAACAACTATTCGGCCCAAATAACAGAAACATGAGCCCAAACTGCCGCCTCGGCACACCATGTGGCGAGCACAGCAGTACGCCAGTACGGCACACAAACCAGAAGAAAAAATTAAGTCAAATTTTAGATTTGATATTATAATGTTTTTGTGGCTGATTATCGTATCTGCTATCTTTCTCTACTTGAAAAAAAAAAGTTATCATATTTCGTTCGATGCCGGTAAGCTAATGAATTTTGAGCCCCAGCGAGACGTCCATTTCTCACCAATTTCTCAGGCCCCACGAGCACCAACATTGGCGCGGGCGTCCGGAGAAGTGGCTGTCGCTACCATATGCGCTTACCCAATGGCGCTCATGATTATGGACTACGTCATTACGTGGTTGTATCGTTAGGTTGGTTAGGGAGGTGGCGACTGGCGTGACATTCATGCCGCGACGTGGGCTGCTCATCGCACACTTGCTCTTCCTCCTGGACGTGCCACTAGCAAGCGGATCGTTTTCGTGCGAGCAAGTGCGATACACCAACTAATTGTTCGTGTACAGTACCACTAACTAGTGTACTGAAATGCAAGCGCAGCTTTAGTGATGGAGTACAATAGTGTGACTATAATTATATTCCACGAATCGGGTGAGGTGGTCAATGTCGATGGCCACACCAGGACAACACCCACTTGCTAAGTTAGTTGGCAGTCACCTCCATATGGACAGATTGTCCGGATAAGGTAGCCGGATCTATCTCAAACCTCACTTCCTCACTTGCCTGGCTGCACTTTGCACTTGGCACAGAGCAGAAAGTTCTTATGCCTGCGGCCTGCCTAGACTAGGACCCCCTAGTTTCAGTATAGTGATATGGAATACAGTCTAAACTGTATGTAAAAAAGTGTGTAAAAATGAACCATATACAGAAACAATTGCTACTGCAAATCCCAAAAACAAAAAGCAAGAGATTCCCCATGCTAACTACTTCTAGTGCTAATCTAAGCAGGTTTTATCGCTGTAAAAATTGGATTTAACCAGTCGGATCTTGGAACTTAGTAACACAACCTTACAAAAATCCAAAAATCCAAAGTTTAGCCTTAGAAAAAGACATGTCAAACAGAACTGGAGTAGAATTGAGACTTGGACGTGCGCATCTCACCAACCAAGCCTCTGTACTACGTTAGGATTATGATTGAACAGAGTTAAAACTTGAAAACTATCTGTATTGCATGCCTGCCAAGCCAAGTCATCGTTCACTTGGTCCCCGTCTTTTGTACTGAAATTAATACAGGCGAAGGTTAAATTAAGTTGGGGGCAGAAGGAGCTAAGTCCACTTCAGGATTCAGTCACAGATCGAGATGAACCACCAACCCAATGTTAATTCAACAAGTTCCCTTACAAAAACATTTTCCTATGTTCAGCCTACTTCAGCCACAGATCGAGATGATCCACCAATTAAATGTTCAACAAGTTCCCTTAGGAAAATAGTTTCCTATGTTTAAAACTAAAAAAACTACGTGAGATCCACACATTATACGGACACAGCCAGCTGCCTCAACTAAATGCACGACATAATTGTACATAACTACATACTACATCTACGTCAAAATACGTCATGTTTTTTAATAAAGAAAAACTAGGCTCATCATTGATTCTGCTTTGCTTAGTGGCAAGCACCAACTAACTAGCGTAGACTGATGGTGTGTCACTGTACATGGCTCACCTGAAAAACAAACCACCAAACCAGCTGGTAGTGTGTGGGTAGATTTTTTTCGATGAAGTATGGGCAGAATTAGTACTGCTGTCCACAAAGATAAAAGGGAATTAGGGCTTATAATACGGGTTACTAGATCAGTAATCATGGGGCTACTGCGCCGCTGCAAGCTGCAAAGTGCGGTTTGGCAAAAGGAGCAAGATAATGCAGGGCATGAGGCTAACTAACGTAGGCCGCCGCCTCTTTGGGAAAGGTAGTACTACCTCATCATGGTGTGGATTAGGATCAGGCTATAGCCTACGTGCGTGTAATTTACTGGCAGATTAACCAGCCTTCCTGCCTCTCGTACTGTACCATTCATGTGAGTAGTACTATTTTAACCAGAAAATTAGTTCATTAATGACATTTTTTCAAGGAAAAATGATAATCCACAAAAAAAATCATACTAGTACGAGTTTGTCCGGTCTGCAGATCCCAGTTCGAACGACAAAATTCTAATCACATTTCACCGCCCAAATTAGGGATTAAACTCCTCTAATCTACATTGGCCGTGAATTAATTAACTCTTCTAAGCACGATTCAATAGCGCACAAGCGCACGTGGTTCCTCGTTCATGTGCCGCCCATTATCGCAGAGTAAAAAAAAGAAAAGAAAATAGAAAAAGAGAGCAAACGCCGGTGGCGGTGGCCAACTCGAAAGTCCAACACCCAACCGAGCGGACAAGCGAGGCCACCAACTCCAGAGAAAAAAAACCAAATCTGAATCCGAGGAGCAAAACCACGCTCCACTCCCCCCAAATCGAGTACTCGCGACATCCGCCTCAAATTCGAAGCCGGCCTCGAATTCGGCGGCGAGAAGCGAAATTGGCAATGGCAGGCAGCGGCAGCCGCCGCCGCCGGCAGCAGCGAAGAAAGATAGATAGAGGGGAAATGGTTTGTGGAGCTTACGATGAGGGAAGCAATGGAGGCGATGGCGAGGGCGAGGTAGCGGCCGAGGTAGGCGTCGGAGAGGAAGGCGCCGATGATTGGCGCGAGGCTGGTGGTTCCGTTCAACCCGTTGAGCAGCGTCGCCGCGTCGACGCTCCGCATGTGGAACACCTGCGTCAGGTACACCAGCAGGTTCGCCGACGTCCCCAGCGTCCCTAGCTTCTCGAATGTCTCGTTCCCTGCACACACAAAAATTGAGCGATCGAGCCAAAATCGAACGGAATCTGCGATCGAGAAATCGAGATCCGCACCTATGATGAAGGGCATGGCCCTCCATCCGTGGTACTTGACGGCGGGACGCGGCGGGGTGTCGCCGGCGCCGCCGTTGACGCCGTTCTCAAGCTTCTCGACGTCCATGCTCTTCAGCTTCTGCCCGACCTCGTCTTCCTCACGCCCGCCGCCGCCGCCGACGCGCATCCTTCCCCTCCTCTCACTCTCTCACCAACCTCTTCCTCTGCTCTGCTTTGCTCTGCTAGTGATAGAAGGGAAGGTAACCGACGAGGCAGGCGGAGTGAGAGGTTTGTATCCTGCCTGCCGGTTTATAAAAGGGAGAAGCGGTAGAAGTAGTCGTCACGGCCTCACGGGGAGTGAGGGGGGTTTTTCGCTTGCGCTGCGTAGCTTTTTTGTTTATTGGAAAAAGGCCCCTGCTGCTGCTGCCAAACTTTTTCTTCCTCCTTTGGTGATTAATTAAGGAGAACCATCCACACTAGCATGGATATTTTGGTAGTACATTTTTCATCTGCGCTAGTTTGCACGTCTGCGTCTGGCACATATCACCTTTTTATATTGGGACGCTTTTTTTTTGTGAAATTTTTTTAGGGATTACCGTGAATGCTGTGAAATGTCGATATTTGATTGAAGGTTTTATGTTGTTGGAGGTTCATATCTGCAGTCAAATTTCTAGTGATTTTGTACTTGCAAGCTATATATTTTTAGCTCAGATGGTATGCATCTATGGTTTAGGGCTCCTTTTGGAACATAGGATTTAAAAAACAGGAATAGAAAAAACGTAGGATTAGAATGTCACGTTGTGTAGAATACTATAGGATTTTAAAACATAGGAAGACTAAAATTGGGCCTCTGGATGGTGGGCAGGAATTTTAAAGGAATTTAATTTAGCTAGAGAGAGAAACTAGAGAGAAAGGAAGATAGTCATTGGGCTTCTCAAAGGAAATAAAAACATGAGGGTTGAGCTTGTGTTTAAATTCTATGGAACTGAGGGCAAAGGAGAGCATTCCATAGGAATTTGATCATCCAAATCCTATGTTTGAAAAGGACTCATGGAAAAAATTCCTAAGATTTGAATCTTCCACAAACCCTTTGAAATTCCCTTAATCCAAAGGAGACCTGAGATCTTGGAGAACACAGATAAAATGACGGAATTCACTGGTTGCAGGTCAATGGGAGACTCCACATAATTGATGTTCCTTTGAAAAATGAAACCAAGAAAAACATACGAAATGCGGAGGATTTGTATCCTATAAGAAATAATCCTTTAGATCCCTTTAATAAAATTTCTATGGAAAGACCAATCCAATAAAGATATATAGAGAAAAATAAGCATGATGTTCTACCTCATGTTTTCTTTTTTCCATGATTGTAAATTCCCGCTTTTTTTTTGTGCGTCAATCAAACGATAATTTTAATTTTTTTGTGTTTTCAATTTCTATAGGAATTCAATGGCTAGGACATTTTATTCTTGTTTTTTCTATTACTGTGTTTTACAATCCCACATTTTAATGGGGTCTAGAAGTTCGGAAATAGTCAGATGGAATGATTTTGAGCTACCTAACTCAAGGCTGGCCATACTTCCAGCCTCTCCCCCTAAAATGTTCCTAAAACACCCCATCACTCCATCAATCATGCATACATATTACAACTCGCTATTTTTGCTCCATTTTATATATTTGACATGCATAATGCAAATACATTAATAAGCGGTGACAATTGTTTGAAGACGAAGACGACGTTTTCTGAGAACAAACACCAAGAGTCAAGTAGTTAGAGCCGTGGGTCCTCCTGGGATCGCTTTCAAGTTAGGAAGGAGTGAACGAACGAACGACGATCGAGTTGCCTTTGAGTCCATCGCACGGCGGCTTTCCGGCGAACAGAGCCCAGGCAGAGCAAGCAACCAAGCAAGCTGCTGTCTCTGTCGACAAAAGTCTATGTCCTTGGATCGTTCTGCAAATTTTCCAAGCGATCGAGCATTCGAGCCTGTTGAGTGATGCAACCCAGCTGGTGATCGTGTCCTCTTCTTTGCTCTATCCAGTCTGATAACGTAACGTCATCGAGTCGCGTTCGAGTGTTAATTCTGTCAAAGTTTTGTTTTTACACCGAAACCTGCCAAATTTTCAGTTGAATCTTGCACTACATGTTAATCAGCATCATCTATCCTCGCGGCCAGTAGTAGCAGATCGTTTCATTTGTTAATTTCTGAAGATACCGCATTAATATCTATGCTAACTAATTATTAAGTCTCCTTAATGATAATGGACAAAAACATGTTTGGATCTAGAGACTTTTAGCAGTCCCTAGACTTTGGGACTTTTTACTAGTAGTTCTTAGGACTTTTTTTTATAGTCTCTCCCGTTTGGAAAGAGGGACTACAAGGGGCTTATTTTAGGGTACAAGTACTATTTTACTTTTGAGATCTATCCAAAAAAAAATCCTCAAATTGTTCTCATCACCTTTGCTCACCGCCGTCGCCCCTCTCCCCCGTCCTCGTCTAGACGCCGGCGGCCAACGAGCCGGCGTCACCCCTCTCCTTCGCTAGCCGCCGTCGATTCCCCTCTCCGCCCGAGCTGGAGGCGTCGCCATCCTTTTCCTCGTCTGGACACTAGCGGCCAATGAGCCAGCATCACCTTCGCTCTGACGTCGTCGTCACCCATCTGCTCCGCCGCTCTCGTCGTCGCTGGTGCTCGAGGAGGCCGCCGCTGTCCGCTCCTCCTCGTCATCGGCTAGCACCGCCGATAAATCGCGGCGCCCCCGTAAAAAAAAGACAAATCGCGGCGTCGATTGAGCGACGGTGGGGATCTAGCACAGGGGAGGGCGTCGCCGGGATCCGCCGCCGCCGCCGTCACCGGGGGAGCCGTCGCCGGGGCCGCCGTCGGACCCATCGCCGTTGCCATCATCGGGATCCGCCGCCACCGCTGCCGTCGTCGTGCCCGCTCGGTGGAGAAGAGAGGAGAGAGAGAGCGCACACGTGGGAAGGGGCAGCGCGTGGAAAGTGAAAAAAAAAGGTCCCAATAAACTCCTCCCTAGGGACTTCTAATTTTTTAGGGACTTTTTACTGGAAGTCTCAAGGACTTTTTTGATCCAAACAGGGTCTAAAACAACCGGTTGGCCTCTCTTAATTAGTTTTCTGGTGAGACGTGAGAAGCATGCATGCATGTGTTGTTGACCCTTTCCAGCTATAGTTGAGAATGCATATATGCAAAGCTAAACAGAGCAGAAACACAGATGTTTAGGTCATTTGGTTAGGTGCCCTGGCTAGAGAGAAGAGAAGATCGATCACTGCATCTGCAGGAACTGGACCGTGTGGTATTGGGGGTTGTTGGGTGCTGAAACCGATTGATTATTGCTTTTTTAGCTAGCAAGGAGATCGATTCATCCAAGAGTTGTTAGCATGGCAGCATCCGGCGACTAGTACGTTACAGTGATCAGTGAGGGAGTTAGTGAGTGAGAGTAAAATGCAAGCACTCTATCTCTCTCTCTAGCTAGCCTTGTAATGGCCATTATTGAGCTCATGACATTCCTTAGCACATTCACAACACGCAAAGCGACACCATTTTCCTTCTTTCTCTCTTTTGGGCCCATGGGCGCATCAACGTCGGAATGGCACACAAATTTCCTCTTCTTTCTCACTGAGGGCATAGTAGTGTGCAATTGTACGATATGACCGACATTATTATCGACGAAAAGGAAATGGAATCCACCTTGGAAGTACCTGGATTGTCTGCCCTTGTATATGTATACAAAGTCCATGGTGATAAAGTAAAAGTAACAGGTCAAATGGTAATTTGCAGAAGTAACAAGGATGGGGAAAATGGTTCCCATCGTTCTCCCGTACCCTTATCGGCCAAGGCTAAAATTTAAATTTGCA
Source organism: Leersia perrieri (assembly GCA_000325765.3). Taxonomy (NCBI): domain Eukaryota; kingdom Viridiplantae; phylum Streptophyta; class Magnoliopsida; order Poales; family Poaceae; genus Leersia; species Leersia perrieri. The sequence continues at coordinate 21,849,578 of CM002481.1, forward strand.
GTTGATTTGAGTTTTTTTTTTTACCGTAGCCTTTTTTTCGTGGATTTCAAATCACAAATAATACAATGTTAAAGTTTTATGCACATTTTGTTGTTTCATTGTACGTGGCTAAGCTCTCTACTTTGTACACTTAGCTAAAGTTTTTTTTTTGCAACTTATTTTCCTGTTTTGTTGACTACATTTGTCCTTGTTCTGTTTTGTTAATGGTGCCCTGAATTGTAGGACGCATACAATTGACATCTCATTTGAATGCCTTTTAGCGCCCATGATTTTTTCATTTAATAAAAAAAATCGAGCTGCGATGCATGAACCATTGTTTAATTAGTACTTGGTCGCCTCAAAAAGTTTCTCAAGATTCTTCAAATGAGTGGGGTAAAATTTTAAACAGTGAATCAAACAAACACCACTACTGTACCTACCTTGATTGATCGATCACATGGTTGTTCACTAACTATAATAATTTAAAATGGTTCTTCACATGCACGAAGCTTCAGCTATTGTTAAATTTATATGTATACAGGTCGTGTACATCCATGTATGCATGATGCATTTGTTTACTAATTGGTGCTTGCTTTTGGTCGTTATGGATCGACCTAATCACACAATATGTGTAGTAATCTGTAAATCATGGAAAATATAATACGAGAAGAAATATAATATTGGTATACTCTGCTGTCTCCTGGATCTAGGGTTGTCATCTGTGGGAAGAAGCAAGGCTGACCAGCTGGAAAGCCGGTAGGAGTAGTAGATAGACTATCATACTCGTACTCATATCGTTCATGCAACATCATGAACAGTCCTTGTGATCAGTGCAATGTCCGGGAGAATTAATTGACAGGATAGTTTCTGACGTAGACTTGGTTTGGATTAGTTGTACTAATGGACAGACCTGAGCTCTTGATCAAGCTTTGGGGGTGAAAGAATCTTCCATGGGTTAAACCCTAATCTACTCCAATTAACAAGTGAGGAGTAGGAGTACTTTACTGACATGAACATTATTACCCTTATCACTAATCCGATGGCGACTCACTGACATGTCAGTGAGTTGAATCGATCAGCAGCCAGTAGCCAGTCAGTGCCTATGCTCGTCGGAGAATTTTGTTATCCATGTTGACAGAGATGGAGTAGTTTCAGGCTTTCAGCAGTACAGTCAGTACTATAGTAAAGTTACTAATCTTCAGAGAAGAACAATGTGCAGGCATGCTTGTGTTGTGATGGCATCCGATGGCGACGATCACAAGTTGAAAAACGGTCTAATCACCCGGCCACCTAATCAGCGTGCAATTCAGCAGCCATGCATGCATGTGGCTCTCCACGTTAGACCGTGGGGCCCACATGGCAGCGTCACACCGAACTCCCCGTCCCCTAGCTTTCCCTTTGGTTGCGTGCTACATAGGCGTGTCGACGGAACGACGACGTTGCGGCAATTTGACCCGAGTCTCACAAGTCATCGGTGTGTGTCCCGGTGCCCCCCACCGTTTTCGTCGCGATTTTCCTGCATTGTGATCGCCAATTTTGGCTGCCTTCGCCGGAGTTAGGCACTTAGGCAGACCAGATCGCCGATAGAGTCCACGTGCTCGTCAGCACATTGCATCATTATCACTAGGAAAAGAAGAGCCGTCTCCTGGACTCCTGTTGTGGCCGTTGGGCCTACGATAGATGGATGGTTTCTCTTCTCAGCTCGTCTGTCTGCTCATTTCCACTCCAGGAAAGAATGGATTTATGGATGCTGGTAAAAAGGCTGGAGGTTGGTGGTAGTCACGGAGGGTCTCGCTCGGTCATTTGCATAGTTGATGAATGATAAAGCATGCTTGACTACGAGGGAGACATATAGATACAGACGGTTTTAGTAAAAGAATTGATAGATTTCACAATTTATGACAATGCTAAATGTTTGCTGCTCAACTGGATACCAGCATGGGTTGTAGAATCGTATGTTGTAGCTAGGTTGTGATAGACTATATAAGACCCTTGTTCCGGTGGTCGTCGTCAACATTATACTACTAGTGTGAATACCCCTCTATGTTTCTACTACTATTAATTAATTAAAGGTGACCCGCGCACCGCGCACGTATCTTAAGCCGTGTTTTTAGCATTTATAAAGGTGTAAAACTCCATGCCACTATTAAAACTATGATTTCTAATAGTAAAATTTGGTTAGTTGAATTTTGTTTACCATCTCGATTTGTTTGGGGTCCTCTCAATCTTTTGTGTAACATTTGCATAGATATACTTTTTCAAGCTAATTGTTATAATTATATGGTATGATACTTCCTTCATCCAAACATAAAGGGTGTGTTTTTTTTAACAAAGTAAATATTTAAAAGTTTTGACTAATGGTTATAATATACATGTTTAGTATTAAGCATGTCATATAATTATATTCATATTTTTTTAGTCAATGCGAATGACAATTAAAAGGGTATGAATGTTTGTCCCTCGATAAAGTATGGTTCAATCCACCGCTAGATCTAAAATATATGGAGTGAGACATTCATTAGCCAGTTCATGATTTAAATTCAACACTTAGCAGAATTGATCGGCTCGTTGTCAACCCCCTCCTCATCTCGTCCTCAGGTCTCCACCTTCCCTCCCTAGCCATTGTTGATATGCCTCCCACTCCCTCCCCGACGGTCTCTATGGCGCTAGTAGCCGCTCCCTCCTTAGTTCTTCTCCACCTCCCTCTTCCCATCATTGGGCCACCGCTGACACCTTTTTCTTCCACTAATGACTTTTCCTAGCCACAACGTTGCTAGCATACTCTCCTCCTACCTCTGTCTTATCGTCACCGGCTCGGGGGACCTCGACCTTGGGATAACTATGGTAGGGGAGAGGGAGAGGACTTTTTTCGTATCTAATGGTCCCATTGGTTTTAGTTATATATTTGTAAGGTTAGATCCAGTTTAAAATAATGGATCCATTGATTTAAGTGGAAACCAGTGGTTAGATATTCTCTTTTCCTCATAATTTCTAAGGGTTTTCTTAATCTTAAAACATGCCACAAATTAGTTTAGGAGCATTCTAGAGGACAATTAATGGCATTTATTTGTTTCTTAAATTCATTCTAACTAAATTGAGATCGATAGTTAGATGTTTTTTTCATAAACTTCTGGGATTTTTTAATTTTTTAAATATGTGGCACATTATGGTTTTGCTCTTGTTGTGGGACTTAAAATCTATGACATAATTAATTGTGAGTCTAATGAATAGTATATATTTTGTCATTGGGGAATGGGGAACACACGGTAATTTAGGAGCATTCTAGAGGACATTTAACAGACATTTTTTGTTTTTTTTGTATTAAACTAACTAAGTTGAATTCAATAGTTAGATATTTTTATTTTTTCTTGGAACTTACATGTTTTTTATAAATAAAACAAAATGTGACAAATTGTGGTTTTGCTCTTGTTGAGGGATTCAAAAGCTACGACGTAACTAATCGTACGTGAGGCTAGCGAACGAAGATATATTTTGGTCGTTGGGGAGGTGTTGTTTACTTGTATATGCGAGGAAATAGAAAGCTAACCTTGTACGTAACTAATCTAATCTTGAACTTGAGATTTGTTTTCACCAATACGTTCCTCTCATGATTCAGACTACACACATGTAGCATCACTGATAACATGCCGCATCGTTGGAACTCGGAAGATGGATCAAAGGCTTAAAAATAGTGGACCGCTGGTTTAAGTGTTAACTGTGGCTAGATATTTTGTTTTTACTTAGGATTTGTATTATTTTTCTAATTTATTAAAGCACCATGTGGGCGGCTTAGGAGCGCTTGGAAGATCGATCAAATGGTTAAAAATAGTGGACCCATTGGTTTAAGTGCTAACTATGGCTAGAGTTTCGTTTTTACTTAGGATTTATCATATTTTTCTAATTTGTTAAAGCACCACGTGGCGGCTTGGAGCATTTTGGAAGAGTGATCAAATGGTTAAAAATAGTGGACCCGTTGGTTTAACCGGTAACTAATGACTAGATATTTTGTTTTTACTGCTTATAGTTTATATTATTTTTCTAATTTATTAGAGCGTCATGTGATATTATTTTTCTAAGTTATTAAACATTCTCTTATAGTTTAGAAGCGCTTAAGAGAATGTTTAATAACTTTTTTGTACAACAAATAGATAATAGGTCGATCCATAGGTGGGATCAACATGTGAAAATTTTCTTATCATTCAAAGTCAGTGAAGTGTTTATTTCTTTAAAACGGTCAAGGGTTTATTGGTTAAATATAAAAATACAATGGATCAAACAATTCCTAAAGTAAATATTTTAATAGCTAAAATCCTTCAAAGAATATTTATTTAATATGATATAAACACCAAGATTAATATGCAAATATGACTATCTATATTTATATGATTGCATATAACCATGCATTACATATCTCTAATCAACAACCATATAAAGAAAAAAAGAGAGGATTGATGGCGCAGTGCATGCATGGCCTCCTGCATGCTTGTTCTTGCGGAAGAACGGAGAAGGGAGAACCGGAGGGGATTTCTTTTTTTTTTCTTTTTCTATCTAAACATAACGATTGTCTATTGGTAAATATTTATCTTAACTACCACATAGGAAAAAGAGGAGAGGAGAGGCCCCGTGCGTGCTGGACGTGAGGATTAAGGGGTCTCGCGGCCGCCGGGGGATTAGTTCTGTTTTCACCAAATCCGATCTAATTAATCCAACGGCTAAAAATATTTGGGTCCACCGATTTAAGTAAAAGTAGATGGCTAGATGCTTTGCTTTATTCTCAGAATTTATTGGATTTCTCTAATTTATTAGAGCGTCACGTGGTGGCATTGGAGTGTTTTAAAGAACATTTAATTTGAAGATGTTGTTCACGTTCAATAATAATTACCGGATGTGAATCAAAATACTAGAACATGTTTGCAAGCATAATACGCAGTTGCTAATTAATCTAAATATTTATAACATGTTTATGTTGCTTCATAGGTGGAAATAACCTGATTGTCTGATTTTTTTGAAGATGCTCTGAATTAAGTTGTGTTGTCGATGAGCTAACCTGGCCTTCGAATCGTCGAAGATGTCGTCTCCGCCGTCGCGTGCTCCGACGCACGTACGCTGCAATCTGTTTTTTAGATAAATTATCTGATTTTGCTAGTGTGTTTGTATATATAGACGTGTGAGCCATGCAGTTAAGATAGATACATGGATTAATTAGTTGAGATATTTGGTTAACAGATACGTACAGGTCGGGCCCTCATGCGTTTCATCGCACGTACGTACAGGCTTATTCTGTTACGTATTGTGTTCATCGCACGCCCCTCGACGGCCCTCGTGCGCCGTTTCTCATTGCGCCACGTGTCATAATTAGAGGGTAATACGGAATGCCTTATGCTGCATAACGCCGTTCTCGTTTAGATGCCATGCGGCGTGATTAGAGCGTACGAAGGGGTGTTTAATCAACATTTTATATATAATAGATAGATAGAAGATGTGATAGTAGAAATTAATCCAATCCTTTGAATTAAAATAGATCTACTGTTTAGATTGAGTACTATCAATAGTAGAAACAACCAGAGCGTAGCTATATAATACATAATGTTTATGAATATGAACGGGAGTAAATAAGGTGTAGTTCGCCTTAAAAAATCGCCAATCCCACCTCATTAAAACACTTTTTTTTTTCTTTCTTCAATCTTTGCATAAAACAAAATAACATACAAATAGTGCTTTATTTGCCTGTTACCAACAATAGCACACATAGCTTGTCGGACTAGTTGATATTGGCTAGTCTCACAATGCTTATTCCCGGTAGGAAAGATGTATCCAGTTCCAGTGTTTTCTCTCTGGTTTACTCCCACATTGTGGTTGCTCCAAGGTATGTTCACAGGAGAACTTCTCAGAAAAGTTGTGAACTTAACGAACGTCCCTAAACAGCTAATCAGAACTACCCAAACGATTACAAACAATAAATCATGAGCATTGGAAAATTGTACACAACATTGAGGTGTGTAAGTGTGAAACACGTAAGATTTATTTAGGGTGTGTTTGGTTCTTAGGATTTAGAGGGTTGAGATGTAGCCAACCCATTCTTAGGTCTATTTGGTTGAGTGAGGGGTGGAGTGGATTAGATCCGAAAGGGGAATATTCCTTCCAGATTCGGGTCCAGCTCGTCCGCCAATATGCGGACCGAGTGAACCCACGGCAACCGAAGGGACGACGTTACCTCGCACGGGAGCTTTGCCCGCAACTGGCCGAACCTATCGTCACCTACAGCACGAGCTCGTCAGCCGACGCCCATCGCCGCCTAGGCCGCCGCCGCACGGGAGCTCGTTGGCCACCGCCCTCGCTCCGTGCCTGCCCTCTGCCACCCAAGCTCGCGTCCGCAGATTTGTACTTTTTTTTGCGACGGACCAACCTAGAAAGATAACGTGGACCAACGATTGAACGGGGTCCATTATATTCCTATTCCCTATCTCTTCAATCTGTAGGATCAAATACAAGAGGGGGGGTGAATAGTAGGTATTGACAGCGGAAGTTTAATTTTCGAATCCAAAAAACAGATTAATAGAGTATCAGTAAAAAATAGATTGCGTAAAAACCAATCGTTGGATCTGTACCAAATTTGGTAAGAATAAACTAGAAGATATAAGAAACAACTCCACCGAACGGATTTACAAAATAATGTACGGTTAAAAAGTTATAACCCTCGCAATCTAGCTATCTCAGAATTTCAGCAAAACGAACAAAATCAATTCAAACAACTTACGTGATTGGAAACGCCTTGATGATTGAATATAATATTTATTGCTGAAATATATTGTCACAAGGTGTAGCCAAAGCACCCCTACAAAAACACTAAAACAAAGAGCACTCAAATCTCTCAATTGTGGCTTACTCTCTAGGCTAAGCCTCCCTCTCTATTTATACTAAATATCTCCTATTCCTGGTAGGACTCAATTCCTAATAGGAATAGGACTCTATTACAATTTCCTAAAAAGAAAAATTCCTTTTCTTTTTATTCAAAACCGCAGTCGCAGCTGAACCAAAACTGTATCGGACTCTGCATATACTGCCGTACACCGAATCCCCATCCATCGGTCTTACGTACACGTATATGCATATCAACCAAGCCAACCAATCAGGCAGCTCCGTACAACATCCATCTCTCCATGAGCCAAGTCACCGACCTGTACTCCACGATCGATCCATCCATACACACGTATGCACAAACCATCACCATGTACGCTGCCTTGCACGTAGACCACCACCGAGCCAAGCATTAATACCATGCATGCACGTACACATGCATACTCCGTGTACAGTACCCCAAGTACTGTAGCACCTCAATTCTTCTCGTAATTCTTCGACGCTCGCACACACAATTTTGCGAAGCCTGTCACGAACAACACCCACACGGTGTCCCTCCACCGTGTGTCATCTTTCGTCAACCTCGTCACCCGGCATCCTCGATTGCTCCGGACCTCTACTCCTCCCCGAGTATAGTCCTGATCCCACCGTTGATCTAAGTTAACCCCAAGACATCTGACTCTAGTCCAATCTTGTCACATGACCTCCCGACTGCTCCAGACCTCGGTTCCTCCCTAAACGTAGTCCCAGTCCTCGTCATTGACCAAGCCTTGACCTCAAGTCACCTACACACAGTAGACAAAACAACCGTTTCTGGGCACACATATCGCAACCTGACCCACATCAGTCACACGCACTCACACCACATCCACGAATATTCCAAACCAATTTTATTTAATTTTTTATTTATAAAGCCAATTTATTCATCACAAAATATTAATCAAAACCTTGATCTTACACAATCAAACAGAAAACAGGGTTCGCTCTAACCTTTTAACCAAACAGAGAAATGGAACCGTTCCAATCCAAAAAAAACAGGAAGGATTCAACCCATTTCAACACATCCCCAAACCAAACACACCTTTTATAGGCGCTCTTAATGTAATCATGTTCTTTCAAAATAGATTTTGTTCAATTAATTTGTAACCAAAACCAGAGTACTCCGTAGGTACGTCAATAGCCTGATCTGGCTAATGGTAGTTTCCCTTTTGGTGTACGGAATTGTCAGGACGAACTTACAGTACTCCTGCTAGAAACAGTTGGTGTTGTCTTTGATTGGTCAAAGATTATTGGTGCTGAAGGCACGAATGATTTCCACGTACGGTACACAAAGCTCTGCAGAGATGCCAGGAGGGCAGGAGTCCAAAGTTTTATTTTTCCTCACAGTACAGTTCCATCGTGTTCTAAACAGAAAGCAAACCACTAGGTCAATTGAATTTACACACATGATAATTAATTAGCGACAGCATTCATGTGGAGAGTTGTTGTGCATGCATGGAAAAATGCTTAACTCTGTCACACCCAAAGACCGGGGTACCAGATGCGTGCAAGCGATGCTATATGATGAGATAATGTCACCATCATATTGATCATAATAACTTTGTTATTGTTATGCTTAACTACCCAGAATTGACGTCTCCAATATAGCATTTGATTATACACCCTGCACTGCAATCAGTTCTACTGGACTAGTGGTGCTGAAAAAAAAAAAGTTGGCACCTAAAATGTAGAGTGGTGTTGTCTGTTCTTTTGTCCCGGACAAAGGGATTGCAAAAGGCGGAACTTGCTGCTGTACACCATCGAACGCGCCACGACGGTTGAGTAATCTGTATACTACTTTCGAGTTGGATTTGAACTCTAATTGCTCCATTCCTCCTGTCATGATTATTAGAAAAATTGGACCGGTACCACTGTTTAACACATGGTATCTAAAAATATCACTTCTAAAACTTGGTTCTGATCTATACCACCGCGCCGTTTAGTCCGTTTCAATTTCTACCAATCTGTCGATCCTTCCGTGCAGAGCACGATCTGGACGAACTAACCTAAGCCGTCGTCCACTTCTATCACGAACTGCATCGCCTCTGTCTCCATGCACACATATTCACCTAACCTGCAGTGGTGATTGGGAAAAAGAGTAGGCATGAACTGGTATGTGCTTGTGAGGGAGGAGCTCTTCCTGCTCCTCATAGATTTGACGCCATGTTAGTGCCGCGCGAGTAGTTCTCCACTTTTGCTCTAGGGTTAGGATTTTGATTGAAACCAAAGGGGAAAGGAGAGGAAAGAACATGGGAGTCGAGAGAGATGGTCAGCAGCAGTAGATGCACAATGGAAGGGCCGACGGATTGGTATAGATCAGAATCGAGTTTTGAGAATGGTATTTTTAGGTACCGGGTATTAAACAGTGGTATCAGTCCAATTTTTTCATTATTATTTGACGTTTCAGCGGCCAAATACTAAGGGTAAATCATTCTCGCTGTTTGAAACGCCGAGTAATTTTGTCCTTGGAAGTGTTTAGTGTGTTATAAATCGATTGACACCTTGAGAGGAAAACGACCAAGATTAATAAATTAATTTTTTTTCACCTGGTCGATAAACGTCCATATTTATTAAGACATAGAGAAGTTGTTTACACTTTACAATAAGCATGGTTGTTGAATTTTAACATAACTAGCCGATAACATTAATTAATTCATTAATTTCTAGCAGCAACAACCAAATTCCTAACTGGTCGTCACCGGTAGGGCGTACGTCCATGTAAATCCAGCTTCCATCCCGATGAATGTGCATGCAAAAGCAATGCAGAAGCAGGCACCGCGGATAGATATATCGAATGTGCTTTTCACAAAGAATGGAAACAGAGACAAGGACGTGCACTGATGCATTCACATCCAACAACCTAAAGCTATGCAAAGATGAGACCTGCCCCTGCAGCCTCAATCGCCCACACCATCTATGTCATGTAATGTAACCACTTGAACGGTATGTGAAAATGGGTCGGCTCCATGCCCATGTAAATTGATCTATGATTCCCCGGGTACATGCAAATATGCAACGGGATTCGGGTGGCACATCGTTTTCGTACCAACGATGACGACTAAAATGTTGCCTCTATATAGCTTTGGATCGATTCGTCGGTTGGGCACCTGCAGCTGCAGGTAGCTAGAGCTAGGTAGGTTGTTGCGTGCATTGCACACACGCACGCACTTGGGGGATTGATCGTTCTGTTCAAAACTTCCAATGCGTCCGGAGTAACAAAAGTTGGTTTGTTAGTTGGTTGGTTAGTTGGGGAGTGATTTGATTTAGACGGGAACCGGATATATATTTGTTCGTTGGGTACGTCGGTCGTGGAGGCCAGCAATGGAAGCTAGCTGCAGGGATAATGGGATATTGGGATGTGCAGAGGTGACGCAGATTCGGTGACTTACACCCGTGACATTCTCGGTACCAAGAATGTTACTGGTGTAAGTCACCGAATCCCATTCCATACAGAGGCGACCAAAATTAATGATGCAATAGTGGTACTACATATTTTCTACAGTTCTGCATTACTCTGCCATCATCATCTGTTTCTGTTGACACCAGAATTTGGATTTAACCTAGAATAAGTCGATACTGAGATAGAAGATTATCAAGTCAAAATCAAGTCAATCGGATCGGTATGATAGAGCTAATTTTGCATATGTACCCATCAATCTAATATGCATATGTGCATGCATCGAAAGGACTGCGGCGAGCAAACAACGTACAACAACAAGCAAGTTCGGGGACTGCAGCAGCTGATTGCTGAAGCAATCGGATATTGTAGCCGATGGGTACTGTAGCAGTGAATATTGTAGCAATCGGGTACTGTTCACGCGAGATGAAGACCAAATCCAAGAAGGATTCGTAAATTTTATCTAATAATTAGGTATGTTTTAGCTATTTTCTTATGTAATTAGGAAGGAGTCTTAGTTTCCTTTTATGTAAGGGCTGCAGATAGCAAGCCGATTGAGTCGTGTCCTATTAGGACTCACTTGACCCAAGGGTATAATTATATGCCAAGGGTCCTTGTATCAGGAAGCTCCACAATCAAATACAATAATTTCGGTGCATCGCCACCCTAGTCCGCTAGGTTTACAACATACTCGACGGGTTCTCATGGGTTTGTTTTAGAATCTTTGTAAGATCAGTCAAGTTCGGGGTCTTGCTACCAAGTTAGGCTACATCGGTTAGGTCCGACCTCCGGCAAAGAAGTAAGTTCCGTCGACGGCGTTTGTATCAGGGATGATTGATACTTTCTCGGTTAGGTCCGATATATCGATCCAACTGACGCAGGCGTTGCCTATCTGATATCTCAATTCTATTTCTAGTTGTATTGTGTTTAGAGACGCATCGGTTTAGTTGGAACTGTCTCGGTTAGGTTTGATCTTTTGTCTTAGCCGATATTTATCTACAATCATAATGTTGTTCTAAATAGATTTGTTATATCTATCACTATACATAATGTTAGTTGGTTCGCTTAGATCGGTTAGCAATAGTCTTGGTGCAAGTTGTCTCGATCCTGCTCGATTCTTCGGGCTAAGACTAGAGCTAATCGGTTTAGGTGCATCGGCATCAGCGTGTGTAGTTTTATCGGAGGGTTAGCCGATGAGTTATCCTATGAATAGATCTAAGTCTTGTATCGGCTTCTCATGCCATATCCTTTTTTATAGCCGATACTATTATTGAGCTTACTTGTCTATCTGATTGCTTGGATCTATGTCTAACATACAGCCGATTGATTTTCAGTATCTTATCGACATCGGCCAGAAGCGCACCATCATCGGTTGATCAGCCGATCGGCTCCTGGACCATCAACAACAACATCATCAGGAGACACTACATCACGTTGGCTCGATAGCCGATCAACTTCACAAAGATCAACATACAACATCTTATCAGTATCAAATTGATTGGCACGTCCGCAACCTCAGCATTTAGGACCTGCACTGGAGCTAAGCAGATCTTCCAGACCTTCGTGTGTACGAACGCGGAGAACTCCATCGGCCAACACACCCATCAACAACGCTCAGCGACCGGTGGCAGAATTTTGCGTCAACAGTTTCTTCGATTCTTCATCTACTACGTTGGTGATTGGTGTGCTATCGTCATCTGATCAATCTCCGTTTTTCCTAAGTGCGCATCATGTGTGTTGGTCTATCTAAAAATGTTGAACATTGTATATTCTTTTTGATAAAAGAGGGAGTGCCCCTTTTCATTTCCATCAGTATAAATTAAGCACTACACTACACAACATCCATTACATAACAGAAAATTAAAATACTAGCTAACGGCTAAGAAAGTTGCTGTCGAATATTATATATGTAGATCTTTTTTCAAACTGCACGCGGAGCGACCGACATGTGATACATTGTCCCACAACACGTCAACACCAACTAACCAAGAGAGAATGCGGTTGATTCGTTACAGACCGGTACGTACTCCTACGTGTTAAGATCGACCGATCGAGACCTATATATGCATGCATGATTGATATATGTACCAGCTTTATACACCTCACTGATCCTTAATTTTGGTTGCTTCATGCATGTTAGTTATGGGCTCTCTTTGAAGTAGTTTAGGCCTTTTGAGGACACCAAACACCGCGTGCTCTTCTTCTAGTCAAACTCACTCCGATGGGCCGCCGCCAGGACGACACCAAACATTTTGATCAGAATGTCTCAACCAAAAAAAAAAAGAATCAACCGAAAAGTGTTCAACTTATAAAAACCTGAAAAGTGTGTTATACTTATTTTCTAAAAAGAATGTATTATGTATGGGAAGAAATTCAAAGTCAATTTAATTAAGAGAGAAATATGGGTGTGTCAGAATTAGCTGAAACTATACTAAGGCTGCGTTCGTTTCAGACGAAACGGCAACTCGGCACAGTGATTTTCCCTGGCACGCATCCCAATACACGCAACAATGCGTTTTTTTTAATTTTTCTACACGAAAGTTGTTTTAAAAAATCAAATTAATCCATTTTTGAAGTTTAAAATAATTAATACTTAATTAATCATGTACTAATGATATTTCTCGTTTCACGTGCAAACACTGTTTCCGAGTGAACCAAAGGGAAACGAACGCAGCCAAGTGCATCTCATAGAAGGGATGCAAGTGGTCAATTCTATTACTCATATAAAGACCTTACCGATGCGGCGATGCCTACATTGACATCCACCAGCGCTCTACTGTCATGCTATCTACTACATCGACACGATCTAACGTAGTGATCTATGGCTTCATTGAACAGGCACCCCTGACACCCTCCGTGAATATAGGGCCTGTTTGGCAAGACAATACTGCACAGCGCAGCAGCCAAGGTTGCACGTCCTAGCGCAGCCATTCGGCTGCAGCTGCTGATTTTCTTGTTGTTTTTCTTGCTGCATCCATTGTATTGGCTGGTTCCTGCTGCTGCTGCAGCACAGCAGCAGGCTTGCTTGCCGAGTACAGGCCCATAAAAAGGAACTCAACCCCGTCACTTCGTTTTCTCTATTGCCGCACCGATACTAAGAGTGTCGAAGGGAATGGAAAGTTGTTGCCCCACGGTGAATTCATCCTCCAGCCCAAGAAGGGCAAGTAACGCCCGAAGACGGTATCTGCGCTGTTGCTACCGCGCTAACAACAACAAAGCGACACTTATGTGTTGGTAAGCCTATCACCCCAATTATGCGCAAGTCATCAAGTGGTCATGTTAAACTAAGATCATGGTAATGCAAATTGATCTAACATGCGAGAGTAGGCTGGATGTAGGAATGATGATTATCTTCACATATTTTTTTCTCTTTTTATATGCATGGTACTACTAGACTCCGGGTCCAATCCATAAATATAGGAAGGATGCATGCCTATGTGCACACGCTTATTCTCCTTTCTAATATATGTATAGTATGATTTTGTTAGCGAACATGTGCACTTGCGTGGCAAGGTGGATATTGTGTCCCTACATGCGTATTAGTCATACTTCATTTGTTTCATAAAAAAAGACATTTTGACTTTTCTAAAAAATCAAATTTCTTTAAGTTTAACATTAAATATATTTTTATAGTACATTTATTTTATATTTAAAATATTGCTATATTTTTAATAAACTAAGTCAAACTAATGAAATATTGTTTAAAGTCGAAGCATCTTACATCGCTAAACGGACAAGTAGTTAGCTCAGATCGACCAACAGTTACTACAATCACATCCATTTTATGCTGACCGGTTAATTATCACAGGCCACATGAATTCAAGGCAACCATGTAGCCGTGGGCTCCGTGGATTCTTCACCCTTGCCGACGTCAGACTGAGATAGTGTTTCAAGTGCAACACAACTGTAGTTGAAACGGAGAGGAACGCTAGGAGTATGGACATGGACAGAGCAAGAGCCAACAAATGACATGGACAACAACAAGAAGGCCAGGAATCTAGTAGACACACGCACAGCGAATGGATAACAAGATTCTTCTCCAAAAAGATTGGCACTTCGTTTTTTTTTTAAGATAATGGAATAGATTCCGGTTTGACTTAAAAAAGTTACAGCCAATTATTACAAAGATTATAGGACTAATATCTGTGAATTACAATAATACACGACTTAATTATAAACAAGAAGACTAATACCAAGACCACCCTAAAATAGAAAACACCATTTATGGTTGGCCAAAAAGCATAAAAAAAGTCCTTGTCTTCCTCAAACCGAAGAACTAATCTCCGAAACCAGCAGTTGAATGTCTGTCAATCAAGTCCTACTGTTAACACCGTTGGCAACAGTCGAACCAAAACGGAAGAGACGCCGAAAATTAGCAGAGTTGTAAACAACAGTCATTAGCCTAAAACTTATTCTGATCCAAACAGGACACGGCCAGAACAAAGCGCGCAAGACGACTCCAAAATGATGCCTTTAAGAAGGGAACGGCATCGAAGAAATGCCGCCATCGTTGAACTATGAGTCCACCAGGGTTTTCACCCAAAAGAGGAGTGGTTGTTCTACGACGATGGCTCCAAGGAGCAAGATGACGTCGAACAACGTCACCATCGCCGCTCCTGGCATCAAGCCAGGATAGAACTTTCGCCCAGCACATATCAGAACACGACAGTCACGGCCATGCTGCACTGCTGGCCCGTCCCCAAGTCCTGCACGCAGTCGTATGCCACGCCACCGAAGACCCACGCACCCGCGCGGCCAAAGATTGGCACTTCGTAGTGGCACCGAAACTATTCTTTGATTCTTTTTTTTTCTGGCCTATCAAGACATCGAAGTAGAGAAACTTGTGTGGAATGTTGTTAGTAGTCCGTCCCCATCAGGAACCGTCGGTGCTCCCTCTTTGTGTGGTCCGATGTATTTCTGTTGTTCTTTCGACGAAAGGACAAGGGTTTCGGAGAACTACGAGTAAAATGAGATTTAAATGGGAAATAACATTGTTAGTCTAGTAAAACATGCGTGCATGCATCCGGATGCACATATATGAACTTCATGGTAAGGTTAGGTACCAGTTGAATAATATAATGTTGCGAAATGAGATTGGGGAACATCTGAAAATGGAGGTAACAGAACAAACCTCGTGTTATGCAACTGGTTAGCAACAGTGCAATACACTCTTCAATCGTCATTCAACAAATGTTCCAGGCTTCCAAACCGACACAGGTTGGGTTGCCCTCAAGCAGACTTAGATGGGCCATGTGTTGGCCCTGCTTTTGGTTGGATTACTGGACAACTTTTCTTAACCCATCACTCTCTGCCAGGCCGTCGCAAACTTCGTTTATGAGTTATGACTAAGTTACCTTCCACAAATCTGCAGTTAACAGAGCAAAATTAGATAAGAAAGTCAATTGCATCATAAATACGAGATGCAAACAAAGAATGTTCAGCAACATGCCTTTCTCATTGCAAAACTTTTGTATAATTACACGCAACGAAAGCATTATTTCCGAGTATACATGCAGCGTGAGAGATGTGGCACGCACGGGGCATCTCCCTATACGGTTATATGGCGCCACCAGATTCTACAAACATGCAGGTTAGTAGTGGCAGTGTGGCACCCAGCACCAAACTCATCGGTGTGTTCGATACCAGGCAACTGATATGGAGCAAATTGTTTTACAATTTACAGTGTTGACCCCAGATGTTGCCAGGTCCAGCCTCCTTAAGCTATTATGTGTGAATGAGCTATATATGCTACTCCAGATAGCAGAGTATTTATGCCCTCAAGAATTGTCCAGCTATCATATTGCCCCACTCATTTTCCTGAATTTCAGAGGGAGGAAATTGTTTGAATTGGCATTTCTCTTCTTGCCAAAATTGCCAGGTTCGACACCAATTGGTGAGATCGAGGAAGTGGCTGTGTTTCGCCGAAACCTCCCCATGTTCCAATGAGAGAATCCATCCTGTTGACTTCCAGAACTAGGAGAACGCATAACAAAATTTCTTGGTATCACACTTGGCTGTCGATCATGGATATCCTGAAAGAAATCAGGAGTTAATATGCAGTAAATGAAATCAATAAGATATATTACCTCTGTTTCATAATGTAATATGTTTTGACTTTTTGGTTACAACACTTACCATTCGTCTTATTCAAAAATTTAATGCAAATATAAAAAATGATAAGTCATGCTTAAAGTGCTTTTGATAATAAATTAAGTCACAAACAAACTAAATAATACTTCCATAATTTTTTGAATAAGACGAATGATCAAACAATACAAGCGAAAAGTCAAAACATCTTACATTATCAAACGGGGGAGTAACAAACAAATGACATTGGGCTACTACAGTTCAGTTGGTAATTATGGGGGCATGTAGTTCCTGTTTATGATATTATCTAAATGTTATCCTGGGACTGAGCATAGTAACCACTAACCAAACCATCAATCAATAATTAAGCATACAATCATGCCTGCTAGCATGACGTGTCATCCCTACAGCCAGAAAAATCAACACACACGGTAACAATCACATGCACTGACTTGGAGTATGGACCAAAATAATAGCTGTTGCTAGCAACACTCTTAGACAAAAAGCTTCTAGGAGATATACTATCTTATAAGTTGTGTGTTACTACTGGAGTAGTAAGGATTAGCAAGATATGATTGAATAAATGGGAGAATGGCAACTTGTTTGATGTCTAGAAAACTGAATTTCAAAAGAATGAAAGAATTAAAGCAATTAATTCATTTCTATGGTACCATGCCAACAATTGCCCATTTTTTTTCGTTTTTTCTATTAGGATTTTTAAATATCATTTAAAGCACTGAACATCATCAGCTCACCGCATTTAGATCTTGTGCGCCTTCCTTTTGTTTCTAACATAACTCACCTAGGATTAATCACTAAGTAAACAAATTTATATGGGCACTTGTCCAGTACTCCACCTTTACAGCATTATAATTAATTTGATCATGGAAAAAACTGAAAGAAATTTACTCTCATCACTTTAACAAAATGATGTTAGGCATCTAGTAAGCTAAACTATAAATACTTAAGTGAACAGAAAAAAAAAATGCCGATTAGTCATTACTAGATAACTCATCAACACAATGCTTTAAGTTAAATTTAATAATTTATCCTGAGTTTCCATTAAAAAACGTGGAGGCACCAAGAAGGACCATGGTTTAAATTATTTTAAGAAGCAGTTACAGTGCTAGAGCTGTTCTCATCCTGAAAGCTTCATTCAAAGGCATAACATCTGATGACCCAAGGCAAGCGAGTTGCAGAATTAGCAACTAGATGTTCATATAAAGTAAAATTAGTTTTGTAAAGATAAGTGCATCTTACATATTTCAGCAGACGCACATGCCCAAATACAAAGTGCCTCAACTACTATTTTTGTCATTATTTGTGAAACTATAATATATCGAATCCCAGCATGTAATGAGAGAAATGAAGATGAAAAACTTACATGAAGAGTTCTTATGGGAACCATGTCCACCGCACGGCTAGGATAAGCAGCACCTACGAAAAGAGAGATTTCATAATCACAGTTAATTGAGATCCATTGGAAAACCGAAAGTGTGCGTAGCTTTAAATTGGATGCCATGCTGAAATCGTATTGCAATAAGAGCATTAATTGGAAGAGTGAGAAATCCTAAGGATGTGCAGAAGGAAATAAAAAAGATACCTGTATCAAACAAACGCATATAGTATTTGAACCATATTAAAATGTTTCTTTATATTTCCTCAAATAATTCATCATCATGACTCAACTCTGTAGTCTGTACATAATGTGTTTGTAATTTGTAGCTGCTCACTAGTCTTACTTTACAAAGTTAAGCATAAAACCATTGCTAATGTCATCACGAATGAGGACTTATTATGCTTTGATTTGACAAAACCATAAGGAGTGACTAAACTTTCCTCTCTAGTGTTGCCGTCCCAGTGGGGTAACATTAGGCCAAACAAAGGCACACCAACAATTGAGTTGTCATGTAAAGGATGATGCCAAAAATGCTTGGTCAGTTTTATGGTGCTTGTGATTAAGCGACGGTTCTAAGTTGAATTGCTCATTGCCTCACTGTTTGCACACGAAAAACAAGCTGCAATGCTGCTCAACAAGCTGAATCTATATAATTGCATAATACTTGCATCCATAGAGAAGATGTCTGCAAGGAAAATAAAAAGTATACCTGCGACTCCCATTGCAAAAGGGGTTGCATGAGTGCTACCGCCGGCAATCATCCGCGAAGACAGCCCCGGGAACCCACTGCTGCCGCTTCCGCTGCCACTGCTGCTGCCAACCTCAATAAGCCGCATGGTAGGCGAGAACTCCCCAATATCAGTGACCGGCGGCGACGGCGCAGGCAGGCGGAAGAAGGGCGAAAGCATAGGTGGACCACCGCCGCTGTGGCTGGGAGAGGCGGCGGCGGCGTTGACAGCGTCCCACGCGCCATGCGGGGCGCCACGCAGCGGTCGCGGGCTCCAGCGGAAAGGGCCGAACCCTGGCGACCGCAGCGGGGTTGCCGGCGGCGGCGGCGGCGGCGTGCGGGACTCGTCGGTGGAGACGGCGTCCTGGTGCTGGTGGTGGTGCGGCGCCTGCGGCAGCGGAGGCGGGGGAGGGGGCGGAGGCCGCGGAGGAGGCAGGTGGTTGGGGATGAGGTGGAGTCGGCGGATCCAGACGGAGTTGAGCGGGTCCGCGTGCTGCGGCGGCGGGAGGCCGCGGTGGTGGTACGGCGGCAGCGCGGAGCTCCGGCTTCCGACGGAGCTCCGCAGCGCGAGGTGCTCCGACATGGCGGCGGGCGCCGGAGACCGCGAGGATCGAGCACTCGAAGTCTAGCTAGCTCCTCGATCGATTCCCCTCTCCCTCCGCTCGCGAGTGGAGCGGAGGATCGTGTGTCTTCGGAAAACCTAGGATTGGAGGCGGGGAGGGGAGGGAGGGAGAGAGGAATATAAGGTGTTGGGCGGGGTGGGAGGAGGTCGTCGGATACTCAGGTCGTCGCCGTCGTCGTCTTGGTGCTCGGCTGCTCGCGTCGGCGTCGCGTGGAGAAAGTGGAGCGAGCGAGCGGGATGGCGGGTTACAGGATAGGTAGGGGTGGGCTCGGCACGAGTAGCTCGTTGGCACGACGATTTCACGGGTCCAACGTTGGAAGAAACCGAGAAAACCATCCACACCACCCGGACCCGGGCCGTCAATTGGTAGGTACTGTAGAGGGGAGACATCACGAATTCACGATCACACATCTACGGTTGTCGGTACTCTCGGTACAGTAGTGGTCGGCACTGCGTATTCTGTCCACAGTTTGTACTTTCGCAGTCGGGGAGTACTAATATGTAGGAGTACTATACATGCGTCAAGACTGTATAGTGCTGAACTGTTGATGATTGTTCGATGTTTTTTTTGATTCGAGTTGCACGTTTGGTGTTTGGAAATTGGAAAAGAAGGTACACTAATTCCTGCTGATAACTAGTGCTAATTAACATGAGAAATCTTGGATAATGGGATTCCTAATTGCCATTCGCTGTTCCCCCCCGCGCACAGAAGCAGTCTGCGGCCCGCCGGCCCCTATGTTAGAGCACAGCACGCATGGCATGAAAGGATCGATCAGGCGCTGTGGCTGTGAGCGAGCAGCAGCTGCCCTGCTGCCGGAAGCTTTGGTCCGCGAGCACTCTGGCCACCACGAGCGCCTGCTCAGCGATGCGGATGTTGGCGCGCTTCCTCCGCAATTCGCGGAACGTCCCGTCACACATGCCGGTCCGGTTCCACTCCATCACTTCGTACGCCTGGTGCTCGGCCTTCACACGGGCCGCACCCTCCCGCCCGCTGGACGACTACATGATATGATGTAGCTGTTACTGACACGTGGGTCCGACTGATCCTGAGGTCTAGTGGTCTATATATCAGTGACAAATACACCATACCACCGTTATTAGGACCAGACCAGATTGGCGGTACGACAAAAGAAAAACAGAACAAGGGTCTCCGTCAGTTTGGTCCAAGTAAAAGATCAGTCTATCGAACCGTGTTTAGACCGGCTAAACCGCCTGTTTTTTGCTAAAAAAAGGCATATTGAACCGTAAAAGAACCGATGGAGCACCTGCCAATGTTCTGACTATGCGGGCCCATATCGGAATAAAGAAGGAGGGCCACGTGCTAGTGCTGTCATCTGCCGGTTTTTCGTTGAAAACCGGGCATATTGAACCACAAAAGGACCGGTGAAGCACAACTATGTGGACCCAGGTCGGAATAAAGAAGAGGGTCACATGCTTGTCACGACTTGCCCCTCGGCCACCGGAACAAGTGACACGGAGGAGGGCGTGCCGTAGAGGAACAACGAACCGTTTCCTATGGAACCGCGTAACAGGTACCAGTCCTAGGAATCCGATGCTAGTACCCACGGTAACAAGATGAAAAACAGAACTTTTCTATTAAATAAATAATACCTTTACATTGCCCCTTCGGGTAATCCTTGAGCAGCAACCTTCAATCAAAGAGCAGCAACAGGGGTAACAAGATGAAAAATAGAATTTTTCTATTAAATAAGTGCACTCGGAACATCATTCCATAGGCAGTGGTTTGGGTTTGGAACGAAACTCCTCGGCGTCTACAACTTCAGCCTTAACTAGCAGCAAGGAAGGGAAAACAACAACAAAAAGAGGGTGAGTACTTTCGTACTCGCAAACCACGGAAAAAGTGTAATATGAAGGCTTCAAAGAGCGGCTAGAGTTAAGTGTAAAATAGTTTCTCGAAAACGCTACAAGTGTGACAAGATTTTAATTGAGTTCATTAATTAATACTGTAATAGTGATGATATCGGAAACGACCACAACCATGATTTGTCACGAAGCTCAAATCATGTGCCAACCACATCGATCCCTCCGGGATCGCATTAACTCAAAACACATCACATCGCAACGTCGAGTATCCCTGATGCCTCGACTCCCGGATCCTGCAGATCCTAGCTTCGGCCACGAAGGCCTCACATCTGACTATAAAAACCAACTCGCAACACACGCGTTCTGTTCTAGAGACCTTTTTCCAAAACATTGGTAAAACAAAAGCTACGCTAAGAGAATCACCTCACATTTGCTTCTGACCGTGAGCACGGCTGTTCGAACAGATTTAACACTCTATAGAGGTTGTACGCCTTACCCACGCGACATGAAACTAACACCGAAACGGGCCATGAATCGGAAGTTCGTGACAAGGCCTTTCCAAGGCTAAATCCTGACGATCTCATGTCGCATGGCTGGGTCGACTATCCGCGCGACCAGTATCAAGCTATTCACGCAGGCGTCATCCACTTAGAGAACACCTAAGGATACCCATGGATCCCATATCCCCTCTCAAAGGCTGATACCAGCGATCCTGAATTTAGTATCTTCCTCACAGGCAAGATCCTGGCGATTCTCGCACGTACAACACCTTATCTCCGGCGTGGCTCACAACCATCGACATACAAGACCCGCAAGAAATAACCGAGTCCTCATCTAGGGGCATTCACATGTTTCCCGCGTGGTCGTACGATAAGATGCTCGGATGGAATTCCCAAAGGAATCGGTCCTTATAGATAACACTTAGTTACGCCACTGTGACCAAGTCCTAACAGAGTTTTCACAAACTTACTTTTACTTCGCAAACCATTTCTCAACCTTTTTCCCAAAGCCGAATCACAGAGTAAAGCATGGGGGTTTTAGTCGGACAAGTATACTCAAGAGCATGAATGCCCAACAGAACTAACGGGGTGTATCGACAAGGGTTCACAACAAGTATTCAATTCCTACGGGAAAATAATGCAACTACTGGGTAGGTCCATCGATTTTGCTAATCGAGGCCGGGTAGAATAATCGTGCACAACCTAATGCAATTTGCAAGCATTTTATTTGTAAACTCGGGGCAATATAATTAAAGGCTTGCCTGGGTGACGATTTTCCGGTCTTCAAGCTTCAGAGAAAACCAGGTAAATCCGATACGTGCTTGATTCGAGTTGATACACTGTCGTGATCTTCGTCTTCATATGAGAACTTCCTGAAACGTTTGCAACACAAACAAACAAGGGGAACACCCTAAAAGCCTATATAAAAAAAATAAAAGTATAAGTAATAGTGCCATAGGGTAGGTCTTATTTTTGGAGGAATTCAAGAAGTTGAACGGGGTCAAACGGACTTACGGTTCAAAAGATATGATTTTTGGGAGGCTGACGACATTTCTGGAATATCGGCAAAAGGATTTATTTGGATATTGGAAGTAAATATCCGAAGATATATCTTGAGATCCAAAGACGTGAAATGGATTTTTTTCTTGGTTTTGGATGGTGGGGAAACCGGCTGAAAGGGAAATTTATTTGGTGTCACAAGAGTTGGCAAGGAGGGACCAAAAGAGGACTTTTGTCTCCTTGAGGGCCGGAGATAGAGGGATGCCAAGTGAACTTATACCACTAAAGGGTCAAAAATAGGGGATGTGGAGTGAACTTGGGCTGATAGAATGGGCTATGTCATCATGGGAAGGGAGGATCAACAATGAACTCCACATATTGGGGTGGAAAGACAGGAGGACCCATACCAGACTTATTCACGTTGGTAAAAGAAAACCTGAGCTTGGGCTGATAGAAGGAATACGGCCCAGCAGAAGGGAGAGAGGGAGGGGGCTGATCGGTGGAGCCCACATGTCATATCCCCCTCCTTCCTCCTTTCTTCTTCCTGTCGCTGCCCCTTCTTATCTCCTTCTCTTCTCTTTTCTTTCTCCTCTCCTGTCTCATCGGGACAGCGGGCCGGCAGTGGCGGCGGGACATCGACGGAGGCGATGGTGGGGTGGGGAACCGAGTGAGTGAAAGGAAAAGGCGATGCGACGACATCAGGAGCAAGATGAAGGCGGTGGCGGTGAAGCAGGCGTGGCCAGCCAGGGGAGAGGAAGAGGACGACAACGAAAAGAAATAGAGAAAAGAGGCGGCGAGATGGCGATGGGTGCCTGGCTTTTATAGCCGTGGCGAGGAGGAGATAAGAACGGTGGCGGGTCGATGAGGATGAGCGGCGGGAGTAAAGGCAAGATTAATGGCGAGGCACAGCCGGCTGGCACAGTGGGGCGGAGGGGTAATGGCAACCAGCGGGCGGCGCGGTCGTCGTGACGTGGCGGTGCCAGGGCGACGCAACTAGGCGCTGCGGTATCGGGGAAGAGCAGGGACAGGATGGGACAGTGGTCAGCGTTGTCATGGAGCGGCGGGCGGTGGGTCCCGGCGCGTCAGAGCGACATGATGACTCGTGGCGCGGTGTGGCGACAAGGCATCAGAGGCAGGTGGAGTTAAGGCGGTAGGTGTGCGGCACGGTGTCGCGACGCGGTGGGGTGTGGGGACGGCGGCCGGCACGACGACGTGTGGTGGCGCGGTAGAGCGCGGCGACAACGGCGCAGGAGAGTTAAAGGCGGCCTGCATTGAAGGCGGTAGGTTGGGCGGCTTGTCGTGGAGCAGCGGGGTCTGGTTGTGGAGGAAAAAGGAGGAGACACGCGGCGGTGTGGCAGCGCTCGTCGATGGGGTGCCGGCGAGCGGCGCGGTAGCGCCACCCGCGGCGGCTGGAGCGACGCGGGGCATCGTAGTGCGGGGAAGTGGCACGGCGATGGTTCGTGCGGCATGTGGCGTCGCGCCGTGAGGTAGGCGTGGGCTGAGCGGCCGCGTCGGCGACGGCGCCGGGTTGGGGAGGACGATGACCGCTCGGGGAAGAAACGAGTGGGCGGTCACTTGATTGGCGTAGGAAGGGGCCCCACTGGTCAGTGGTAGCTTGGGCGTGGGCGAGCGTGCGCAAGGCAGAGTGGCGGTCGCGTGTTGGCGACGTTCGTGCAGACGGGCCGTGGGCCTTGGGAAGACACGGAGGCAGGCCGAAGGAAGAGGGAACGGGCTGCGACCTGTGCGGGAGAGAGAGAGAACAAGGAGTTGGGCTGGGCCGAAAGAGAGAGAAAAAGGAAAGGGGTCGGTCAGTTGAGAGGAAAACGGGTTTTCCATTTTCCTAAGATTATAGGGTGGGTATTTCTAAATAGAAATTGAAAAGGAAAGGAGATTTGCACTTTCGAATGGAGTTTTGGAGAGAGTAGTTATGCAAGGACCTTGATATTTGGTGTCATGGCCTTTTTCCTTTGGGGAAGTCACCCGTGATCAAAAAGAAAAGGGAAGACTTCGGAGTTGAATTAGGGGAGTTCATGTCTAGGGAAACAAAACGGAAAATAATCAAGGAGTCAAGGAATTGAGGTTGAAGTTGGCACTATTACTTAATTCCACAAGCAAAGAACCAAAATTTTGAAAATATGTTTTTAATTAAAATAATTTTACGGCGGTAAAACTCAGGTCACTACAATGCTAATTGGGCATATTGAACCACAAAAGGACCGGTGAAGCACTTGCTAGCGTTCTGACTATGCGGACCCAGGTCGGAATAAAGAAGAGGGTCACATGCTAGTGCTGTCCTATGGAGGAATAATAGGAGAAAGAGAGGTGGGAGGGGAGTTGAACTCCCAACCAAAGGCTTGGGAGCAAGTTCTCATCCACTGTGCTATATGCAACTGGTGTCCTATGTGACAAACCTTGTATTATTTGAACTGTTTTAGACTGGCGGTCCAACCAGTTGGGGGCTTCGCCGGTGCAGTGTCCGGTCATGTCTTAATAACTATGCACATGTTGACACCAAAATTTGGATCTTGAAGCCGATGGTAAGGTTGGTTCAATCGGTTAAAGGAAGGCAGACGGAGCAGCAGATTCATTGGGCTAAATGAGGATGATTGGGTCAATAGCAGCCGATGTAGTTAAATTCAGAAGGAGTCGTTTGAAGACTAAGTCAACGCCCAGAGGATCAAAGACGGATTGTATCGGGTTTTATATATGGAATCCAATTGTATCTAAAATAGGAAAGTTTAAATTAGTTTCCTTTCTTGCGTGAGTCGGAGTATTAGTTGTGTAAAGATAGGAGTCCTAGTTTCCTTTTGTAAAACGATCGCGTATGTTAAGCCGATCGAGTCGTGTTCGAGTAGGAGTCGGTCTACCTATGGGTTTAAATATTGTAGCCCGAGTATTGTAAAAACACACAATCAATACAACCTTTTTTAGCTCATCGCCACCCTAGCTTTTTCCTAGGTTTTCGACGAGACTGTGCTTTTGGGTCGTGCTGCATCGATTGGTTCGAACTACGGCAGTAGGTATGTCTCGTCAAACTTCCTGCGAATCGGCGATCGGTATTTCTCGGTTAGGTCCGATATACTCGATTGTTGATCTGTACGTCGTGTATCATATACATCGTTAGATTATAGATCAACCATGATGTGTTTAAATCGGCTCATCTTGATTAGGACTTTCTTGGTTAAGTCCAATATTCTAATTAAGATGCTAATTAGGACTTTCTCGGTTAGGTCCGATATTCTAATTAGGTTTCCGTTGATTTTGACATATCAAGGCAATTTGATAGAATCTCGCGAGGGTTTTGTGCCCGATCTTTCGATGAGAGGGATAACTCGATTGAAGTGGGGATGACGTTCACGGCTCGACTATAGCTATCCAAGGACGCTGCGCCTTAGCAACCGATACACCACCTCCAATGGTCGCCGCGAACTTGCGGTGCACGACGCCAGCCACTAGGGCACTCGATCCTGCAAGCAATCGAAGAACTAGCAAGAACAAGTAGAAACAAGCACTGATTTGTGAGATGTAGATGAAGAACAAATGATGAATATCAATTAAAAGTGGGGTTCCCTAAAACGCATCCCTAATGGACTCAACTGGATACACGGCCCATTGGGCCCAAATAAAGTGACGCAGCACCAACTCAGACAAAAGGTGTTCCGACTAAAACGACTATTGCGGCCGATCCAGAAAAGATATGACCGTGATTCCGGATCCATATGAAAATAGACTTCGTAAGCTTTCCATCAAGTGCTTGCATGCCCGAATCGGACTCCACATGAAGTCGTGGCAGCCGTCCCAATTTAGTACTGTCCTGCTGTCCGAATCCAGCCCACGCGAATCCCCTTCCTTTCGTGTCCTCTCCATTATTCCTAATCAAAACAAGAGTGCACGCATCTCCAGGNTGGACTCCAGTTGTCCCAGCTTGTCATTGGCCACCTGCAAGTCTGCATCAAGTCCCTCGGCGTGTTCTCTCACCTGCTTCGCAAAATGTTGGATGATGCCCTTGGTGCGTGGAGAGTGGGCAGCATTGCCATCGTCGTCAACAATGTCGCCTGCTCCTGCCATGGTTAGTGGACAAAAGAAAGCAAACAGGTGAATAAAATCAAGCCCTACAACTAATAGGATATGGCTACTGAAAGGCGCTCACTTTCTCAGCCTATCTCACAAGCTCTTACCAGTTCTTACCTAGCCCACAGGACGAGGCCGGCAACCAATAAGGCTGCAACCCGTTGAATGAGGTGTATCGGTGCTGCATCAACAAGAACTATCAAGCTAAAGCCGAGAGTATATGGTGGAGCTGTAGCTAGGCTGATATGGTGCACAAGGAAAACACTAGAAACTATGTTAGTAAAGCAAGTTGAATAATCGTTAAACGATGGTACTGTGCTGTGCTGGTCCTAGGCTAGACGTACTAGAGATGCGAGCCTACCCACAAATGAAAGCCACAAACAAGAACGGTGATGGAAGGTGGACAAAACAGAACCAAGGAACAAGTCTCAAGTGTGCTACCCTTTTCTTTTTCTCTCTCTAGTGCTGACCAGAGAGAAACCAAAATTTTTATATTATATTTTTTGATATTTTTCTCAGCACTTGGGAACTCACAGTAGGAACCACAAAAAGTTTTAGCTCAAACGGACGTGATATGTGGGCTACAGAATTTTTTGGAAATTTCAGCCGAAAAGGATTTTAACCTTCCTTCCTCGAAAACTCAATCTTCTAAGGCGAAATTTGGAAATCTGAATTCGGCGAACCCAGGATTGCTGGGGAGAAACTGGTGTAAAATTTTCTGTAGATGTCCGTACATATAAATTTTGCCCAATTCCGAGTCCGTATGCAAAACTTATGCCTGTTTTAAGGAAGCACACTCTGAATAGGGTAAAATATGGAAGGAAAAGATGTGGTGGTGGCGGTATATGTATGGCGACAGTGTAAAAGATGGAAACAAATCAGTATGGTGATGGTGGC
>CM002481.1:21877076-21905413 GCA_000325765.3 Leersia perrieri
CCAGCCCACGTGAATCCCCTTCCTTTCGTGTCCTCTCCATTATTCCTAATCAAAACAAGAGTGCACGCATCTCCAGGGTAATCATAAGATAAATATAGACTCAAAAAGGAACACACCTGATTCGTAAGTTGGCGTGCACGTGCGCGTGTAATAGGCCCTTCAATTGGATCTTCTGGCGACGTGGCTGCATCCAAAGTACTGATGTCCTCATCACAATTACTTATACAACACGATGTATCTACCGTCATGCATGTTGTTCATCGGCTTATATGCATCGGTTAACAATAATTATCGTTTCAAGCTGTCTCGGTTAGGTCCGATCCTTCGGATTGATGTTAGAGTTATCGGCTCATATTTGCTGATCAGCAATATGTATGATTCTATCGGGGTTTCAGCCGATAGCTTATCTTTTATTTTAATTCATATATTATGTTGTACATCGGCTCATCTTACAATTATATTTGACCATAGACGATGTAGATTTGTTTTCAAATATAGTTAGACATCCGATTACAAAACTCTTGTCATCAGCTACCCGCTATTGGCCCAGTGGCCAATAGCATATTGGGTCTAACTTTAATTTCTTTATTCTTGTTGATTGTAGGATCAAATCAACTGGCACGCCCTGAACCCAATTTCTGAAGGACCTGCACTAGAGTTAAGCAGATCTCTTAGGTCGACGTAGTGCACGTGGTCAAATTTCACGTCCACAACACCATACAGTCCACTGTAGAGGATCTCTTTCCATGTTCGACACCGTCACCCTGACCGGCTCCGGCCGCTGTGCCTCGATGATAATACCGCCACCGCCCACTTGAGCGTTGCGTCTCCTCCTCACCGGCGGCGTCCAGATCGTAGAAGGCGAGCACACGGATGACCCACTATGTGGACGATCTCCACATGATTTTACTACTACCGGCATAAAAACCTTCGACGCCAAGTAATAATTGACTTAAGTTAGTCTTTTTTTTTAGACTACTTAAGTTAGTCCTTCAACCCCACCAGTAGTAACATGTTACTCTCGTATGCAAGTTTTGCAATAACTAAGTGGCCATCCTACACTTATACTTTCTCTTTTTATTTGTCTGACGTTGGGTAGCTTAAAATGAGTTAACCAATATCATATAAAAGTGGATTGAGGGAGTATACATATTTTTTTAGAGTTAATTGGTTTCATGTCATTATAATTTGTCCAGGCTGAAGAAATTCCATTACACTATTCACTAAACCAGTTGGGTGCCACCGCAATTCTCTAAAAGTCAGAACGATGCCACTACCGTCACATCCCCTCTTCCTATACAGATCACCCACAAAGCTCGATTTCTAAAAGGCCACATCATCACATAATTTCAGCCGTCCGATCAAGCCGCGATCTGTTGACACGTGTACTAGGAAGTAGGGATTTTAGCCCATTCACTTAACAACATGCAGAAACGGCTTGCATTTGCAGCCACAAATAAAGTGCCTTTAATTTCTCCTTCGTTACCCATGAATACATTAGTGTATGTCAATACATATATTATGCATTTAGGTTGCATTTTTCATTTATCAACTACACTCCATATGCTCATGCCAACATTGACAGGTAATTGCATCTTCCTCTCGCTCATCCTCTTTGTGTCTGCCATCTTGGATTTCCCATGGTTAACATGCTCGTTTGTTTTTTTTTTTTGGTTGGCATGTGGGATCAATCATCTACGATGAAGCGGGTAGTTTCAGTGATCAAGTGTAAGAATACTTATGCACTTTCACTACTTGCTGCAACCATATACATGCATGACATAGCAGATGTATCTCTCATTCTCTTGCTCTTAAATTCTTCAGGAAAATTTAGGTCCATGTTCTTGCTCCTAATGAAATTGTCTTCTGGTATTCCATGGTTTTCTGGCTTGAGGTATTGAAACTATGTAAGATTGAGGGATCATTTATTCATATACATTTAACCATTGACATCTTATCGAAAAGGTTCGTGCTAAATCTCCAGGGGGTTTTAGTCTGAACATCATAAAATGTTGTCCGTACTGTTCTTTTATTCACCTCATGCCAAAAAATGTACTTTTATCCACTCCTAAGGTGAACATGTTTCTCTGATAATACTTATATGCTTAGTTTATTCAACAGTTACTTTTTAATAGGATATGCTCATAGTTGTTGTACTATATATCTATTTAATTTTGTCAAATAGGAGTATATCACAGCCAGATCGATCAGATCTTACACCTTTTAATCATGAAAATTTTTCATATGTGTGGGATCAGATTATCCAAATGTATTACATATTATTTGTGTCAATAGCATGTGTAGGTCAAACTCCTAAGCATGTTAACATATAATTGATGTAAATTTGTCCCACTGACATGGTCAACGTTGACCATGCCAATGGGACAAATTTACATCAATTATATATTCGATTTGAACCTTGCGTGATGTGACTATGATCGATCAAAGTACAATATTTCTTATTCTCTAAACAGTTGTAAATATAGGGGAAAAAAGAGATACTAAGTTGGTTGTATTTTTCAATCTAATTAATCTGCTACTTCCTTATTCTTTAGATTTTTGTGGTTTATTCCATTTATTCAGCTTCTACATTCTCTACTATTCTTTTTTTCTAAACCAAATTCTATTGAGCTTATTGCTATTTTTTTTTCTTTTTCCATCTACCAAATGAAATATTGATGTGAAATACATATTCAGTACATGTGCTCTTTGAAATTGTATGCTTCAATTGGCATAGTTGTCCCGCAACAACGCGCGGGGTATCAACTAGTTTTTCATATGTCTATCACATTTTCCGTCTAATCTCCTATTCCTCCATCTTCAGCTTCCTCCACCTCTACCAAACCAATCCTATCTTCATCTCCACTGCCTACGGCTACCGCCCACAAGCCGAGCTCACTGTGACGCCGACATGAAGTGAGTCGCCGCCATGGGGAAGCACGTGAGCATCCAGCTCGTTCGTGCCCTCACCACCGCTACTGGTTCATTTGCAGCGTGGCAGCCATCGAGGCAGGTGGCGCCCTACATGGTCACGCTTCACCTCCAGGGGAAGGGGAAGACGGAGGCGCACCTGAACTGCCACCTCTATCTGCTCCCTCCCGCAGAGGCCGCATCGCTCGACGAGCTCCCATCCGTCCACGACGTCATCTCCTACAACACCGTGCTTAGAGTGCTCTGCCGCCACGGCCATGGTGGCCGCGCCGCTGTGCTACTCCGTGCCATGTCCCTTCAGCAAGCACGACCTGACATGCCGCCTCAACACCATCTCCTACATCGGCTGTCGTGCGGACGAGGCCGTGGGGATGCTATACGGTCGATGCAGTCTGCCAATGTCCGCGACGATTTGGAGGAAAGCGGGCGGAGGAGGAGGCGACGGTCTGGCCTCGGTGGATGGGCTCAAGTTCACCGAGGTGCATCATCCTCATCGGTAGGTTGCTGACGTGTCGTCCTCCTAGGCACCGTCAACTATGCCACCGACGATCACTCCCTATGCTTACCACTATTGTTGTCGTGTGGACAACACTATTTGAGAGAGCCTAGGATGAGTGACCGATTTTGTATACATATTCGACACAAAACTCTAACATAGTACTGTACCATTTGTATGCCTCGTTGGTGTTTATTAGTCTGATGGAGTTTCCATTTCATACAAATCGGAATCCCTTTTCAAGATGGGAACTAACTATGATTGTTAATCCAAAATTATAACAAAATTCATGAATCAAGCAGCACCTTTGATAGTTGACACACTGATGGAGCGCTGCTAGCCACAAAGCTTCACATCAAATCTATAGCAAACACAACGTATACAGGACAACATTGCGTGTGTCGGGGGGTAAAACCTGTTGGAGATATGGTAACAATTTTTTCTTCTTCACCGTCTGCAAGTTAAAAAATATAGCTCGCCAATTATTCTCTTATACTTCCCCAGTTGCATACACAGGTTGGAACTTGGAAAGAAGATCGGGTTGTAGAAACTCTCATACTGATCAACAATATTGAGACAAAGGGAGAAAGACGAGCCCAAGGGAGGGGCTTGGATCGAGGAAGATGGGTTGTGGATTGATGGATTATGCCTGTTGGTTTTGGTTCTAGCCCATACAGAAGTTGAGAACAAGTACCAAGGCCCAGTAATGGGCAGCCTACTTACTTTACTTTCCGAGGCCTAGTAATGTAAAGCGTGCCTGGGGTCTCAGGTTCTCTTCCCCACATGGTCACATCCCACCTGCTGTCTCTCCACCTGCGTTGGGGATGACGCGGTGATCTTGGACATGTCACTAGGCTAGGCACCGAAGCCAAACGACGAGACAACAGTCACAATCACACCACACGAGCTAGGGGATCTGTTTACAGTAGAGAATATGCAATAGAGAGATAAGACATAAAGCGTAGGTTGAATCTTAGAATTCTCATTAGCCTTTCATTTAGTACATGGGAGGACTATTTATAGCCCATGCGTAAAGGTTACAAAGAGGGAAGTTAAAGTAGATCAGAAATGGCTTATCACATTTTAGTATTTCATAACAAAAAACTATGTTAGTACTATACCTATGAAAATGACAGGTTTAGCTATTTCTGAATTTAATATTGGCATGCAGTCTTCCTGTGATAATTGGTTCATTTAGATTCAACCCATCTTCTTGAATGGATACAATCGGCTAGCAGCCACTCTCTGTAGCCTTTTTTGTTAGAACTTACAGATCTATGTTATCATTAAAAGCACTACTTGTCTGCAGATTTAATAATATTAGATACATCTAACTTTCACAGATGCACTCTTTCGTGACCATTGATTGGCATGACTGGGCACCTCACTATACCCTAATGGGTACGGTTTTCCTTTTTTCAGAATATCTAATAGCTGACTTGCTAGCCGATGCATTTTTTACTAGCTTATTGGTCTTGATTCTTGAGGCAATAAAAAGGTCAAAATATTAGCTAGGAAGCTATGCATTATTCAAAATTGGTCATTTTATTGCTGCAGTTATTCTTGTGACATTTTAGTATTTAGTTTCTCCTCATCATTAGACTCCAAATGATTTTCTCCTTCACTCGATGACTGTAAATTTTAGCTTATGCTGAAATATGAACGATCAAGTTGCATGTATATTGGTATATACTACTTCCTCCATTTTTCTTTATATGACATCAACATCATACAAATAAAAATGGAGGGAGTATCTCGGTATTTTCTTAACTTCAGTCTGCATCAACTGTTAAGCCATGCGCCATACATAATTATTATTCTATCTAATGTTAATTTTTTAATCTATATACATGTTTACAAATTACTAAATGTTGGTACATAATTGGTTGTTTTGCAACCTTATTATAGGTAATCATGATGGCAACGCTGATGGATGGCTTAAGTCAAGCTAAATTTTACATTTTATCTTGTCTTTGAGAGAAGCATTAATGTACATATGTTATTAAAACATGTATTTATTTTATTGCACTATCAATTATCGAAATATATATTGTCTCGCTGTATATTGCTTGTTTTATTAATATCAATTATTGTCATAGCGTTAGCACGAGCATATTACTAGTCACTAATAAAGCACATTTAAAATGTGTCTTAACACTCTCATTTGAGCAATTGACTCCTCATAACCAAGAGTCCTCTGACTTCTTCTACTCTACTATCTTCCTATTCTAGTATATATAAAAGTGTACAATAGAGACTCTTGTAATTTAGCTCAAGCTTTAAGTGCGTGTTCTAAGTGTGACATGAGAGCTCCTTAAATAGGTCTCAACGGTGGTTACTTTTGATACAAATTGTCCACTCTGCCCCTAGTAACTATCATTAGCAACTCATCCTGGACGTCCACGTGTAAGGAGGGAGTGAGGCAGTGCAAAACTGGTTCAGTCCACCCCCTCCTCCCACCGACCTCTCCTTTCTGTGAGACACTGACAGGTGGGTTCTTATGGCGGTTATGGGTGCAAGGGTGTCCTATGTCGGTTACACCCGATATGTGGGCCTTCTATCCCTTGAGATTGCTTAGGAGTGAGGTTTTCTCCATTTATGTTTATTTCCTCTCAATGTTGGTTGTTTATCACCTGCATACAAATATTCACCAACACTTGTGGAAATCATTAGAAATAAGTCCTACCACTTTGTTGGATGTTTTATTATTTACATTTTATGCAGGCGTTGATGACGCAAAATATGTCATTAACAGTCGTCAACAATAAAGACCAGGAAGAAGACTTGGAAGAGAAGATTGTTCTTCTTGCTAGAAGATTCAATAATCTTTTGTCAATGAGAAATGTCAAAGGAAAAGAATCAAGCTCATATAGAAGAAGAGGTAGAAGAGGATCACACAAGAGTATCTCAAACTTGAGGTGCTCTGAGTGGGACAAAAAGGGGCACTTTGCTTCAAAATGCCCCACCAAGGAAGATGAAGATAACAAGTCATCAAAGAAGGAGAAGAGTGAAAAAGAAAAGTTCTTCAAGAAATTTAAGAAGAAAGGTGAGATTGAAGTTTTTTTTGGAGGATACTTCTCAAATAAGGACTCCTTCGATTCCGGGTCTGATGCTTATGAGAGTGGTGATGACGAGACTCTCCCAAGGACAGAAGCATGGCCGGTGTTGATGCTATCAAGGAAACTCTCTCACTATTCTCTCCACTTTGCCTCATGGCAAAATGCTCTTCTAAGGTAACTTATAGTGATGATGAGAGAGCTCCATGCTCATGGTGAGAAGGAGATGGTCAAGTTTAAGGCCTTAAGAACGGAACATGCTTCATCAAAGGCTTTATACAAGGAGCTAAAGAATTATCATGATGAGCTAACCACTTCTCATGAGAATCTTAAGGAAGCTCATGAATCTCTCCTCACTACTAGTCATGCAGATTAAGCAGATGTTGGCATAAATAATGATACCTTGCTTGCACAGCCCGCACATGCCTAAGGATGGCCCTGTATATTATCATGGGCATGTTTTTGAAGATGTTAAACAAGACATTTTATAAGAAAAACATTGTATATATAAGTTTCTTAAAAAAATTCAAATAAACCTAAAATTTTAATTTATAATAGTTAACACATCATAAGTCAATTGAGTATTTTAGTGTATTTTTAGTGTCTTCTCGGGTAAGCCAACCGGTTTATTGAACCCAAACTCCTAAATGAGCAACGGGAAGGGCACAAATCTCTTTGAATACAGTAAGGTGATGTAAGCAGGCTTCACATAATATCTGGGCTTTTTGATGAAGGACATATGAGAGGGGAGACAAGAAAAACCATCTTTATAGATTTGTAGCATGTAACACGTGCTAAAAAAATTATGTATGTGTGAGCGATGGACTAGGTGTTAAATTATTTTTCTTTTTGAGGTAAGGGGCAGGAGTCATACCATTTCATTATAGAAGAAAAGAGTTGATCCAGTTTATAGGAAAACCGGACCCAAAAACATTACGACGAAGCGGTTAAATAAGGGGAACCGCTAAAAAAACCCCGACGTTTGCAAATACAGCTAGCCTAAAAAACTTGACAAACTGAAACAGTAGTCAAAACAGGGAGAACACTCCTAAAGCGACGCCTTCGAGAAGGTAACGCCGACGGAACAGCGACGACGCTCGATTAAAAAATCTAAGGTTTTCACCCGGAGATGCCCCCGTGGCAAGGAGAGGAACAGCTACACAAGCGACGCCTCCATCAAGGTAAACAGCGCCCGAGGGCGTCGCCGTCGCTAGCACCGGAAGCCTGGTAAAGACTTTCATCTCAGCTCTACTCCTCCCACCCGCCAAGCCTACGAGGAAGCCACAAATGTCACCTATAACAACAGACAACCACTGCTCGTCGACGGCACTCCAACGACTAGATGTTAATATAATAATAGTGTAGAAATTCTCAATATTTATAACTATAGCCTGAGTACACTATTAGCTCCCTTGTTTGTACTAATTATTAGATCCATGCCATCGCAATTTTGCAAAGTTAGAAATATGCCATCGGTACCTCAATGACATGTAGGGCCCACGTGAGTCAATAACATGTGGGTAAGGATGACATATCTCTAATTTTGCAAAATTGAAGTGGTATGGTTCCAATTTTCCCTTGTAATCGATTTATGAAATTAACATCATGTTACATTATTAAACTTCCTTCAACAAAAAGAGAAACGGCTGCAACTGTAACCTATCGTCTTTAACACAAATTACACAACTTTAGAAAAAGCAAAGTAGTTGCTGGATGCTGGAGCACAGGACCTACCTTGTCTTGATGCTTTGGAAAAGACGAGATAATTAATATAGATGGCTCTGTGAAACAAAGCACACGGACGAAGCCAACAATGCAAGCAAGGAACCATAACGAACCATAACCAGACGATCTGTGGTCGCATTCGCAGTTTCTAGTTCCAGATGATCTATGGAAATGGAAAGATGGGCTAGTTGTCGATCAGGTCTCTGCTCTTGGTTTTTGTCCTTCCTTGGTCTTGGACAGACGGACGGATTTTCTTCTCCACGGGATAGGTGGGTATAGCGTTTCTATTACTGAATACTGATTCTCTTCTCTTCTCCATGGAGCTTTGTGTGAAGTCCGCTATGTACAACTCACTCTGTCTTGAAACATAAGTGCTTCTTTTATAAATTTAGATAATACTTGTTCAAATTATAACCAGAAGTTACTATATAGTGCAATGCTGACGTACGAGGTTAGTCCGTACTACTGACAGAGTGACAGTTGCATGATTTCTGCAGATAAAGCTGTTCGAATCAACGTACTACTACGTGCGAGCGTTTTTCTTACCTCGAAAAAAAACGTGACAGCGTTAATTTCGTTTGTATTGGTCTTTTACGAGTGGAGGGATTCCGACATGAAACAAGAGGTATGGAACGGCACCACTATAATTCATGTGTTCGTAAGCATCGTAACTAAAATTGCCATGGCATAGTTACAAATTGCCATATTTATTAGGAAAAGTTAAAATTGTGCCATTACAATTCTGCTAAAATGTAAAATGTAAGTATTTTTATGTTTCAAAATAAACTAGCATGGTGGCCCGCGCAATTTGCGCCGCTAGCTTTGCTATAAAATTCTCTAATACTAATAGTGTAGCACATATAATTTTGGCATCTTCTAATTTGATTGAATTTTTACATCTAACGTGATACTGATGACTGCTTTTAGTATTCATTTTAATAAATAGATTGAGAATACGAGATGTTTGTGACATATTTGCTCGTCTTACGAGCTATTGTCTTTCTCTCCCTTTCTCTTGCTCTCAGAGAAAGCATATCGCTAAGAACAAACTCCCTGTACAATAGTTACCATGAATACTTGTCTAGTTAACTTACAAATTCAATTATGTTGTAATTGCTGCATACAATATGTCAGCACTGAAATCAAACAGTGATGTCTCTCTTTAAGATTAAAATTTACTTAATTGTGAAAGGACCCCGACGTCGCCTAGAGGGGGGTGAATAGGCGTTCCTCAAAATTCATCACAACTTCATAGTAAATTAGAATCTCGGACTTTTCGGTTTAAATCAGAACTTTCGATATGAAAACAAAATTTCTGCTTTAACCAAAATACCTGGCGGATAACAAAATAAACACTCGTTATAAAATTAAAGCACAATCATACAACTTCTATATAAACCAAAAGGTGACTAGCAAGGTATATAAGCAATATATGTGGTCACCAAATAGATCAACATTTTGAGCAAGTAGATCGGGCATTAATAAGCTCAAGCATAAAGTAGAATAAGTAAGAACAAGAAAACCGTGCGAGGAGACGCGGGATTTTGTTTCCCGAAGTTTGGATCCTTGAGGGGATCACTACTCTCCGTTGAGGAGCTCCGACTAGCCGGGTCTTCACTAACCCTTTTCTCAGGGTTGCACAAATGCACTCCCCTTTCACTAGCGGTATCTCTTCCCTTGCAGAGGTGAGATCTAACCTTCACAAATTTCCATCGGTGCACCATAAATGAATCGGTTGCTCGAAGGCGACGTCTAGCCATCTAGGTGTCCGCAACCACCAAGAGTAACAAACACAATTGAAGATTTGCTTGCTATGAACTCAATGCTCAAAGTGTGGAATGAAGCTCTCCTGCTCTCAACTACTCAATCCCTCAAATCAACTCAGTCCTCCACTCAAATCCCTCTCACAAATCTCTCCCCTTCTCAAATTCCTCTCACAAAGAGACACCACATAGGTAAGGGATTTGAAGGTGGCCATTTGGCTTTGGATGTGAATTTGTTGCCCTCAAGAACAGCTACAAACAATGAAGGGGTGGAGGGGTATTTATACCCACACACAAAAATCTACCAGTTAGGGACAAAAGATGCTCTTTTTGGATATTCCGAGACTACCCTCGGAACATCCGTGAAGTGTATTTTTCCAGCATCCCGACGAGCTCAAACGTGGAAAAAAGCACTTCTCGTCTGGAAATTTTCTCGGAACATCCGAGAAAGGATACAGAGACTTTTGAACTGTGACAGAACATCCGAGCTGATTTTCTCGGAACATCCGAGAACCTCTCAGAACATCCGGGAACACTGACTTAAAACGGCTATAACTTTTTGCTCGAGAGTCTGTTTCGACGAACTTGAACTCTATGAAAAGCTTACTCAGAGGGCTACCCAACCCAACCCACATCAAGGTCTAAAACCATTCTTAGGATAGGTTAAATCTTGGGTTTCTCTCAAGGTAGCACTAGGATAGGTTGCTTTGAGCACCGAGACATAAACTAACGCATCGACGTTGCATCCCTCTTAATAGTACAACATTCCTATACTCAAAAGTAAATAGAAAGAGAGTTGTGCCACTTGGAATGCATTTGTTCCATCTTCCTTATTGATCTTGAGGGATGCCAACAACTTCAACTTACTTGATCAAAAGATTGATGCAGACTACTCATAGCTTCAACTGGTCTCTCATGGTCCATCATGTCAAAGCCTTGACCTGCCCTTCACCACCGGGTTTGGTCCCTCGGCGCCAAGACTCTTGCTTTCCTTTCACCACGACATGGTCCATTGCGATCGAGTATTGCTTGCACTTCACCGTCTTGCCATTGACAATCACTTTATAACCCACATCTTCAATGTATTCTCTTTGTCAACCTTGTCTTTAGGTGTCATGATCTCACTTGAGCATCAACACTATGACATCCCGACCCAAATCTTAATAGGATTGATAGAATACTTAATACCGAAAGCCCAGCTTAAGAGAACTCCGAGGTTAAGCGTGCTTGGCTTGGAGCAATCTTGGGATGGGTTACCGATCGGTAAGTTCTTCCCGGGTGCGCATGAGTGAGGACAAAATGCGCAGAAAAGACTTGTGTTGATCTGTGAGGAAAGTCTTGATGTCGTATAGAGCAGCCACGTGTTAGCGGGTTCGACCCAGCCCGGGTGAGGGGGGGTCGGGGTGTGACAAACACCCTTTTACAATTTTTGGGATCTATTCTTTTCATTCAACTCAATGAAATTGTTAGCCCCAAAGATCTGGTTGCCAACCTCCATTTGATGACCAGCCGATCACATATAAATGATATCAATAAATATAACGAGTATTAATCAACACCACATGTGTCATATACTCAAATGTATGCTCAAATGTAATGATCCTAAATAGATGTAATTGAATAACAAAGGATCAAATACATGCATAGACAATGTATAGGACTTGCTCCCCTAAATGTATGCATACAAAATATATGTGTGAATCAAGTGTATGCATAATTAGAGATGAAACTTTGAAGTTTATCCTATACAAGAATAGAAGGCATTTATCAAATATTCACATAACAATAAATGCATACATTCACATCTCCATGTTCTCAATGTAAAGAGACTAAATAAAGTATGGCTCAAATAAAACATTAGTCTCAAATGCATATGTCAATCACATGGAAATAATATATGTTGTCACATCAATGTATAATTGAGATTAGAGAGATACTCATATAAATTGATCTCCATCATTTTATCCTTATCAACAGAGAGGTCCAACATCAATAAAGATGGTTCCAACTCAACTCAAAGTCCGGAAGTGACCTATTCAACAACTCATGAAAAAGGTTAATCACATAGTTGTTTTGTCATGCATCACCAAAATAGTAATCACACACATGATTATCATAGATCTTTCGATCCTTTTCTTTTTGGTGAGGGATGACAACCCAATATAAAACATATGAAGTTGAGTTGATGACATACAATGAGCTCCCCCTAAATATATGCAAGCATATGAATATGAAGAGAGATATATGCACATATATAAACGGAGTTCATTCTATATCTTGTACCATCAAGAGAGATAAAACTAGAATATTAAGAGTTTTGTACATACCTCTTATGTTTTCATTATCATATCCAAATGAGACTATACAAATAAATACTCATGAAAATACTAGTCTCATACAATTAGACTTGTCATTAATCACCAAAATTATATTAAAGGCACTTGCACTTTAAAATTGAACCTACTTATTTCTGCTCACCAACCAAAAAATATTCGTTCTGGAATAAAGATGCAAAGAGTACCAATTTTGTAAAAAAAAATATTGTTTTCTAATATAATAAACTGTCTTTGTATATTGAATATTCTCTTGTATACGCTCTTGTTTAGTGACACTTTTATATAATATATCATTATTTTTTACCTTGCTATGGAAATCATATTAAAATCAATTTTTTTATAGTTCATTTTTATTACAAATTCGAATTGATCTCCAACTGTACTATATATGGAATCCTCCACCAATTGATTGTTTCATATATTTCATTAGTTCATATTCTTAATTTTATTTTATTTTTATTTTGAATTTTAGTACTAAATCAGGTTGTATCTTATATGGGCTCTTCTATCGGTCCAAATTTACGTATTTCCTCATGCATCTCTAAACAAACTGTTGACTTTTCTTTCAATATTCCATTTTTTATTACAAATTTCAATTATTTGCAAATTGTATTACTCTAGTCTCTCTTTTAGTATTCCTTTTTCTAATTCTGAATTTTGGTTATTTCTAAATTTTATATTTACATATGGACTCTAGAGGCACTTTCAATATTACCTATTTTTCAATTCCAAATTTAGTATTTCTAAATTGTATTTATCTATGGACTCTAAAATCTCTCTGAATATTGCTTTTTAATTCTAAATTTTGGTTATTTCTAAATCATATTTGTATACGAGCTCTAGAGTCTCTTTCAGTTTTTATGGACTCTAGATACTCTTTTAATGTCCCTTATTTTTGTATGAAACTAATATATTTATTTATTTTTTTTCATTATGGACTATAAACTCCTTTTCAATATGGCAACTTTTAATTCCAAAATTCGGTTTTTCTAAATTATATTTCTATATGAACTCTAGACTTTTATGTCAATATTTTTTTTAATTCTGAATTTTGATTTATTTTGTAAACTGTAGTTCTACATGGACTCTATAATTCTCTTTCTATATTCCATATTTTAAATTCTTAATTTCCTTCTATATTCATATTCTTTAATTTCAAAATTTGATTGTATTTCCATATGGATTACTTCCTCTTTTTCAATGTTGCTATTTTCTATATTATATTTCTATGTGGACTCTACATTTTCATTTCAATATTATATTTTTAATTTTTTTATTAATTTTATTTATTTTTATGAATTATATTTCTATATGGACTCTAGAGTGTTCTTTCAGTGTTCCATATTCTTTAATTCCAAAATTTGATTGTATTTCCATATGGATTACATACTCTTTTTCAATGTTGCTATTTTTCAATTCCAAAATTTAGTTGATTTGTAAATTTTATTTCTATACATAGTCTACATTATTTTGTCAATATTTCTTATTTTTAATGTTGAATTTTAGTTATTTGCAAATTGTATTTCTATATGTACTCTATATCTTTCTTTCAATATTCCATATTTTCTAATCCGAATTTTAGTTTTTTCTAATTCTTTTTTCTATATGGACTCTAAAGTGTCCTTTCAATATTCCATATTTTTTAATTACGAAATTAGATTATATTGATATTTTTAATTCAAAAGTTTTATTTATCTAATTGTAATTCTATAACTACTCCGGACTCATATGTCAATATTATGTATTTTGTAATTTCGAATTATTGTTAATTTCAAATTGTATTCTATATGGGCTATATACTTTTCGTCCATTATTTCATATTTTTAATCCTGAATTTTAGTATTTTTTATGAATTATTTTATATGGACTCTAGAGTGTCCTTTCAATGTTCCATATTCTTTAATTCCAAATTTTGATTGTATTTTATATGGAGTATAAATTACATACGCTTTGTCAATATTTCTTTTTTAAAATTTGGAAATTAAGTTGTTTTGTAAATTATATCTCCATACGGACTCTAGACTCTTCATCAATACTTCTTACTGTT
The DNA here is from genome assembly GCA_000325765.3 of Leersia perrieri. Taxonomy (NCBI): domain Eukaryota; kingdom Viridiplantae; phylum Streptophyta; class Magnoliopsida; order Poales; family Poaceae; genus Leersia; species Leersia perrieri. The sequence goes on from CM002481.1 coordinate 21,891,431, forward strand.
AATTCCGAATTTTAGTTATTTTTATATTGCATTTCTATATGTACTTTATACTTTTCTTTTAATATTACATATTTTTATTTCCAAATTTTAGTTGTTGTTTCTTTCTAAATTATATTTCCATATGGACTCTATTTTTTAAATTCTTCTGTAATCAACATGGGAATTTCTAGGTCACGAGAACGAATGTGGAGGCTCGTTTTTACTCTGGATATATTTTGAAAACATGTAAAAATGCTTTTATTTCAAAAACGGAGGGAGTATTTTCACAAACAGGTTTTCAGACACCAGTCCACTCTGTTAGGTCGTATTACATCCTCCGGTCATTTTTTTTTATTGTTGAAAGAAGGTTGTTTTCTAGTGCTAAGCTTCTCTGTCTGAACATCGGACAATTAAAATTTGTCTGCAGGGAGTATGTATACATACGCATTGATTGGTAGAGTGCACACTAGCAGAGCATGCATCTGTAACTACTACAGTTGTTAACTGAATCGATCTGCATCGAAAAAGTTAATGTGGCCTCAGTATAATTACGCACCCATGCACTCTACTGGTTGGTTTATTGATACACGTACCCCATCAGACCATATGCATTCGTATTGGATTAAGCTAGTTAATTATTAGCGGAAGCTACAATTAACCACCGGCCTCACTCTGCTTCAGGAAATCTGGGCAGGAGCAGGATCTTGTAGTGAAGCAAGAAGGAAGATATTTGACAAAATTATTGGGAGAGACGAAAAGGTCATCTATTTTTATGCTTTTGGGTCACTTTGGCCAGCGCCAGTCCTTAGATTCATAGCAAATCAACTTCCGTCGATCGAAGATGAGGAATATCATCCAAAATTATACTTCGACACTATAATTCATATAGACTGCTCAGCATGGGAAAGTAGGAGGGTGGTGCAGAGGAAAATTGCTGAGGAGCTAAAACTTGGCCGTGAAACAATGGCCATGTTTGACAAGCATGATGAGGAGGATGACTTTGATGGTGTGGATCGCAGCTCTAGGGATGTGATACGAAGTGTTTCGGAAGTGATTGCAGAAAACCTGGCACACAAGAAACTTCTGATGACTTTCCTTAATGGAAGTGATGATGAGGTTAATTTTAGCAGGTTTGGTATTAGTCCTAGCTATCTTGACCATGTAATAATATGGACATTCAGAAGACGGGTTTTGACCCTAAAATGGCTCCAAGACAAGATAACAAGCAAGCTAAGATACACCGACCTTTTTATTTCTGATGGAGTACGTGATGCTTTCAGTACGAAGCTAAAGGCAGAGGCTGCTAGGATAATTGATCGCCACCCCTGCATGCAGGGCATTGGCCTAAAAATGGTAGAAGATTGTTGCCTCTATGGGTTATTCCTGTATTATAGTTTTCACAGTAACATGGCCAATATTGGATATTTTTTGTGGAAAAGGAACATTGGATTTGATTGGACAGCTCAAGCTTCCAGCTTCTGGATGTGTGATGGGATCATTAAAGAGGATAGTACAAGGGAGGTTATTAATACATTGCATCAGGAAATACGTTGGAAATGCAATGCTGATACACTTAAGAATGTGCTCCAGACAAATCCTATTCTGAAGGATCAATTTCTGGTACTCGAGGATGACATGGTCGGTAAAATGAGGCCTTGTCGTTGGATTTCTATCACATCGAAGCCTGTAACACCACAGGATTATATGAAAAGATTGCAAGCTACAATTAAAAGTGCATCATCTTTGTTCATAGCACTGGATCAGTATCCACAAGGGTTGCCAGGTGGATTGTTTAACGAGTGCAATAACCTTGGTGTTCTGATTCTTTTCTGCTGCATCTTTAGTTTTGTGTCACCTCCATTCCTCCAATGCCACCAGTTAAGATTCCTCGGACTCTATCACTGCAGTGATGACAAAAAAAGTGGAGAGAAGGATACAGTATGGGCATGTCTAGGTAGGCTATGGGTGCTAGACTTGCGTCACACAGAATGGGATGATATTTTATCTGAAGAAAAGATGGATCTTATGGTATATCTCAGGGAGCTAAATATAGAGGGAGTCAGTTGCTGGCAGTACACATCTACTTTACAAGGAAGATTGCCTTACCTTGAGAGACTACGAATAACAAAACCTACACATCGTGCAGTGACATCAATAGATTGCAACAACTCATTTATGGGAAAGACACGGCTGGAAATACTTGATTTGTCTGACAACATAGACATGAAAAATCTACCACCAAGCTTATCAATGGCGAGTAACCTTCAGGTGCTTGTCCTTGACGGTTGTGATGGGCTAGAGAATGTTGTTTTATCTGAAGGGCTTCCTGCCTCGCTAAGGTCAATTAGCTTTGATGCCTATGGACCAGCAAACCGTTGGAGTTGGGAGTCAACAAATGAACTGCCTCCAGAAGATTCAGCTGATGATGAAAACACGGAGGGAGTCATAAACTCCGTTCGGCTGGCTGGATTGCCCCATCCAGGTCTTAAGAAAAAACTATTCAGCACAGTCAACTTCTATAAAAAAAACCATTCAGCCCAACCATTTTTACCCCATCTCATCCAGCCGAACAGGACCATAATCACCTCCAAGATATCCCTGCAAGGCTTGATGCAGTTGGAAAATTTGTTTGTACGGGGGCTGCCAAATCTTGTGGAGCTTGACCTCTCAAGAACTGCCATCAAGGTATTTGACCTTGGAACTATGGTGGTAAACGTCCCGGGGCTCAAGCGAATATTTTTGTTGGGCTGTGAGCACCTTCGAGCAATAAGATGTGGCTCCGAAGATTCCATGGAAGAGCCAAAGTTGGAGCTATTAAGCATAGACACACGAACTGGAAGGACGCCAGAATATACTTGGCCATCTCTCGCCCATCAAAATCCTTCTCCCTGTTTCCAGTTGTATGCTGTTCTTTCTGATGCAAGACTCGCTAGGTCCTTGTGTCATCTATTGAGCCGTCAATCCAAAATCTGGTTCCATGAACCTTATTTCAATATCCATCTCACCTCTTCAGATGAATATGGTGGCATTGTTGAACGACTCAAAGAAACCTGCAGGGAGAGTACTGATCAAGTTCAGGCTTGTAATAATCATGCCCCGTATGGTGATGTATTTACCTTGATTGGTGATGCTCCTACTTTCCCAGCCTTCCCGCAGCCTCCTACTACTCAACAGATGGAAAGTCATATTGAGATTGCTGGTGATGGGAGTCACAACTGGGAGAGTGAGCTGGCCATGGATTCTCGTGATGGTTTAGGTGTTCTTGTGCGACGCCGAGCTCAATCCCTACACATGCACGACACCTCCTCCAACACCAGCGTGCCTGATGGAGGCCACCTTAGGTGTTGCCGTGTTGAAAGGTGCCCCAACTTGGAAACAGTCTTGTCGCATGACGTGAATATTGGTACCGACAAGATGGAGATAATCTGGGCGTCGGAGCTACTGATGGCCCGATCCATTTGCAGCAAAGTACAACATTGGCCCAACTTATTACGCTCCTTCCGAAATCTGCAGCACCTACATGTGCGCTCTTGCCCAAGCCTCCAGTTCGTGCTGCCTGTGCCATGGACATCCACCATTTGCTATCTCCCCAACCTGGAGACCCTCCACATCATTCACTGTGTCAACCTCATGCATGTCTTCGTGTGGCAGCCTCATGAATATGTTCCGGGATGGCAGTACCACCTGTGTTTCCCGAAGCTGACCACCATCCACCTGTACGACCTGCCTAAGCTGCAGCAGATTTCCGAGGACAAGATGATCGCGCCCGCCCTAGACACCATTAGAATCAGAGGATGCTGGAGCATGCGCCGTTTGCCTGTCGTGTCGGACGCAAAGAAGCCGACGGTGGAGATGGAGAAGGACGTGTGGGACACGTTGGAGTGGGACGACAGCCATCAGCAGAGCCTCTTCAAGCCCGTGCACTCGCGCTACTACAAGAGGCGCCTCCCTAGGGGCACCGTCCTCGGGTACGCATTAATTAGTTACATTTGATACCATGCTCTTAATTTCTGGATCAGGCTGTTTAGATTTCAGCCACTTTCAACCATTCTATCATTTGGCAATACCAAAATTTGGAAATTTGGTAGGGCTAATTTTGTTGGCAGTGTTTAGTTGTTGCCCATAAATTCTGCCAATACTTTTGTTGTCATTGTGAAATTGCCAAATTTTGATAGTTTTTGCCAATATTTTGTAAAAAACTAAATGCAGCCATTTTTTTAGCTACTACCAACAAATGGTATGGCTAAAAATGATAACAATCTGAACAGACCCTTAATTTGGGCATGTTTATTTTGTAGCCACTATACCAGCAATGCTAAATTTTGGCGTAGTTTGACATTATCAGATGGTAGTATTGAATGTGTTTAGCTTATAGCCTTAACAAGATTTGAAAGAGTTTTTGTGAGAGGAAACTTTTGGACTTGCCAATTTTAGATAGATAGCAAGGTTAAAATTGCGTTTAGTTTACTATCTTACCGAAATTTAGTAATGCTAAAATTTTGGTCTGGCTGAAAGTGGCAACCAAATGAACAGCCTTTTGAGACAGAGAGGGTTATACATTACTTCATGTGAAACAACAAACAACTTACTGAAAATGTCTTGTGCAGATCATTAATTATATATTACTCGCTCTTTGACTAGGTGAACTATGCATGCACCTGCACTGCTGCCGCTAGAGACCGGTCCATCTGCCTCTGGATGCTGTTTGTTACTGCTGCGTGCTTTAGTTTCTTTCTATATGAAATAAATAAAACCGCGCTTGTGCTTGCGTGAGTATGGCTCGGTCGAGTTTGGGGCTTGTGGCTTGCTTGCAGCGGCCTCATTCAGCTGGGTGTGCCTGCCTGCTCTGCTCTGCTGCAGCGTGTGTGATGGCATTCTGCCGTTCTCTGTGCTTAATTGGTTTGTGTGGCTTGCCAATGTGTGCCTGCTTCGTGGTTGGAGACAGCAGAACCTGCTAGTAATTAGCAGGAGCTGCAAGCGCGTGTTGGCTACATGCGTGTACAAGATATCATACGGCTTAATGTACTGATATTGTGTGCCAAACATTGGCTGCTGTGAATGATATGTGAACACTTAAGCTACGATATATGAATTAGTTTGTCGTGTGGTTTGTTCATGTATTTTGTCAGCATTAGCTGGGAGAAGTTTGTATCCCCTGCATCTTCTGCTTCCCAATTGGCAAATTTTTGGACATTTTCTGCTAGATAACATGTGTTTATGCATAGCTGTCAACGAAAAATAAAATACAGTTAGCTTGCGCAGCAACCCTATTGAATTGCCGTCACACTGACAAGTTCCCAAACTTGCTTGAGTAGGGACACATTTCGTTTGGGTTTCATGCATGTGGGTATGGCAGGAATCATTCTCTCGTTTGTCCATGTGTACTTGGCTGTCCTGTATACGTTGTGTTCAGGGATGCAAGGCCTTTCACAGTCAAAGCAACGGTACTGCGTAGCTCTAGCAACTTTTCTCGTGAAGAAACAAGGACGGACACGAGCTCCACAGTGAGGGGAACGATGAAGGATGGCTTGAACGGGCCCACATGTAACATGGACATGCAAATTTCCTCTCACAGTCTGACAATATCTGACAAGGAACCTTGTTTCCTTCATGAGACACCAATAGCTCTGCAAACTTTGGTTCACAGCCTATGTGACATTTTTCTAATGTGGTAGGCTAGAGGTATGAGCCACCTCACCTGACTGTGAGAGGCCTTATGCATGCAGCTGTTTCCTAGTACAAATTAGATTCGAATGTGAAGTTTGTGGCTAGCAGCCTAGCAGTGCTCTATTAGTGTCAACTACTCAACTGTCGAAGGTGCGTTTTGATTGATGAACTTTGATGCTGAATTTGGATTAACAATCACAGTTAGTTCCCAGGTTGAAAACCGATGACGATTTGCATGACACTGAAACTCCATTAGAATAGTAAACACCAGTGAGGCACACACACGCAAGTTCTAACACTCGATTCGAGACACACAACACAATCAAGATTCAAGAGGCGGCTGCTCTGAAAACGAAAGGTCTTCCCCCACCGGATGAGCTCGATTGACATGGGCTCCATCGCTAGCTCTGGCACGTCAAAAGAGCGTGTCCTCTCTACCGCTCCCGGAAGGGGATGACAGGTGGGCCAGGCCAGGGGCGGCGAGGTTGACTGTTGAGGAAAGAGATTTGGTTCATGTTGCATTGTTGACACTCGCATTCATGTTGCACTTGTGACCCTCGCACGGCTGCAGCACTGGCGGGGAAATGGGAATTACTGGCCACCCACGCTGTAAAAAGTGAACATTTTTACGGCACTGCCGCACTGGTCTCATGTTGCTCCTTGGGAATACGCTGGTGCGAACGACTGGTGTTCGTGCTGATTAAAAGCTCGGTGGTGCACTAATTAAGGTGTCAAGGTGTAGTTTGGTTTAATGAAATTTGATTCCCAAGTTTGGTGACAAGATATCAGGATGAAATTTGATCATCCTGCTGCTCTGCTAGGGCACGTCAAAGGAGCGGTGTCCTCTTTGTGAGACCAAGTGTGGCTTTGATCTATTATGATGGAAAATTGGCAAGTGTCCAAGAAGTGTCTGTGTTGACTAACGTGAGTCAGGTTGCGATATCTGTGTCTGAAAGACGATGGTTCGGTTTATGTGTGTGTAGAGTTACTTGGGGTCAACCTTTGTCAACGGCGAACCGTGATCAAACTCAAGGGGAGTTGGGATCTAGCACGGTCAAGGATGTCGGGTGACAAGGTGGGACGCAAATGTACACGGTGGACGGACGTCGTGACGGGAGATCGTCGCACTCTTGATGCACAAGTCAGAGAGGATGCGAATCAGACTTCTCTTGCAAGACCTCGCGGTTGGTGGAGTGGTCCGGGATGGAGATGACCCATCTTGGCCCAGTCCACAAGAGGATCGAGCAAGGAGAAAAATTGGCACTGAAGAAGGACTGAAATCAGACTTCAAAAAAGAACAAGGAATGGACTTCATTCCCTGTCTTTTGAGGGACCTTATTTGGACTTCATCAGCAACAACAGAGGCGGCTCGGCCCTATCGATGCGTGTGCACGACACGCGGGGATTCGAGGGACCCCTTTTCGGTTCGGCACAGGGGTGCGGAATGCCAGGGCCTAAGTTGAGTGGAAGAAGAAGGTGAGCAAGAAAGAAAATCCCGCTATGCACACAAGACACCGAGATTTATACAGGTTCGGGCCACCAGGGAAGCATAATACGCTACTCCTGTTCTTGCACTATGTGGTGAAGGATGAATTACAAGGAGGAGTTCACTCCCGGGTCATGCTAGAGCTGGTGACTGAGGCGAAAATAAGGATTTCTATGGTCTAACCCGCCTCCCTTTTCTACGAAGGACCAGGGCCTTCTTTTATAGTTCAAGGGGACACCACAGTGGTCCTCTACTGTTTTTTCATGTATGAGGGATATTCTCCCACTTGGAGCGGGCATGCCTGCCCTGTCTTGTCGCCTGTGCTTCCATGCCTTCCTCCCCCGTTACCACGTCGCGGTGGTCGGCGGAGAAAACGGACGGAGTGGTCGTCGAAGATTTGATACTTGGGGATGTCATCCTACCCAACCAGTAGCGGGAGTCAGCGTCCCACTGACTAGCCTAGGCAGGAAGTAGGAGAGTAGAGTACTCATGCCCCTCTGCCACGCATCCGAGGGAAGACTTTGGTCGCCCACCCCCTTTCCCTCGAATCAAGAGAAAGGAGGTGAATAGGTGATGACGAAGGCCTATCACCCGCACCTCACATCGTAGTAAATGCGAGGGGGCAGGCGCCAGACCTCTCTAATCGCATTAAATGCGGTAGTTGGCCGTTGGGGCATGCCATGATCATACACGTGCGCACCGCGCGCGTCTCTCAAGCCGCGGGGGATAGCCCAACCTTCTCCTGTGGCGTGTTGCCTCCCCGCAAGCCCCCGGGCGTGCCCTCCTCAGGGCCGTGCCACATGGCCTTGGGTGGCCTGAACCCCTTCTACAGGGTGCGGCCTCCCCGCAGGCCTCCGGACGCGCCCTCCTCAGGTACGTGCCATGTGGCCTCGGGTGGCTGGAACCCCTTCTGCGGAGTGTGGCCTCCCCGCAGGCCTCCCGGCGCGCCCTCCTCAGGGACGTGCCACGTGGCCTTGGGTGGCCGGAACTCCTTCTGCGGGGTGTGGCCTCCCCGCAGGCCTCCCGGCATGCCCTCCTCAGTGCCGTGCCATGTGGCCTCGGGTGGCCCGAACCCCTTCTGTGGGGTGTGGCCTCCTTGTCGGAACCCGAGCCCGACCCCTCCGGGGGCGCGCCGCGTGGGTCCGAGTGGCCGTAGTCCTCGTGCACAGGTCCGGGGTGGATCGGGCTGCCGCAATCGCCTAGCCACTTATGTTTGGGGGAGGCATCGGGCTGCCTCGACTCCTCCCTCGGACGCGGACCTCTGGGTGCCAAACCAAGTTTAGCCTCATGTGGATACCCCTATATCACCGACAGTAGCCCCCGGCATTCGTGTCGGACCGTTGGGCCGAGTCAAAGGCCTATATGTCGGTTTGTTTGACCTTCCTGCACACATGCTAACAAAACCAAATCCTGTCAGAATTACAAGGGCGGCCGGCCCAACCCTCCTTCTCAACTTGGTGTTACTTGGTGAGCATCTATGTTATAATTTTTAAGGTGGTTTCGGGCAAAGCGCAAGCACAGAGACCTCAGGAGCTTGTCTTCGTCGAGACTGGCCAAGCCGGATACCACAAACCCATCGCCGAGTATCTAAGCTGCCCCGACCCGGAGGGGGTTTGCTCGAGACCTCAGGAATCCGATGGTATCCGGGGCACGGCTCGCTGCCCGATAAATCCTTTGGCACAAAGGCATGGTCGTTCCCGAATTATTTATCTTAATGATTGGCTCAACCGTTCACACATCAAGGATAAAGAGAGGGGCCGACACGCAATACATATAAGGGTTGAAAGTAAATTTGCATTTGATAGAATTAAACCAAAACAGGAAAACATTGGTAGTACCACTATCAACCACAGGGATCTAAGCTGCCCCGATCCGGAGGGGTCAGGCTCAGGTGGTTTGGGGCCATTGCTGGCACCACCATCCTTCGGGCTGTTCGCCATGGGGTCCGGGGCCGTCGGGCCACCTGACCGCTCGGGGCCATATAGCCTCTCTGAGGGTCGGAGGAGCCTAAGGCCGCCGGACAAGGGGGCGAGGTACTGCTCGGGCACAAAGCGGACCAGAAGCCACCACTCGGCCCGAAGGCTTCCCTAGCCGGCTCCATCTTGGGCCATCCTGCCACGAAAGTGGGGGTCGGGGGCATTGGGGTCGCTTGCCCTCCTTCACACTCCACGACAAACGTCGCACTAATGACATGTGGTGTCGTCGCCATGGGGATGTGAGCAGTTTGGAGTCTCGCTTAAACCTGCACACATTTAAACAACATATATATTCGCTAGCAAGGGTTATGCATGGTCCGCCACTTGGTCTGTTCATTCCGATCTCTCGGCAGCCTCTTGAGGGAAACAAGTTCGAACAACGTGCGAGGATGAGTGGGTGACCCATAGCGTCTAGGCATTGGTAGCGTCCGGAATGGAACTTGCCAGGCAGAATACCATATTCCTCTGCCGAGATCTAAGTTGCCTCAACCCGGAGGGAGGTTTGCTCGACATCTCGGATCTTAGGTGGTATTCGGCGCACAATTCACGTCGCTAACACTTGCCCTCAGCACACAGAGCCGATCTAACCCAAGCATCCTGGCTCGTGCTACAACTAGCCCTCCTTCGCAACCGAGGACAAGAAATAAACATCCTTGTGGCAACATGCGAACTTGCAAGCGATAATAGGAAAAAGATTCCCGAGTAATATTTGGAAATATATGTGGGATTGATAATTGAATAAATGAAGCAATCATCTTTGATACGATGTATTGATGGCGTAGAAGATGTCCTCCCGAAATTGTTGTGTCAAAGCTGATGCGGCAACGGGTGAGCACTACGCCGGTGCTCTCGCCCGGCAACAGTGGCAACGCCTCTGAGCAGCCCCCACCCCCTTCCCCAAATGGAGGGGCCAAGGCCGCAAATCTCGTGCAGTGGATGGGAGCACGTTGCAAGTGACCCCCGCTGAGCGACGGTGGTCGTGCCTCCTGAGCAGCCCCAGCCACGCGTGAGAGCACGACACCGATGCTCTCGTCAAGTGGCGACGGCCGCGTCTCCTGCGCAGCCCCCAGCCCCCTCCGCCCATGGAGGGGCCGAGACTGTGGATCTCATGCGAAGAAGGTGGCATCAAGCCATGGTGCACGAGGAAGCGCACAAGTCTTGGTGAAGAAGACCTCACCGGAGAGCGGGAAGCTCGGAACCTCAAGCCTCAGCAAGCGCACCCCCTACTTGGCGCGCCAGCTGTCGATGCGTGTGCACGACACGCGGGGATCCGAGGGACCCCCTTTTCGGTTCGGCAAAGGGGTGCAGAATGCCAGGGCTTGAGTTGAGGGAAAGAAGAAGGTGGGCAGGAAAGAAAATCCCGCTATGCTCACAAGACACCCGAGCCCGATCCCTCCGGGGGCGCACCGCGTGGGTCCGAGTGGCCGTAGTCCTCATGCACAGGTCCGGGGTGGATCGGGCTGCCTCGATCGCCTAGCCCCTTATGTTTGGGCGAGGCATCGAGCTGCCTCGACTCCTCCCTCGGACGCCTCTAGGTGCCAAACCAAGTTTAGCCTCCTGTGGATACCCCTATATCCATATCACTGACAGGCCCGGTCTTCGGCAACGGCGGCTGACGGCTGGGTCCCATGGGGACGCGTGACGACACGTCGGTGGTGCGGGCGCACGCAACTTCGCCTGTGCACGCGGGAATTGGCGTGGCGACGCGTGGCGTCATCTCGTTGGCGTAGGCGAGCGCACCGACACGGCAAGGACGCGGCGTCTCGGCCCGAGCGGCACATAGACTGACGCGTGGGCCAGGTGTGGCGCGGCATGCGCTCTCGCACACGCGGGGGAAATCGCGGCCATACGCAGACACGCGTCGTGCAGCAGTTGGCGATGGGGTTTTCGCGCGGATCGGCAAATGACTTCGGCACACGGCGGTTGGCTGAGAGGAGCGCGGGGCGGATCGATCGGCTGGATCAGCGACGCGTGGCCTCATCTAGTGGCTCGCGCGGCGCTCGCACGCGTGAAGGATCAGGAAGGCTTCGGATTCTCTACGGCTTGTGTGGATTGGCTGAGTACAGCGGTGTGGGCTACGACGTGGCACGATCTGGACCGTCCAAAATTGATTTGAAGGCTGAAATTGCTCCAGGATTAGGGTTTCGCCCTAGGGGCATTTTGGGACTTTCCCATGGGGTTGTGGCTGCCTTCCTCGGCTATAAAAAGGTGGTCATGGCTAAGGGAGAAGGTGCACTTTTGGAATAACCAGTTGATAGGTCATTTAGAGAGATTTAGAGATGTTTTCTCTCTTGTTCTTGTGGGGTTCTGGTGAGAGCATTTTCGTGTTTGTTTTTTTTCTTTAGGGAACTTGTGGTAGGCTTGTATTGATTTTTGTAAACTTGAATTTGATGAATGAAAATTGGAAGTTTGCTTTGAATTTTTACTTGTTTAATTATCTTTTTAATTTCCGCACTTGTTCTTGCTTTGATCTTGCAATCTCGACTTACGCGTAGCCATGGGCTAAAAATTTCTTGTTGAGTGCAAGCTATTTTTTCTCTTGTCTTTCTTCTATCTTCCTATTCCGATCTATTCTCTGTGAATGACTATGGTCGACTAGGTCGAGATTTTTCGCAGGAATTTTAAGGGTATTATTCACCCCTCTCTATAGCGGTGATGCGGTCCTACACTCTTCCTGCCTCTGTGCGGAGTGGATGACAGGTGGACCAGTCGTAGGGTACCGGCAGCCGGACGTACCATTGAGTGGAGAGATTTGTACGAGTCTATGCTGGTCCATGCTGAAAGCTGTCAGGTTTGTTGTGATATTTGTACCCTGCACGGCACAACTGAAATTGATTCTTCTGCTTTGAGTTTGTCAACTGCAATGCATATTTTAGGCTTTTAGCACATGCCGCTCTGCATGCGACGACACGAATCTCTTGACCGCACTGTAAAAAGGGCTCATTTTTACGGTCCTAGTATGTGTCATGTTGCTCCATCGCGTGAACGAATGGTGTTCCTCCTGACGAAAATTAAGCTGGTGAGTGGTGATCAGGAGTGCTTAATTAAGGAATCAGGGTGTAGTTTGGTTCATAAAATTTGATTGCTTAATTTGGATCAACAATGTCAGTGACTCGGTTCCTATTGAGAGACTGAAATACGATGCAAATTCGCCTTGCAAACGGGAACACTACATCAGTGAACACCAGCGACAGCACACTATCAAGATACTGGTGTTAAATGTTAATTAGAAAACGAAAACACACAACATGCACGCCCTACTCCTACTACATTGATCGACATTAAGGCCCCGTTTAGTTTCCAAAAATTTTCACCCAAAAACATCACATCAAATCTTTAAACTTATGCATAAAGTAAAACTAATTATACAATTAGGCCGTAAACGACGAGACGAATCTTTTGAACCTAATTATGTCATGATTAGCCATAAGTGCTACAGTAACCCATGTGTGCTAATAATGGATTAATTACGCTCAAAAGATTTGTCTCGAGGTTTACAGGCTAGCCATGAAATTGGTTTTTTCATTCGTGTCCAAAAACACCTCTCGACATCTGATCAAATGTTTGATGTGATGTTTTCGTAAAAATCTTTCAGGAAGTAAACAAGGCCTAACTTATTCAAAGAAACATAAGCAAGCAGCATGCAGACAGTTAGCTAGCTAGCAAGCATCAGGTGCTGTGAGCTTGAGCTAGCTAGCAGCAGCTTCAAGCTAGCAACGGCGAGCGCTTCTCCTCCTCCTCCTCCACCGCCGCCGCCGCAATTAACGTGGACGTCGTCGTCGTCAGCGGCGCTCGTCCTGACCACGTGGAGGACGCCCGTAGCGAAAGAGCAGCTTGGCCCCGTCGCCCATCTCGATGAAGAACATGTCGCCGGGGGCCGGCGCGCGCGGGCGAGGATGATCCTGCTGCGCCGCCGACGCCGACGCCGACGCTCCCCGCCGGCCGTGGCCGGCCGTGAGGTCCAGGAGGACGACCGCGAGGAAAACGAGGGAGATGTAGAAGAGCACCGAGCAGCGTGTGCTCCTCCTTCCCCGTGCCGCCGCCGCTGGACGAGTGGACCTCGGCGGCATGGTGGTGAAATCGCGCGAGCTAAGGGGAAGCAAAGAAACGAGCTGTGTATATATATTGTGCAATGTGAAACACCGTCGTTGGGTTGGGTAGGTTGGGAGTCGTTGCGAGGCGAGGATGGCATGTGTTCACGGGTTGGGCGAGGAAAGCAGGGAATGAGTCTCGTTTGACCTGCGTCAAGCACTCAAAATATGTGGTGTGTTCTTCCTCGGCAAATTACAGAGTTGTTTTTGCGAAAGTAATTTTAATTGGGCCGTATTAACGCTTGGGCTGGAATCACTGGGCCTTACGGGTTCAGCCGGGAATCAGTCTACCAGTAGATTTTTTTCTAGGATTTTCACTTCATGTCAAAAGCACTGGTACTTTTTTTTTCTATGTGCTGCGTAACAACGTGGACTTAAAAGAAAAATCGGCATTGATCTGTTTTGAGGGGCAGTTTGGTTTAAGGCTAAAACAGGCCTTACCAAATTTTGGCCTAAGTCACTTTTTGGTATGGCCAATATTTGAAAAGGCCAAATTGTGTTTGGTTAAGTGCCAAAACTGACCTTACCAATTTTTGGCTAAATCAAGTTTGGGTTGGTGCCATCAAATGACTATGCCATCAAATGCCATCCAATTTTGTTCGGATGTATTGCATGACGTTTGAAAACAGTATATGTCCAAAAGATTACTAAGTTTAGTACAAAATAAAAGCCTAAATGTGTAATTAGCCTTTGCTGGCCTGTTGTAGTGCAGGTGTATACATGCAGCAACTGCAGTATGGCCAACTGGCTACGCTGCTGCGTGCTAACTGCTGAACAACTTGAA
>CM002481.1:21905513-22010478 GCA_000325765.3 Leersia perrieri
CCTACAACCATGTCACATAACCTAATGTCAGATTACAACAAGGCTAATTATGAATTCTTCAAAATGTTTGATTACCTTCTGGTATTTTAAGGCCATTTGGACGAGACAGTGCATCTTGCAACATAAGAGAATCATGAGCTGACCCCTCCCAGCCTGCTAGGACATATATGAACCTAAGGTCAAAGTCGACAGCAGCTAATACATTCTGTGTTGGGTATGGCTTACGGCCTCTATATCTATCCACCTTCTTGGCTGGCACGCTTGCCCTGACGTGTGTGCCGTCTATTGCCCCTATGCAGTCCTACGTTCATAACAAAGTGAAAAAGTCAAAATAAAGGTAACGTGATGGAATATGCACTATTATGGCTTTGGTGTTAGTTACCTCAAAATATGGATAAAATTTGTTTGGGTTGCTGGTGATCTTATGATGTGTATTTGTAGACCTCATGTAAATGAGTTCTCGAGCTATTTCACACATAGCTCGCAGCACAACTCGAAAATACCTACTCACTGTCTCACCAGATCGCCAAAATGAGAATCCAACAGCTGAAATTGAATGGTGTTGTCCGACCTTCTTCCAGAAACATTGCCACTTGCTCCTCTACGGAAACATGAAAGGTGTCAACCAGTAGTCCCCTGTTCCTAAGATGAGCACAGAGCTTATAGAATATTGGACGGGACATTCGCAATTGCTGAGTGCACTTCCTGTCTGAAGTGTTGATTAGCCTAATCAATTCACTTGTTCTCCATACATCCCTGTTGACTAGGGGCACATATCTTACTCCTTTGCGTCTACTTCTACCATCTTTGTTCCTCAACCATATGATGGTTGAAAGCAGAAGTACCAATACAGCCTTCTTCCTCAACAAGAAGGAATACATATACTGCTGTTGATTGTTCTCCATCTGGATGAAGATTGCATACACAGCTTCAAATAATTTTAGTGAATGTACAGGTTCGTTCAAAAACTACTTTAACAAATACTGCAGTAGCCACCAAACAAGAAGATTTTTGCAAAAAAAAATGATGTTTTAGTACGAACATTACTCAAATGTAAATGGACAGATTAATATTATTTTAGGGGAAAGAATCAGTAGTGAAGTAGTAAGATATTCAACCAACTATATTTACTATTAGTTAAGATGTTGATGTCAGGTGATTCATAGGAATTTTCATTAGCAGAACAAGTGGATAGGCATTGCACAGGAGTAACGATTTGGTTACCTTTTCCTATATAGCAATCGATGGTCTCTTGACAGCAACTGAGAACGGTGGAGTCAGTTGAGCTGCTGCTGAAATCACAACGCCTGTGTATTGTCCTCTTCTTCTCCTGAGCAGTCCCCTTCTCACTTCACTCGCATCCCCTCCCCTTCAGATTTAGATCCCTTTCACCTTACTCGCAACCCCTCCCCTGCAGATTTAACCCCAAATCTCTACCCCATTTGAGCTCTTGTTGAGAGGATTGATTGGGAAGATAAGTATGAATAGACAAATTAGGATCTTGTAGGGTTTTCGTGGTCAGGAATTGGGGAGAAAAAGGGTTTTGGCTGGAGAGGATGAAGGTCAGCAAGCAAGAGGGGAGAAAAAATGGGAACTCTACAGCTTCTTTCATTTATGTAGTCATGTGCAAGTGCAAGCGTAGAATAGGAATCGTCCCCAAAGCCCGCGCTGCAGTTCAATTTTCACGCCCGCGCGTTGGCTCCCTTTGACGGCGCTGCCGATTTTTGTCACCCGGGTCGGCCAATGTTTGGAACTGAACCAAATTTTTCTTAACACTGTTCAAGTGGCCCATAAATTGGCAAGGCCAATATAGGCCATGAACCAAACTGGTCCGACATCTCATGCTTGATTGGAACAGGAGGATAGGGCATTTCTTTCTATATGTATCTCATTATCTCAAATTTTTACATGTAAACAGTAATATGTCGATACTAACGCTACGACAATATTTGATAATATAAAGTAAATAAACAAACAGTGATATGTGATTTGAATCATGCATATAAAAAGATTTTCACACAATAAAGATATGATAGACATAGTTACTGCTCCCTCCTTTCCATAATATAAGGTGTGGTTAAACTTGCCACGGTCTCCAAAACTAATCTTTGAACTTTAATTTCTCATATACTATAATGTCTATGACAAAAAAAATTATAATCATAAGAAAATAAATTCAATTTCCAATTCAATGATATTGTTTTCATAAAATAATATAAATAATATTAAACTAATTATTGGTCAAATATTTAAAGAATTAAATTTTAAAATGCATGTGCGCCTTATATTGTGGAACGGAGAAACCAAGGGACCGAGGGAGCATATTATTAAAACATTACTGACTGAGGTTATAAATTCGTCCTGCAGGCTCGTAGAAAAAAATCGGATAGGAATAATTAGTTGTCAAGATTACAAGACTGAATTATTTTTCATTAATCAGGGAAGCAATATTGCATAATTCAGATCGGTCTACATACACTCAACTACAGAAACTCTGAATTGATCAAGAGATCAAGTTGTATTAGTGCCGATATAACAATTTCAATTAATTCTTCACAAATCAACTAAATGACGGTCAATTTCTTGAGTATCCTAAGACGCCCATCTTGCATAACCAGACAACTAAAGAACCCATATAGCTTTCCACGGTTGTAGCTAAGCCAAAAATATAGTTAGGCCCTGTTTGTTAGAGCTCCAAATCTTAAAAATCACTCTACCTGATTCGCTCATATTTTTTGTGGAGCTAAAATCGTTTGGTTAGGCTCTGGCTCCAGAAAACGGTAAAGCTAGAGTGGAGCTCTACCAAATAGGCCCTAGATTCACGGATCATTGGCTCTTACCAAATTTTCATCAGCAAAGTGACTTTCTCATCGATTTCCATGGCTCCAAAAGTACATTAGCAGAAAACAGAACACATAGCATATGCTGTTTATAATAGAATAAAAAAAACTCCATTGTGAGCAATATACATAGGTCAAAAAATTGTTAACTTACCAGTGTAAATGGCACAAATGAAGAACGAACACAGATCAGTCAGTCCTAGAGGAATAAAAACGCATGAGCTTGGCCCTGATAATCAAATGATATATGTTCAGAGAGAGTCCAAAAATACAGCTTTGAAGCACCTCTGATTGCAAAAAGGAAAACAGAAATCTATCACTAGTTCTGTGAGATTGCAATCATCCCTGGCTGGCTAAAAAGTGGCATCGACATCTCGTATCCACAATTGTGGAATTACATTACAGAGAAGAAAAATATGTAGCCCGTGGTTAGCATAGAAATCATGGCAGCAGAGCTCAAACAGATCAAAATAGCAGGAGAAACGCACCTACTGCCACGCAGGGTGCACGGTGGCGGAGGACGGGAAAAATTGAGGTGTGGCTGCTGGAGAGAATATCACTCCACATGCAAAGACAGATTTGCATAAACAGTATGAGATTATATAACACTAAATTGACCCATTAGCAACAAGCCGCATACACCTCAAGCATTAGATATGCACGATCTATGACCACCAATTTTAGTAATGTAATAAACATTTGATTGACTAAAATTGTAAATAGAGATCAAGAAATACAATATCGAATAGAGTAAGTAAAATTGCAAAATTTCCAATCAGGATTTGGAAATCACAGCTTGCTGCTGCAGCTCCCGACTGCCCCCAATCCCCTGCTAGGCAGCGGCCTGCCTACTGCTGCCGCAGCATCGGCACTGGCGCGGCTCAGTCGCCATTGGCCGCCTCCGCCTGGTTGCGTAAGAGAAGGTTAATAATATAGTTTACTTGTTGGCTATAAACGCTTCTGTATAATAGATATGTTATAAGGTTGACTGTAATTTTTCTCTCTCAACCTGTGCATTCAATGCATATCTATAGGAGCACGTGCAAAACGGGCTGTTAGATAAGAGTTCACTCCTCTCTTTTTCCTTTGTCTCTCTACTCCATGTAAGCATATAGCCAGCTTATAGCTCGCTATTATATTTGCTCTAAAGCGACGGCTGCTACCGATTGTCCACTCATCGCATCTTCTGGCCTACTCGCCACCGTCGAAGTCCTTCCAGTCGCCAAAAGAGAACATGGAGAGATGGAATGGGAGGAGGTAGGGTTTAGCCAGCAGCCAACACAACATGACACAATACAAATGGATAGCGACAGCAATTGGCTTACAGTGTGCGCGTTCAAGCAGCTCCGCGGGCTGCGGCAAGTAAATGAACGCTTGTCGTCATGCGCGTCTCCACAGGCAACAACGACGTTGCCATGCGCTTAACAGGGGGGAGAAGATAGGGAGAGCGTACGGCAGGGGTACTCGCGACCGGCGTGTGGTATGCCTCACCATACAAGAGCCCCGTCCTATGTGGGCAGGGACAACAAGGGTTGAACAGTGACGGATGGTAGTGCCGTAGTGTGACAAGTGCCTAGCGCGGTCGGGGTGGAGACACCTACACGCCAACATAAGAGTTGCAACACCCTAATTGCAAGTGAGCTCGAGCTCATGAAGCAGACATGCCATCTAAAAAGAAGAAAGAGAGAAAGAAAGAAAGAAAAGCATACGGTGCACCATAGTGAACATAAGTGCCAAGCCCACCATGGTCATGCTTAAGTTGGCCAAAATCGTGATGCGGTTGGTACCGATGCCATGTCGTAGATGAGCGGCAAATTGTAACTCGTATCCGTACGTAGTCTAACCAAGAAGTGCATGCAGGTGTCCTCGATGATCCTCGGTGACCATGGAAGACACCATATCCTTCATATTGATGTCGATGACACAACTCTATCAACGCAACAGGCTATGGACGTAGAGACAAAGATAGAGGCCGACAATGTGATGAAAAATGCTGCCTAATATTGCTACTGGTCATCATGCAACTGGACTAAGAATATGTTCATTGCCTTGCTCAGCCTTCGTGTGGCCGTAGACCGCAGTAGCATAGTCGGCTTTGTGTTCGAGGCATTCATGATATAGGAGATGGTGAATCTAGTAGCGGAGGGCGGTGCCAACCACAACGATATGGATGAAGCTAGAATATACAGGGCAGGAGAGGACTAGGAGCTCGTCCTTGGCCGACCTTGAGCCATCTTTCTCTCCGCAGTAGTGTCATCACTGAGATTGTCGTATATCCTGCTTTAAATGTTGGGCACTTTTGGATTGCTACCAACAAAATAGAGCACAACAAAAAACTTGTTGCAACATTTTAATCCGATAGAGAAACATCACGATGTATTGGTTGAAACATAAAAAACTATCACAAAATTGTATAGTTGTAGATCTATATTTTGGTAGCATGAATAGTACTTATGCTTATTTGAATTGAAGCCATCTATTGATAATGCCCATGTTGAATTTGGTATTACCCTACAACTATACATTTCTCGCCATAGCATCATAATTTGGCTTCACATTGGTAATGAACCAAATACAACATATAATTCTACCCTGCCCAAAAAATTAGTCGTGCCAAAACATACATGGTTTTAGCACAACCAATAAATTGGTAGGTAGCAATACAAATAGGCCCCTTGATCTGGTCATCAAGGAAAATACATCTAGGTTTGGTGGAAGTTTGATCATGTTGACCAAGGGGTAAAATTGTTAGTATTTTCTAGGATAGAACTAGCCAACAGACGTCCGTTGAGAAGCAATTCCTTAGACACTCCGTAAATTGTTTCACTCAACATTAGAAAAATGTTTGAACACTCGAGTAAATTTTGTTTCAATAAAAATCATTTTTGCGTGTTTCAACGCTCGAATGTGAGGTGTTTCATCACTTTGTAAAAGATGTTTTCAATCAGATGCAACAATATAAACACTGGTTGCAACAACTAAAAACGATAGGTGCACTCGGAGAAAACCAACTACAACATCACATAGTTGTTGTTGAGCACAAAATAAAATCCCCAGAGCAGAAAAAATATCAAAGAAACAAAATAGAGCACAATAAAAAAACTTGTTGCAACATTTTAATCCGATAGAGAAACATCACGGTGCATTGGTTGAAACATAAAAAACAATCACAAAACTGTATAGTTGTAGATCTAGCTTCTTCTTTATGCCCGCGGCCTTTGTCAGCAACGATGCCTCGAGCTCTGTCCCACACACGTGTTGCGTGCTCATAGCCTTTCCTGGCGACGATGCTCGAGCTTTGTCCCGCACACATGTTGCCGAGCTCATAGCCTTTCCTGGCCACGACACCTTGATCTCCACCTCGCACAGTACCATCACCGGTGAGCTCGGGGCCCTTACGAGTTACGACGATGGTGCTGACTCCTCGTGTGGCTCAGTAGCCACCGCCAACTCCTGACCCATTGTTAGCATCGCATAGCACGTAACCATTACCCATCGATGAGCTTGGTTAGTCACGTGCTCTATCGCCTTGACGTCAAACCTTCGTGAACACATCCACCACACCAGCCCTCGGCGGACACCAATGGCAACAACGCCATCGCCGTCTACGAGCTCGCTTGGTAAAGAGAAGAAACAAGTGGTTTAGTTTGAATCAAACTTACAAATGGATAAGGTTGTTCTCGTTGGAACCCATCATCCAATGAAACGGGGTGCGCCAGGCGACCGTCCGTGAGCGTTTTTATATTTTCTAACACTTAATGTATTGTTACTAACAGAAAACTTGGGAGTAACGTCATTTGTATAATGGATGGGTTTTATGATGCATATTTATCACCTGTAAAAAAAAATCTGAAATTCAATGTTTATTGATATAGCATTAATTGTAATTTTATCCTTTTATAAATATAAGTATAATAACTGTAAAGTACGTAAAATAACCATCTGATGGAGAGAGAAAGTGCACGTAAAATAACCGTCTGCCGGAGAGATAAAATGCTTGGAGACGAAGATAGAAGCATCCAGAACACCCAGTAAAGTCCAAGCGGCACACAGGTGAGGCGAGGCGGTCACTGACCCCAAACTGGCCCCACAATACCGCATCGAGATTCGTGCCAGGCCATCCGGCCCAACTGATGCCCTACCCGGCGGCCCTCTTCGCCCTCCATAAATCGCAAGCCGTCACGCCCTCACCCCATCGCCTCCCTCCCATCCTCGCTGCTCCATCTCCGAGCCCAAATCCCCAAAACCCTAGCCCACCATGGCGGCCGCCTCCTCCCCCACCGGCTCCTCCTCGGCGGCGGCGGCCGAGGCCACCGACGGGCCGGTCCTCAGCGTGGTGTCGAAGCGGCTCCGCGCGCTGCGGAAGAAGCACAACCGGATCCTCCAGATGGAGGAGTCGCTCGCCGGCGGGAAGAAGCTGAACAAGGAGCAGGAGGAGGTGCTCCGGTCCAAGCCGGTCGTCGTCGCCCTCATCGACGAGCTCGAGCGGATGCGCGCCCCGCTCGCGTCCGCCGTCGCCGAAGAGCTCTCCTCCCGCCCCGCCCCCTCCGCCGCCGCCGCCGCCGCGTCCTCTTCCTCCGGCGCAGCAGATTCCGATTCGCCCATCGAGGATCTCCTCTCGCTCGTCTACTTCGGGTCCCTCTTCGACGTCAAGCCGCACGACGAGTTCGTCGCCACCATGGTCGCGCGCACCCACGAGCGGAGCTGCTGCATCACCTACGACTACGTCACGGATGACGCCGCGGACCTGCTGCAGGAGTCCGATCTCGATTCGGTCTCCGCTCTCGCCGCCCTTGCCGCCGCGCGCCCTGCCACGGCGGTCGGCGTCTCCCACCGCGATGCGCTCCAGGCCTGTGCCCAGCACGCCCGCCTCTGGCTCCGTCGCTCCGATGAGCCAATCCACCCCGAGTCAAGCATCACTTGTAAGAATAAGGTTTTAAAATGTTGTTTTATTTAAGCAGATTGGTTTATTTTTACATATCTATAATGCTTTATTTGTGGATTGTTGGTTACAGATGCTGCAGTTAGGGCTAAGTTGGACAAGATCATGGCTTCAGACTACTACACAGCTCAGACGGAGATGGGGGCTGATTTATCAGCTGCTGTAGGGAGCTATGGAACCGGTGCTGGTGTGCAGGAGAGCATGGTTGTGTCGCCAGAGGCGCCTGCAGTGGAAGAGGGACTAATGGTTGAAGGACACAAGGTGATAATTTTTTCTTTTGTTGCCATTTAACTTTACTTTGTGTGGCCCAATGATTGTTGTCCTGTTAACTTTATCATTATCGTGCTGTGGATTGATGATGGATATGATGCAGTGCAATCTGTTATTATTGTGGCTTCTCCTGCTGCTGCTTGTACTATTATATCTGGTCTGATTTTGTTGCCTAGTGCCTATTATTATGATCAAATGTGGAGAATTACTTCATATGCGGTAAAGATTGTAAGTTAGATCCATTTGGGTCTGTTAAAAGCTATTGGCTAGATAACTTGCATATGCTTTAGGATGACAAATGACAGTTAGTGCAAGTGCAAACCGGAAAAGGTTTATGTATCTAATTTAAGTTACCACTGTTTGTTTGTACTGCACCATAGTATTTTGATTATTGTGGGTTTGATGTCACATGTATCCCAAGTAGAAACCATAAGAATGTTTCACAAAATGGTTGCCAAAGGTTTTAGAGTGCCACTGTTGGAGATTAATATGCTTGCAATGTATCCCTAAGTGATAGACAATTATAGTAAATGAATATATTATTTTCCCTGCTACCATTCTGAAAGCACGATATCAAATGTTGGAACTTTTAATCACAACTTTCAAAAACCTTTCATGTGAAGATTCCTTAAGAGTTTCATTAAGTCCTGTGGATAGGTTTGATCTACAAAATATGTTATTTTTGTTATTGTGTAACTTATATTTGATATGCTTTACCTTCAATCTTGTACTCATTGTTACACTGTAGTGCTGCTCATCTTATGCCTTTCTAATGCGTATATTTTAGACATTAACTTTCTTTTATATTACTTCTTTTGTAATGTGAATATTATCACTGTACAGCCATGCATCATTAACAAAGATTTTTTTTTTACCAATTTGCTTGATGTCTGCAATGTGAATCTCAAACTTTGAGTTGCCTACCTGTTTTTTTGGGGTGCTAGGTTCATCCAAATTCATCTTTGTAATTCACTGTGTACAAGTTTAACTTCTTCTTTTTTTTTTTCATTCGTGCTCAGTTCCCTTTGTCTTGCTACACATGTTCTGAAAGGTCTACTGATCTATTTCATCTGTTCCAAAATATGAGCATTTCTAGGTTGTTTAGTAGAGATTAAGGGGAGAGGAAAAGACTATGGTGCATCTAATAAATGAGATGTTTTTTGGAGTGGGATGGTGCTAGGGGATAAGAGGTCGAAAATTTGAACGAGTGGTAGATGGGATTAGTACTTACAAAATGCTTACAATTTAGCACAAACATGAAATGTGTAAGGATTGCTAGCATTTGAGTTGTCCAACAATATAAGGATTTCTACACTACTGGTCCCATCGTTCCATGAGTAACCTATTAAAATTTCTTCCCTCCTCCCCACCCACACGCACACACACACAACCCCTTTCAGTCCCAACTAGTATTTCTCATAACTCAAGTCTTTCTCTTTACTTTAACTTTAATCAATGCTAAAAAACTTAGGTTGTTGGATGGAAGGTGTAGTTGACATGAACGCCATGCTATGGTGTATTGTTTGCAATACACCAACTTCTATGGCCATATGCTGCACACAGATCATTTTAATTTTTCTGTATTGCACAAGGAGTTTTCCCATCGCCTTCTGTATGATCTTGATTTTCCTTGCTTAACAAACTAAAGCCACAAGTTTCAAGTAAGCTAGTGCTGTGATCACACGAATTTTGCATCTACATATTGTTATCTGAGATCTTGGTTCAGATCTGTTAACAAATAAAGACTAGAAGTTGATCATAGACAACAGACATGCCGTATAAGACTACTTTTGATAGTTCTGGGTTTCTGCTATAAATTTTAGTGAAGTTAAAAACAATCTATCTCAATATATGTCCTTGATCCTCCTACTGGCTGTGGTTGTGTATTTTCCATGTTCTAACAGATTTATCAATGTTAATCTTTGGGCATTTGTAAGCACATTTTTAATGCTCACTTCAGAAAAAAAAATGCTGATGACATTGAATCATTATATATTTTTTTGTAGCAACTATCATTAGCGAGTTCATTTTGTCCAAAAAAAAACTGTGAAACCTAACAGCCATACAATTCCCTGGCTGCAATATTGTGTAAACTCATTTAAGGTGTGTCATTTTAAAAGTGAGGGAATTAGAGAGCATGTAGGGCCAGAAAAATAATGGCAAGACAAATGCAGATATACTTCCTCCATTTTTTATAGGGCGTATTTTGTTTTGTTAGGACAAGGTTTTAAACAACAATTTCTCTATTAAAATATCAGTTGTGATATTGGAAAATATAGTCATAGGAGAGCACTTACAAATACAAATCTAACAACATTATTTTTTCTCATAAAAATAAATTTATAATAGAGAAATTATTGGTCAAACTCTTGTTCTAACGAAACGATCTGAGCCTGGTATTTTAGGATGGAGGGAGTATTCTTATATTTCTAAAAGTTGTATGTAGCATTGTCAGCCCATTTGTAGGAATATAGCACAAACCAAAGAACACTGAAATACCATTAGGTTGGACAACCTTGTTGCATGCTAAATACAAGGGGTATCCATTGTATGCTTATTGGCATGCTCACACTTGTTAGGCTACTTGATATTGTTAGGCTGATTAATCTTTTTAGTGTGATAAAGTATACTATGCCTCTGAAGATTTTATTGTTTTGTCTGCCATTACTTTTTTGAAGACAACTATTCAACTATTCTGCCTCTGATTGTGTATTTTGTAGTAATGCTGTAAGGTCATGTAATAATTATCTCTTACTTTGTAATCAGTAGAATCAGTTGTAATTTTTATGTGATCCGGTAGATATTTTCACTCTGGAAATCGAGCTATATCATGTGGTGGCTATATACTTCTATATTTTAGGCTTTTAGCTTTGGCATATGTATAAGCAGAGGCTCTAGATAGGGACACGCTAAAATATTAATAGAGCTGTACTTCTGTAGAGTTTGAACTTTGAATTTGCCTATCTTGTCTATGTTTGTACATGTATTTTCCTGTGAATGAATGTCATGAACTCTACATGATTTGATTATCCATTTCTAACTTAGGAAACAAAAGCAAAATGAAGGTGTTGAAGCGAGCAGCTTAGCAAAGTCATACTGTATGAGGCAACAAAATAAGGGGACTTCATAGTTTTAACTTCTATTCTCATGATCTTATTGTGATAGTATGTAATAGTATCCCTTTCAATATGAGATGCGCCATCTGAAAACATACTAACTTTCTGAAGGTAGAAGAACTAATTACTTTAATGTGCTTGACCCAAAAATTGCCTGGCTAGCCATATTTACCTTTCTGAATGTAGAAGAACTAATTACTTTAATGTGTGCTTGACCCAAAAATTGCCTGGCTAGCCATATTTGTAGATAGTTTTTCTTTTAGCTTTGTAATGAATGTATTGTTGAAACTGCTGGGTTATTGCAGTTTAGTTATTAACACTTGCTTGAAGATTTTTTTGACAAAACTTGTGACCTTTAACATACAGATACTGCAAGTTGATTGAGCAATATGAGTAATGAGGGTATAATTTGTACAATATGGATGTTGGGTGGACTTAGTTACTGAAAATTGTCTATAACTGATAGATTTCCTTTATTGTTAATTAATGTACATGGTATCTGTTGATCTGTAGCTATTTTATATGAGTAATTTGTTAGGTGCCTAATTTGTAGCATGTCTATATATATTTTATACTGACATCTTACATTTCATTTGGTGATAGGATGAGAAGGAAGTTTCCCAGGCTACAGAAGTCTACAATGATAATCAGCCCAATGTTGCTGATGCTCAGAATGTGGTATTGATCAATTGACCTGTTGAAAGTTTCTGTTTGCAATATGTTTCCTCATAGTGACTAACTACTTCAGGATGATGAAGCCCCTGTGAATCCTTCTGAAGAATTCTCCTCAGCAGAGGTGGAGCAAGAGAAGTTTGAAGGAGATGTGGAGGGACAAGATCAGAACGCAGATCAACAGTTCACTTCCCGACGACCTTACCAGAACCAGCGTGGTGGTGGCGGCCGTGGTGGTGGCAGGAGGAACTATCAAAATGGAGGCCGTGGTGGACGTGGAGGCCGGGGTATGGGTGGTGGTGGTGGATACCAGAATGGCCGTGGCGGCGGCGGTGGTGGATATCAGAATGGCCGTGGTGGGGGTGGAGGGTACTACTATGAGTCCGGTGGTTACTACCAGCAGAGGGGCTACAGCAACAGAGGCAGGGGTGGTCGTTCTGGTGGTGGTGGTGGTAACTCTTATTACAACAACCAAGGTGGAGGTTCGCAGGGAGGTGGCCATAGGGTTGAGCTGGGCGCAAACGCTTAAGCTTCCTAATTATTTTGCTTGGAGTGAGTTGTTACGCGAGGAAAGGACATAATCTGTGGGAGCCATTTTGTTATTATAGAACTAACTTAGCCCTTTATTATGTCACATTTGCCCCTCTATGAGTTATTTTGTCACTCAATGACTTCTTATGGTTGGTTGGTTGATAATGTGGAATACTTTTGGGGAGGTAGCTTCAGATCATATTCGCTCTCGTATATCGTGTTTTGCTTTCTGTGTTTATGTGTCCGTGTTTCTTCTCTAGTGTATGTGTGCCCTAGTTTCTTCCGTTTTACAAGTTTATACTCAACAGGAAACACCAAACTGTTACATCGCTACTAAAGGCATTTGACTTGCACGTTTTACAAGTTTATACTCAACAGGAAACACCAAAGTGATACATCACTACAAAAGGCATTTGATTTGCATCTGCTTTGTTGATGCAGCTAAATATTTGCCATTTCAGTTCCCAAGTACCCATCCCTCAAATTCCCTACTACCCATTCTTCTACTTTTCATTCCAGTTCTACCATGACAGCCTGCAAATGTCACCAGGTGCGACCGTCAGTGTTTGATCACCTGATCTTGCCGTTATGACTCTGTGAAACGAGGCCAGGGCATGAAGCAATTTTTGTTTACGTTTTGTCTCATCCATACCAACCCAGCTTATTCACTTTTGTTTATGCGTGCAACTCGAGGAGGATCTGTTCTGGTAAGACTTAATCAGACAGCTGACCTAGAAAAAGACCGAATTTTTCTTTTCCATGGAGAGTTTCTTGTGTTCTGAGAAGACGCGTGCCATGTTTTTGCTGAGCTAAACAGACATCGATTCGACAATGCCAGAGAGCCCTGCACTCGGTCCATGTCTCCATCTCAATTGACCATTTCTTAATCACCGTGTATTTCTGCCTAAACAAACACATGTAGCATGCATACCTGTAGCTATTTATCACGCTGACTTATGCCAATACGTCTCGGCTAAACCGGACAGGTTCAAGTGCAATGTAGCGTGTGTGTTGAGAGAGATGACATGGTAATTAGCCGGGCTAGCAATTGCTCTTGCTTTCTGATGGAGCGAAATCATGGACGCTAATCATGGCCCGGTGCACGTCCCTTCATGCCGTAATCATGCCTCTGCATGTTAGCTCCTCCCAAAACCTTTGACCAATGCCTTTCGATTAACCCTTTGTTTAATTTGCTTAATCCCCCAAAGCGGAAAGGCCCTGCTGCAAAAAGAGGGCACTTATCTTTCTAGCGTGCACAGTGCCTCCGTCCTTTCGCGCCGATTCCATCATTAGCGCAGTGCGACATCCAACCATGTCTTCTGTGGTCCTCGGCTTGGAGGACATTTTTAAGAGCTTGGTTTAAGATTAAGACCCTCATTGAAGGAAGCAAGTTTGCGACTAGCTCTAAAATCTTTAGCTCTTAAAACAATCCAGATTATCACTTTAGATTTAGGGACTTAGGCTTAGTTCTAAACAGTTTAGGGCTCATTTGGACCAAAGTAATAAAATGGAGGGAATTTAGAGGTTTCAAATCTCATATAAAACCATCCTATGGGCATGACCCTTTGTTCTCTTTCGGCAAAAGGGCTAAAAAATAAGAAACATGATTAGCGTGATTTTAAACTTGAAAAATGGATTGTTTTGCTTTTTGTCGACAAATTTCGTGTATAATTTTATTGAAAAAAATGCTCCGTTTAATAGTTTGGAAAGCATGCACATGAAAAATGAGAAAAACATACCGTAGGAAACAACAAACACTGTTGCCTTTAGGCTCATTCAAACAACCCCTATACGCTCATATGGTACTCGTTTCCAAAGGACTTGTCTCCTCAAAATCCTATGGTAGGCCTATTTCATGAGAATTCTGGAGGGAAACAAACATTAAGCTAAGCGTGGTTTCTCTTTTCATGTCTACAATTTCTTTGTTTTCCGTGTATGTTATCCAAACGACTATTCTGCAATAATCATATGTACTTTTAATCCTATCAGATTTAACAAAGTGAGACATCCTAATCTTGTATTCTTTTTAGATCCTAGTATGCTCCAAAGGATCCCTTGTTGGGTTGGGCTGGATCAACATGGTTTTTCGAACTATCAAATGATATGTTTGTGTAAAAGTTAAAAATCTGAATTTATTTATTTTATAATAGTTGATACTCAATTACTCATACTATAATCATCCATCTAGTTTCACCGTGAAATAAGCACAGACGAATGAAAAATGTGGTTATACAATCTAAGAACTAGCAGTATATAAGAGTTGGGTAGTTCTGGCTTCTGATGATTTTTATTAGTCGAATATACCAAGCCTACCAACCAACTAGTTGTTTTCTCGTGATTTCTAGTTTTCCAAATAGTATAATTAACTGCATCAGCTGACGTGCCAAATTAGCAACCTGTGGTTATGATGTAGGAGAAAATTTTGTTTCTCGAGTCACCTCACGCGTGGTTCGTACGTGCACATGTGCACTGGATTTTTCTTTTTTTTTTGGGGTTATTCATGAGTTATGGGTTATGTCGAGATGTTGGGAGTTGGATATATGTCATGTTGTCTGAATTGATCACGAACATCATGTACACACACACGTCTGGTCAGTCAGAGTGTCCACACTTCAATTAA
The DNA here is from genome assembly GCA_000325765.3 of Leersia perrieri. Taxonomy (NCBI): domain Eukaryota; kingdom Viridiplantae; phylum Streptophyta; class Magnoliopsida; order Poales; family Poaceae; genus Leersia; species Leersia perrieri. The sequence continues at coordinate 21,920,505 of CM002481.1, forward strand.
CTTGATCGCAACAAACTAACGGTAGCTACATCTGAGGGACAGAGATACACTACTAGTGATGCAATTAAGAGTAGCTTGCATACTAGCACGTTTTTCATCCACAAGTATATATAAAAAAGATGATGACAAAATATAATACGAATTGTGATTTAAGTAGGTGCTGCCGTGCTGGAGCCTGTGTAAACCAGTCCTGGTTAGGACAAGAATGACAATTGAGTCTAGTTCATAGGCGATACACATCATCTGTATATTATCGATTTATAAGAGCAAGTTTAATAGCTGACTGTAAGCTGGCTAAATGCTTAGGTGGAGTAGAAAGGAGAGGAGAAAGAGAAGAAGCAGGCTGTAAACTTACAACCCGCTTGGATAGAAGAACCAAAAAACTTTGTGAGAGCGATACGTGGGCTATGTATCAATAGTAAAAAGCTAACTACTATATAGGTGGGCTAAGAAAAGACTATAAAGAATCTTACGGCCAGCAAGCCATTAAGTTATTAGCCTTGCTCTAATGGTTGAAACAATGAATATTCTAACCATTAATCTACGAAAATAGTTTTCTTTACTATCATTTGTGCCGATCATCATATATAGCCATGAAAAATGCCATTTTTTCTTAAGCTCAAACTCGATATTAAGCTTCAAATTGATATTTCTTTCCCCACATCAACGTATTGGTCTAATTGGCAACTTTTATAGGCCAACTATTAATTGTTCCGCCACAAACGTCAGTGTAATGTTAACTATTCATTCTTTTATATAGCGGATTAGAAATCCGATCAATATATCTAATTAAGTCTATACACAACCAAAAGTTACATGAGTTTTTAAACTCAAAGCCTCAAAATTAAGAAGAATGAGAAAAAAAGCTAGATGGCTAATAAAGAAAAGCAAGATTAAGTCTCAATCTTGCACATCTTTTCTTTAATTTAATTTGTTATGATACAGCAAACACTTTCGAAATTAGCAGCCGCCATGTAAGAGGAAGGCAAAGAGGAAAGATACAGATCTAGTCTAGCCCACCACGTTGTCCCATCCCTCGACCTCTACTTCCTGCTATCGTTGGGTCTGACAATAGGCGAAGAAGAGAGGAACCAGGGGCTCTTTTACGGTACCCCCACTAGTGATGGTAGTAGTGTAGTAGTACTGAATCTCAACCGTTGATTTGTTGTTTATTTTCGTGAAATGCTTAAATACATTGGGAGAGCACCTTATTAATTAACTAATCTTATTTCCACGCCGTATAATGATGAGTTTACTTATGCATTTACAACAAAGTCAAATAATTTTTTCTCGAAATACCCTTTTATTATACTACTACACAAATTAGCATGCTCTAGTAGAAATACATTTTCACCGTTAGATCTAATATAATGGACGGCTCACATGCAAGTCGGATACTTAAAAAATCCAAAATTTCAAGAATCTATAATTATAGAATTCGAAAAAATAGAGAAGAAGCCTGAAGTTGGGAAACCAGATTTTTCTTTCTAAATTATCACTAGCTGTCTCACTCCTGAAAATATCAAACTCTCCCAATCAGGAACTAAATTAGAGTATTAGACTGCAGGGGTGAATATGGGCCATCGGTTCTAACTACTGACGACGTCCTAGCTAGATTACGCAGTTGAAATCGTGCAGCACCAATTACATACACCTCCTCATCTCAGCCACTACAACAGTGGGAAAGCTCCACGTAGCACTACGCAAGAACCGGTTCCAGAAGCAAAATTTTAGATTTTTTTTTAAGCCACGCGCTTGCAAATGGACCCTCACGTCTCACGCCTGAATACCTCGGATCGTTTTCTTCGAACCTTGTTAAATTTGTGCTGGAATCCACACGGCAGCCACGAGATATCCCTAGCTGCTCAACACGAAACGACAGCGGATCAGGGAACAGACACACGAAAGCTATCTTGGCATACAAGTGGCCATTGCAAAATTTACATTGAGCTAGCTACCTACACCCCGAGACCAACTCAATGTATGTATCGACGCAAGAAAGCAGCAGCAGCAGCAGCAAGCCAGCAGCTCGACACTTCGACAGAAACAGAAAGGAAAAAAAACTTTTTAAAAAGAACAGTATTCAGAGAGAGAATGTTTGCGAGCTTGCAATTGGATCGAGACAGCGAAGGAATCGAGCGAGTAATTTATAATTCTGCCTCTTCGTAAAGCTGTCATACACTCATTCTACGACGTAGTACTAGGAAGCTACGCAGCCCATACTACTACTATTAAAAGTTGAGAGATTCATATAGTAGCATCATATATTGGTCCCTTTCTTTCTTCCTTCTCCTACTCGATCCTCCTCCTCCTCGACACACGTAGCCCTGAAGCAAAGCTCCCTCCGATCGATCATGCGTGCGTGCGTGAATCGTGATGCTTGTTACTGATCGCATTTTCATCCAGAGCCTGATCAAAACCTGTGGTATTTGATTGCTTCGTTCTGGTTTTTTCCTTTTCTTTTTTCCTCTGTAATTCGATCTCATCGCGTGCTCTGCTCTGCTCTCTCTTCATTTAGACTTGGACCCCTTCAAGACCGCGACCTCTTCTTCTCCCTCCTCTCCTCCTCCCGCCCGTCTCTCTCCACGATTAATCATATATAGTTTCAGACATAAATTCCCCCCTGTTTCTCTATACTCCGTGTTCATCCAATTCCAAGCTAGCCAAGCTAGAGATATGGTTGAGAGAGGGCGATAGCTGTGGTAAAGAGGTTTCCAGAAGCTTCTACAAGGCCACCATGGGCAACGCGTGCTGCGCCACTCTGCCCAGCGAAGAGGCGAAACCCAGGAGGGCGGAAACTCCGCGGCGAGACCACGCTCACGCTGCCAAGAAGAAACCGTCGACGCCGCCACCACCGAGGCAGAGACACGGCGGCCATGAGCCCAACCCCAAGCCAAAGCCCAAGCCCAGGGCGAAGGCGAAGCCCAACCCGTACGACTGGGTGCCGCCGCCGCCGATGCGCGGCGCGGGGGCGGCGACGGTGCGCGTGCTGGAGGGGGTGGTGCCGCACCACCCGCGGCTGCGCGTGACGGACAAGTACGAGCTGGGACGGGAGCTGGGGCGGGGGGAGTTCGGGGTGACGCACCTGGCCACTGACCGGGCGACGAGGGAGAGGCTGGCGTGCAAGTCGATCCCGAAGCGGAGGCTGCGGACGGCGGTGGACGTGGCGGACGTGAGGCGGGAGGTGGCGATCATGGCGTCGCTGCCCGACCACCCGGCGCTGGTGAGGCTGAGGGCGGCGTACGAGGACGCCGAGGCGGTGCACCTGGTGATGGAGCTGTGCGACGGAGGGGAGCTGTTCGACCGGATCGTGGCGCGCGGGCGGTACACGGAGCGGGCAGCGGCCAGCGCCGCGAGGACCGTGGCGGAGGTGGTCAGGGCGTGCCACGCGCACGGGGTGATGCACAGGGATCTCAAGCCGGAGAATTTTTTGTACGCCGGGAAGAGCGAGGACGCGCAGCTCAAGGCCATCGACTTCGGCCTCTCCGTGTTCTTCCGACCAGGTCAGCTCTTTGCTTCTGCTTTCTGCTTTCTTCTTCACTTTCATCACTTGTCACCCTCCCCTGCTCAGCGATGTATGCATATGCTTGAACAAACAGTTTCCTTCCTCATTTCTCTCTCTCTCTCTCTCTCTTTCAAGAAAGTTCCAGTTGCAAAATAATTGGAACGAAATTAAGAGCTTTTCACATTGTCTAATATCGAATTGCGAAAAAAAATAGAAGCTTTCACAATTTTGAAGATTGAATTGCAAGAAAATTTGGTGTTTTTTTTCATAGTAATGCCCAAGCTAGTTTTGCAATTGTTTTCTTAGATTGCACGTGGATTCTCTAAGAATTATAATACTTACTAAACACAATTGGGAATAATTAATAGTTTCCTGTTACAACTTTTGAAAAGATCCCTTCTGTTATAAAAGGTGAAAGTTTTTTAAACAAATTATTATCTTTTCAAGAGTGCCAAATCATAAAGCAAAAAAACACATCCAAATGATTGAAGGGTAGGTACATAAAAAACCTTAGTAGAAGTCTTTTGAGTTTATCTAAACACCTTTCCTAAATTTAAAATGAAGAGGTAAACAAATTCTGGTGCCCTCCGTTGCCCGAACTATTTAGAGGTACTGGAAACAAAATTTGATATCTCCTAGCATCTTCTCAATAACCATACTATCACTTTCATTAAAAAAACAACATTGTAGCATTGGTAGGAATGAGTCTTAAACTTAGAAACACATTAATTGTCAACAAAGATGAACTCATGTTAATCGGTTAGCCCACCCAAATCTGACTCCTCCCTTCTTATAATATAGCGTGGTGAGATCATGCCAATAAGCCCATAACCCCTCCCACACCAGCACAAGAACAGGTCGGCATTTCGGTATCCCCTTGCCACTCACCTAACTTTCACCGGTGGAGAAGAACAGTCTGCACTTGAAACAGCCGCTGATCGTGACAGTGAGTGAGCGAGCCGATTCTGCCTCAGATTTCATAGAATAGTCAGGAAAAAAGTCTGTGACGCATCATCACGCGGCTACTCTGTTTGTTTACTTGGTCAGTGAGCTAGCTAACCGTGCTCACTTGATCAGAAGCCTCGTCAAACAAGCCGAAATGGCGGTTGGAGCAATACTGTTACGAGGTCGTGGTCGGTCTCGCTGGACCAAACCAGGTCAACAGCGATAGATTGATGTCAAGATCTCTCAGATTATAGACGAGCCGTTCCTGTATTTTTCTCCAGGGTAATAAAAGTCGCTCTTTGTTTTTAATTCTTATCCCTTCTTTGTAGTGGCATGGGCGCATGGCTGAATTGATTGAGCTGGACACTGGACAAATCGATTCAGAAATACAATTGGCTCTTACAGTCTTACCATTTAAAGTATTGCTTATCATAAATAAGTTAATATCATCGTTTCCCATCAGGCTGAAACTGATCGGCCCAAGTTGCATGTTTCTTACTTTCTTTTCAGCAAGCCATTACCAATAGCCTCAACAGTTGTTGAAAAGCATACGATACGATGGAGGTCATCAGCAGAATGTAAAAAAATACCAACCCGATGACACCCATATTTTTTCTATAGTTTAGAAGTCAAAATACATATCTGAAACGAGAAATATTTATGAAAAAAGGGTGCCTAATGCCTAGGGAGATTTTTGAGATCGGCAGATCTACATGCACTCTGTTGTGCAGATGGTCCGAAGATTTCACACGGCCCATGTGTTTCCGTCTAAGAAGACAGAAAAAAGTGAAAAAAATTGATAAATATCCAGTTTAAATATATTTCATAGTATCCAATTTAAATATTGAACAAAAATTTATTTTTGTTTATAGTTTAATAAGTGCAACATGCATACTACCTTAAACCACAAATATTTATGACGAGGAAGTCTAGTACTAGATCCTAATTAAGATGGCCGGGCCGGTCTACGTTCCCTCTGACGAGAGCCCAATAAATTTTCCCGGCCCATATCTTTCACCCTCTTCCTCTCTCCAAAAACAACACACAAAAACAGAGAAGCTGACTTCACTTGGCATCAAAAAACTGAAAACAGGGGAGAGGTTCAGGGAGATCGTGGGGAGCCCCTACTACATGGCGCCGGAGGTGCTGCGGCGAGACTACGGCCCGGAGGTGGACATCTGGAGCGCCGGCGTGATCCTCTACATCCTCCTGTGCGGCGTGCCCCCGTTCTGGGCGGAGACGGAGCAGGGCGTGGCGCGCGCCATCCTCCGCGGCGCCGTCGACTTCGACCGCGAGCCCTGGCCCCGCATCTCCCGCTCCGCCAAGAGCCTCGTCCGCGCCATGCTCGAGATGGACCCTCGCAAGCGCCCCACCGCGCAGCAGGTTCTCGACCACCCCTGGCTCCACAATGCGAGCCGCGCACCCAATGTTCCCCTCGGTGATGTCGTCCGCGCGCGGCTCAAGCAGTTCTCCCTCATGAACCGCTTCAAGAAGAAGGCCATGCGGGTAGGAACGTGTGTGCTTTAATTTGTGTGTGTTTTTCATTGGTGTTGTTGTTGCCGTTGTGACCGTCGGTGATTTACAGGTGATTGCGGAGCATTTGTCGGTGGAGGAGGTGGAGGTGATTAGGGATATGTTCGCGCTGATGGACACGGACAACAATGGGAAGGTGACGCTGCAGGAGCTCAAGGCTGGGCTCGTGAAGGTCGGGTCCAAGCTCGCCGAGCCGGAGATGGAGCTGCTCATGGAGGCCGTAAGTGTTTCCAGATTTCTTCGTGTTGTTATAGCTAAGAATGGGCGATGGCGGCGAGGAATTAATTAGTTAATGGAATTTTTTCAGGCGGACGTGGACGGCAACGGGTACCTGGACTACGGCGAATTCGTGGCGGTGACAATCCACCTGCAGCGACTCTCCAACGATAACCACCTACGCACGGCTTTCCTCTTCTTCGACAAGGACGGCAATGGTTACATCGACCGCCACGAGCTCGCCGACGCGCTTGCCGACGAATCTGGCCACGCCGACGACGCCGTGCTCGACCACATCCTTCAAGAAGTCGACACTGACAAGGTACGTGCACGTGTAGAATCATTTCACAGTTGATTGCTGCGGTTGGAAGTAATGTTTCTGAATCTGAAACTGATCTCTGAATTATTTGCATATTGTTGGCACGTATGCAGGATGGCCGGATCAGCTACGAGGAGTTCGTGGCGATGATGAAATCCGGGACGGATTGGAGGAAGGCGTCGCGTCAGTACTCGAGGGAGCGGTTCAAGACGCTGAGCAACAGCCTGATGAAGGACGGCTCGCTCACCATGGCGCGGTGACGAGTTTCAGCGTGACATTCAATTGGTACTTCATAATTTCATTGAGAAGAATTGGTGGTCATCGATGCAATGCTCGATTTTTGATGCATACATCACTTGAAATTTGAATTTCCCGGTGTTCTGTTTCGTCGATTTCTTTTGTACAATCTACTGTAGATCGATCGATCTTCTGTCTGAACCTTTTGTGTAGGATGTGTTAGTGGACACTACTATTACTGGTGCTGGAACTGTTCAGCATCCGTTGTACGCACGTCTTTGAAATTGTGTCGAGTGTAATTATGTGGTACGGTGGTAAGCAAGCAAGTTTACACAAGATCCATTGTGATCTGTAATTAGTATGCCTCTTTGTACATACATGTCCTAATTAATTTGTCTCGTGTTTTTTTTTTTGGTGACATTTGTCTCGTGTTTGATATTATCTCATTCTTACCTTACTGTCGTGGTAGACTGGCTGGTAGGCGGTAGCTGCTAATCTCGGCCCGGCCTTCTCGTTGCTGCGCCGGGTTTTAGAACAATGAGATGTAAAAAATTCAGTCTTTACATCATGTCAGAACTCAGAAGGAACAATGAGATGTAAAAATTCAGTTTTTACCATCTGCAAGTCTGTTTCAATTCCCACCTGGCGGTCAACACATATTCTTCCCCGGCCTCGCTCGCTCACGCCGATCGCGCGCGCCTCCGCCAACAAAATCGCCGCACACCTGCCACTCTATCGCCCGCGATAAAAATCGCCTCTCCCACCTTCCGAAGGCCGCACACATTTCTCACTCGCTCGCCATGGCCGCGCCCTCCGGTTTCTTCCACCTCCTCCTCACGCTTCTGCTCGTCTGCCTCGCCGGGAACCACCCTACGGCGGTCGAAGCCGTAGACGCTAAGGACAAGCTGATCATGGTCGACCTCCTTGACTACGGGCCATGCCCGGGGACACTGGCACTGAGGCTCGACACCCTCCACGTCGCCGGCTTCGCCAACCGCACCCGCCACTGGCACGCCCTCCGAGGCAACGAGCACCTCTTCCGCGACGCCAATCTCACGGCGACCCCACTCCCATTCTCCAACACCTACGACGACCTCGTCGGCGGCGTCAGCAACCTGGATGGCCTCCCCATCGCCGCGCCCTCCCAGAAGCGCGCCGCCGCGGTGCTCTCCGGCGCCGGCTACGACGACGACGACGGCGGCGAGGCGGAGGCGACGCTGAAGCGCGCGCTGGCGACGTTTATGGTGGTGATCGGGGAGGGGCAGCGGCTCCGGTGCATACTGGAGACGCTCCTGAGTGGTTTCGACGCCCGCGTGAAGGCGGAGCACCTGCCGTACATCGAGCACTGGGGCGCCATGTGGGAGGAGCTCACGCGGTGGAGGAGGAGCGGCGGCGTCGTGTGGGGAACCGGGCCGTTCGCCGGCGTGCTGAGGGAGAAGGCCGGAATCGGCAGCGCGGAGGACGCGCTCGCCGTCATCGGGGTCTCGTTCCGGCACATGCTGCTGCGCGGCCGCTCGATGCCGGTGATGTAGCACACAATACGGGATTTGTGTGCTGTTCTCGGTTTGTTTCTATTTTCCGATGGCTGGCAGATCAGCTAGCTAGTGAGTGTCTTCAGTCGTGTGATGTACTGATGTGTTGTGTCCAGTTTCGTGATGTGTGTGTGTGGTCATCAGTTTGATACGTACTCCACTACTACTCCGTATCATGTATATCGTGTAGTGTAGTACGAAGAAACTTTATTTGATCATGGTGTGCCGTTTTAATTTGTACCGATGGGGTATTTCGGGAGGAATTGGTGGGTAATCCAAAATTCAGGGATCAATTTTCCGTGAATCAATCTGAAAACAAGCTCGAAGTGTACAGCGAAATTCGCCCATTTCTCTACTACTCACTGAAACTTTTCTGCCTACTACGAAAGTACGAATACCATTGCATGCAGGCACAACTTGCTAAAATACACACTACATCTACTTCCATCCCCGCTCCAATTCTGTATAGTTGACCCATCGATGCAAACCTCGATCTTTGATGCGTACATAGTTTGAATTTCCCGGTGTTTAATTCCGTCATTTTAGTTTGTACAATCTCAGAGTAAATTTTGTATAACTACAGATGCTTTGAATAAACCATCAATAAAACTACAGATTTCATTCCGTTCACCGCGAATTGATGAGAAAGCGCGCCAACATCCGCAGCGCTGAGGAGGCACTCGCCATTGCTGTTCACCATGTTGTTGACCAAGCACAGAAGCATCAATTTCAGTTGCGCAGGGTACAGGCCGTGCGCTACAGCATCAGAGATTCACAAAAAACTTGTCAGGCAGGTGCATTCCTTGTGAAGAGTCAGTGCAGTTGCATGTGCCATGGGAGGGCATTCCAGCAGCGGCTACTGGGCGATGGCTCGGTTGATCCGCTGGCGATGTGCCGTGACAGCACTAAAGCTAATACGGGATGTGCTGCTGGACTCTGACTAACTAGTCAACTGCTTGTTTGTTTCCGACGGCCGGCAGATCAGCTAGTTGGTGTGTGTCTTAATCGTGTGATTTGTTGTGTTCCAGTTTCGTGGTGTGTATGATCGTCAGTTTGATACTCCTTATCATGTATCTTGTGTAGTATGAAAATTTAATTTGTGTGCCCACATTTACCGATCGATGGCGTTTTACCTATGATTGTGAGGTTTTTTCGGTAGTATTTTTGTGCCCAATGGGTAATCCAAACTCTAGGGATCATTTTTTCGTAAATAAATATGTATCCAACCTGTAATGTACATGTCATGGTCACAGAAAGCATTGGTAGTACAGAAACAGGGGCGAACTTTGTTGCGTACTCCAAATAGCAAACAGAGGAGTACAATAGTCCAAACAACTACAACGAATCTACCATCTACAAGTAATCGCAAACTTAATGGCCCATCAAATAGGCTAAAATGAATCTTAATGGGCCTATAAGTCATAGCAAACCTGCCTATTTGTTGGGGTCATTGAGACTTTTTGGTAAGGGCTGTTATGGTGTTTGTCGTTTCTTTTCTTTTTCTAAAGATTAAATTGCACTTGCGAAAGGAAGAACAGGAAGAAGCGAAATGTACAGCATTATGTGAAGTGTCAAGTGTACCTTTAAATGAAAAACAGCTCGAATAGATGTTGAGAAAAAGTCTTTCTTCAATTTGGTCCACCGTCCAACTGCATGTTTAAACACACCTTCTACTAATTAGTTACTTCTGTCAATGTCCAATGATCATTGTTTCTTCTTAGGTGATGTCTTCCACCATTAGTATGTCTTCTAACGCTATTGGTTTCAAAGCATACTAATATCTGCCTCTCAACAAATCTTTCCTTGGGATTAAATACGATACCTTGGAATACTTCCGGGTGAAATACTACAAGGGTATATCAGTATGCATGCGGGTGTATTTCTGTAAACCATAAATTACCATTGATATTTCGAGCCCCGTCGTTGGGAATAATATTTTTAAGGATGAAGATAAGAAATACCAACAACCAACATTCTATCCCTTTATATACTCTCCCATTCCTCTCTCTCTCCGTCCTCTAAAGTCCCTAATTCATTTGATCAATCCATATTAAAATCTACCCAGGCCAATGGAGGGGGGCATGCGCCCCCCATTGATCATACGGAGCCGACCTAGGTATGTTAAAATGTCATCAAATCCTTTCTAGACGCGAGTTCTTAAACGCTTATGTATACTTTGTTCCTGCAGAAAAGGGCTGACTTTGAAATGCACCTGACCAATCTCCATCCCGAGGATGATTCAGAGGCACCAGAGTATTGCATAGATGTTGACAGTCGTTATCGACCAATTTCGACCGTCGATATTACTAAAATAAAGGAGAACTAGCTATACTTGTAATGCATATTTATTTCAGAATAAACTATTTCTAGTTATACTTAATATTTGCTTGTAGGTAAAATAATACAAAAATCGAGAGTATAATGTAAAGAAACCTTACTCTCAAGCAAGCTTGTGGATGAGAGGGCCACCTCGAAGTAACCACCATTGCACCGCAAACCGTCATAAGGGTCCACTTGTCAGCCAGCTAGAGAAAGGAGAGGTCAGTGGGAGGCCATCCTGGTTCGGCCGGACTAGGGGTTCGGCTGAACCAGCTGTGCCGCCTCTCCCACCGACCTTCCACGTGTAGGCTGGGGATGGCTTCCTGATGGCGGTTGTGGAGGGTATGATCGATATTTCCAATCCAAGTTGCCGCCATGGAGTGCCTATAGAAGGACTACCTCACTTACTCTCCAATGCACACCAAAGCAAGGTTTCAAGCTACTCTATAAAGTTTAGTATTAGTATAGTACTAGTGGAATAGAATAGAATTAGTATAGTTCCAAGTCCAGCAAAGGCTTCGGGAATTTGGTAAAGTCTAATAGCTTTTCCCTCTTTCTATGAGACATTATGATATTCAATATAGTAATCTTCTTTATACAAGTCTGGTATTTTGTTCCAATCATAGAATATGAATGCCATGCTTAGTTTATATTTAATTAGTATAAGTCATGAGGATACATCTTGTTGGATTCAGTGGCAGAGCTTGGTGAAAATGCTGATAGAGGCCATTATGTGATTATGTTCTAAGGCAGAGACTGTTATACAATTTTTTTCCTATATTATAGATTGACCCTAGGGACTCCTATCTAATTTTTGTAAAGCTGGGGGAGGCCAAGACCCACTTTAGTCTCCATAAAGCTCCGCCCCTAGTTGGATTTGCATTGATGCTGGTATAGTGTCTAATTACTAGGTTCATAGTTTGCTTAGGCTAAGGCCCCGTCTGATTCAGTATGGAAAGGATTTTTTTCCATCGTTTTCCGTTAGCACGCTTCCCAAAATGGTTATCCGTGTGTTTTTTGCAAACGAAGTTTATATGAAAGTTTCTTTAAAAAATCATATGAATCCATTTTTCAAGTTTTTAATAGTTAATACCTAATTAATCTGTGTTAATGGACTGTCTCGTTTTGCGCGCGACAAAAAATCCAAATTTGGTGTGTAGTTTCAAACAGGGCCTAAGCCAAGAGATATGGGTTCGAGACTTAGTTGATCTGCTACAAAAGCTTAGCGGTAGAGTAGAGAGTAGTAGCATAAGCATGGGGCTTAGGTACCGCTATTTGGGAGGATATACCCTAGCTGATTTGCAGGCCGCTGAAAGTGATAGCTCAGTACGGAATCCCCCTGCACTATGTTCACCTACATGAAATTTCCTAGAGTTGGATACACCTCCGTATCCCACTTCGGTTGGCTAGCTATGACAGATTTTCGTAAGGAACTCGACAATCCGGGATAGTCATGCGATGCATCAGGAGACGATGAAATGGCCGCCATGTTATTTTGTATTGAGGTATTAGAAAAAGTGCTAGTTTCATCAAGCGGCAGTGCTATACCCAGACACACTATAGATGCAGTTTTAGATCTTGATCAGTTCAACGATGTGGACTGGTGCAAGGTTATATATGAAAGATTGAAGACAAGTATTAACAATTGGAAAAAAGAAAGTGGGACACCCACGGGTTGTGTTTACCTTCTCCTAGTAAGTACCTTAGTTGCTCCTCTCATTTTGCGTACAGAGCCAATTATCTAACTATAGAATTATGCACATGTTCTCTATTTGGACTACATCAAGAGGGATGGAGGTGGTGATCCCCTTCAGATCCCAAGAATCTATTTACACGAGCATACCAATGTAAAGGTTCTGCTAAGTAACAAGGAATTTGACAAATTCGATGTAAGTAAGATCAATTGTAACATATGAACTTTGTATCATTTGAGTTTAAGTATTGGGATTGATCCTGTCCTATTTCAGTTTAAGTGTATGGAGGATACCTGCTATGGAAACAGACAAAAGATAATAGAGGCCAAAGAGAATGAGAATAAGAAAGTGAATGAGGACGATGATCATAGAATGGTCAATAATGATCAGCTTCCTCTCCAAGATTACGAAGACAGGTAAAGGAGATTATTAACCTCTGCTGAACTCTTCAGGCCTCTATCTACATCTCCAAGATTATTAACCTCTGCCGAACTCTTCAGGGATAGAGTGGCCGATAATGATCCGACTCAACATGGTCTGCTTCCTCTCCAAGCTTATGAAGACAGGTAAAGAAGATGTGGTCTCTTCAGTTTTCTAACTCATGGATAGTTTTATTAACCTTTGTTGAACTCTTCAGGGATGTAGATAGTCTCTACCAAGAGGATGTTGTAGATCGAACTAGAGACAAAATAAAATTGAATATGCTGGGCTATGAAGTGCCAGAATCAGTTTATGTAGACACCTTCAAGGCTGGCGAACGTATGCACACATCCATACTTCACTTACAATGTGAATTGTGGAAAAGGGAATGAAAGGACATAAGTGTTTTATCTCAAAAGACAGTTGTTTTTTCTTTCTTATCCATGATTATTAATTTGTGAATTTTGGTCACCATTTTACATCTCTTCGATTTCCTTCTAGCAAGAATTGTTATACCCGGAAAAGCAAGGGTTAATGTTAACTTACCATCAGAGGATAGCAAGCATAGAATCTCCTCCTTGGCAAGTCTTCCACGATACGAAGAGTCCGGCCTTCCATTTGCAATGGCACTGCACCGATGGTTTGTAGGACAATGGAGGGTGGCGGTACGGTACCGACGGCCCAGACCTTCTTAGTGGATAGAAGGGGCGCCCCGGCGTCATGCCATCCCCGGTCGGCGTCGGGCGCATCCCTGCCGCCGGCGACCGGGAACTCCCCACCAAAAGCGCCCGGTGACTCCCCGCCGTCGGCGACTGCTGACTCCACGACGACGAACCTTGCTGGAAGGCGCCTCCCACCGACCAGGAAACCAACGATTGGCTTGGGCCCAGCTGGGAGCCTGGCCACTGGGACCGGTCATCCCCCGTTGGCGGCGACTACGGCTGGAAGGTCCCCCCCAGTGACATCGCTCGAACCCTAGATCGACGACTTCTGTTTTGAACCATGAACAAAAACCCGAATTTGTATCGATATAATAAGGAAATGTGTTTATAGAAACCTGAATCCTGGTTTGAGAGTCTCGGATTCATGTTTTTTAGCTTGACAGTATTTTTTGAAGCCAAAACCAAAACACGATTTTTTTTCATTATTCATGTATGTGTTTGATGTAAACTGGACCCGGCCAAGACGCTGGCCAACGGCGGAGCCGGCAAGGGGCTAAGGACCTAGGCCAACAAGACCTTGACCTGAGGAGCATCCGTTGGCCCATTGCAACGTTGACCGGAGCAGGACTGATTGCCAGGCCAACCAGAGGACGCCGGTCAAGACAGCCTGAAAAACAGGCAAGTGAATCACATATCACACTTGCATGACACATTTGCTTTTCCTTGCTAGGGCAACTCGTCAGTCTACTGTAGCAGTCTGAATAGGATGTGTTTCAGTGCAAACCCTAAACTTTGAGTCTCTGTTTCTATAAATTTCATTACCAAATTTCAAAATCTACCAAAACAAAAGTTGTACCACTGACATTTTTTCTAAAACTTTTCTTTCAAGCACCTCCTCAAATTCGGCCTCTAAGTTGATCAAAAATCAAACTGAACTTATTAGGTCCAGGCTGTTTTCAGTCAAGCTGTCTCAAACCTGCGAATTTGAACCATTTTTTCTCATAATTCTGTTCATAAACTCCAAAATCTTTTTGGGTGCATAGCTTTTACAGACATCGCAAGAAGAAAAACACAACAGGCATCACAAAGAGCACCAGCAGGAAGTCATCACTGCAACCGAGGTGAGATTGCATTGTTCACATAGCATAATTCTAAGGTGAGATTGCAGCCATCTAGTTCAAACACCCTATTTCTTTCTCTTAATACAAGAATCATTAATCAATAATTGAATTTCAGAAGGCACTATTACAATGTTTGTCTTCTGCCCAATAAGGTATGCCAAAAGCCCTTCCTTGTAAGATTTAATGAGTACCTCCTGCCCCTGCAAATTGAACAAAAAAACAGAGACAAATGATGTTATAGTAGTATTGGCTACTAAGATGTTTCAGTTCACCAGGTTGAGAACTCCATAGCAGGTAAAAGGGAAATTTCATCACCATACCTCATCCTCCCAAGTGAACCTCTCGAATTTTGCGCTTGGCTTGCCTTGGAATTTTTCAAGAAAATACATGCAGGCAAACACCGTGGCATCGGGCTTTATTTTGGAGATAGTAGATGACACTTCGGGCGAAGATTGCACAGTTCCTAAGACATTGTTTACTTTGCTTTGCAAATCCAAACAGTAAGTTTTAGCTTTGGGGAAGATATCTTCGCGGCAAAAAAATATGGATACTATTCTTTTGAAGGTGGAAACATGCCACAATCCATTCTCCAGAGAAGAAGACAGGGCCATATGCCTGCAAAAACAAACATGTATGTAACATATCTTGGTTTTGGGGAATTAACAGTTCCAAAAACACAAAAATGTATTGATGCACAACTTACGAATTTATATGAACTGCTCTTCCTGGATGTGCGTTCTTCGGAGAGTACCTGTTTAATCTTTTCCTCAACATCTTGGTCGTCCTGCACTTAGGGAAAACAATAAGTACACGATATTTTTCTATGGTTCTTAAATTTGATGGCAAATCAATGTTCTTTTACCTCATCTAGTGGTGGGACAAAGATCCTCCTGTCACCAGTACTCCTCTTCAGGCATCTCATGAATACTATGATAATACCCCTCACACCCTCACCTCCATTAAAGGACTGTTCTAATTGAGAGCCAGTCATGGAGATGTCTTCAAAATTCAAGATCTCCTATATCCTTACTATTCAAATTGAAAACATGAAACATATCTGAATAGCAAGTTTTACAAGAATATAACATAAAGTTTCCAGAAACATACCATTCAATGACAAGATCATAAACCTTTTCACCTACTTCATCCGAAACCCATCTGCGGTCTTCAATCTTCATGGCAGACATCATAGTAGATACTCATAGCCTATGGGATGGTTCTGGTGATAAGACTTCTGAGTCACCTGGCTTTGGATTTAGCTCTGACGCCTGCTCTGCCTGCTCGGAGTCATTTCGCTTCTTCATGTTCTTCCTTTCATAGAAGTGTGAAATTTACATCTTGTTTGGTGGGTGTGATTTAGTACACAAACTTGAGAATTGAACACTTAAGTTCAACAACTTGGCAAGTATGTATGTTTTAGTACAAGACTTGACAATTTAACATTTTGGTGTAATAACTTGTATATGCACATGATGTTTTGGTATCAATATGTCATCACTAAGCAATCCTACATATATCAACTTTATAATTGTGCATTTAATATATAAGGATTACATTGCTCATTCAGTTTACACAATCTGTTTGTTTTTTTCTCCCCCTTCTAAAATCTCAACCAAAGAAAATTTAGTTGACTTTTTATTACTAGAATGGATTTTTTTTATTAAACCTATGCAAATATATGACAATCGAATGTATTAAAATTGTTCAAAATAATCTTGGTGTTCAGTAACACGCTCACATCCAAACTTATTATACCAGAATCACACCCACCTGTTCGATTTGTTGCACTAATACGCTCACTTTTCAAGTTGATATACTAGAACGCACACATTTACCAAGGTGTTGCACTTGAACGTTCAGTTCTCAAGTTCACGTACTAAATCGCACCCACCTGCCAAGTTGTTGAACCGTGAGCGCAATTTACTAAGTACAAACGGAGACGCACGTAAACAAATACACATATTCACCAGCCTGTATATCTCGAGATTGATGACGTTACATAGGCACTTTGTTTCTCCACTGATACATTGCGTACCATTAAAAGAATGTTAGCTGTAAATGCGGGCACCAATATTAAAACAAGATTTAAATATCGATCAGCTGGCTTTGGATAGATTTTCTTCGGCTTTGGGCTTGTGTTGGTTATGGCTCTATGGGTATTGTTTTCAGTAAATTTCACGTGACACCAATAATATGGTACTAATTGCACAAACCATACAAACTTTGATTGCTGAACTTTCGTTGTGGGCACTGAACACTAATGGTGAATGCTGGCACCGTTTAGGGTGTTTTTGTTCCCGGTAAAGTAGCTAGGATACAATATGACTGTCCGGATTTAGAGCAATATGACGATCGTTTGGTTGATCGGTGAAGTTAGATATGATGATCCAATTTTCTATTTGGTTGGAGAGAGTAGAATGAATTTGTAGTTGATTCAACATTTCGTTATCTCTGAGGTTGGGTTATTGATTATTAATTTAGCTACTTTCTTGTTTACTGTGAGCACACTTACTAAATTATGTGTTTTTTCAGAAAATATAAGTTTCTTAAAAAACAATAAATCTGTTTTTAAAGTTAAACTATTTAACAATTAATTAATCATGCACTAACGATTTTTCTCATTTCATGTGTCCGAAATAATCCAGTCTAGGCTCTTTAAACTCTCTTCATCTAATTGTTGATGTGCGGCCACGCTAGCTAGTCTCAGTCGTCCTGGCCTTTCTCACGGGTGTTGTCTCGCTACCCCAACTTCCAAGCTTCCACGTGCATCGACGACAACTTGACTAGTAAAGTGTGACGACTGTGCATGGAGGATGAGGAGCTAGGCCGATTGCAACAACATTATGGGAGCATCTAGAACAGTAGAACACATGTCTCGTGAATCGTGATTCATCAAGGACAAGGATCAAAATAATGGAGAAGTGTGGCTAAAATTGAAAGAATGCAGACCGTTATGAATGAAATGATAACAGTCATTTCATTTGTAATGGTAGGTAGAACTGTCATCGAGCCAAGTTTGAGCGAGTTGGACTGTCCAGGCTTGAATCTGATACAAGCTCGAACCGATCTTGAAAGACTCGATTCAAGCTCAGTCAAGCTTGAGTTTGATAGGTACTCCATTCATCTCCAAATGATATGCATATTTGGTTTTTGATGGTGTCTCTAAATGATTTGCATATTTGCTACTAGGTAAACTAAGTTGTTCGTTTCTTGTGCGTGAGTTAAGGACCTGTGCATGAGTGTTGTTGGCGTCCTACTAATTACAAGATAAGGGTGTTGCTTTGCCTTCTCAATGCAGGTCCATTCAAACAGTAAAGATAGACATTGAAGCATGCCCGTATTAGTGTGGATGCACAACCTAAGTATGAAGATCATTTGGAGATGCAGGGAGTAATTAGTAATATATAATTTATTAAATAATCTATTGTTAAAAAATAATTTCTAGTTAATAATATTTAGGGAATAACAAAAAGGAAATAGGATAAATATATAATGCCAACCCACATTAATAAATATCATGGACACACAAATTATGGGCTTATTCAGATTGTTGTCATTCTCAACCATTCCATATTTTGGAATTGCCAAAAATTTGGCAAGTTGCCAAATGTTGGTAATTCTAGAATCTTCTTCTCTCAAAATCTCTACCAAAATTTGATAAGGTAATAAACTGAACACTACCACCACCTACCAAATTTTGGCATCACCAAAATTTGGAAAGGTTTTTTGGCAACAAACTGAACAAGCCCTATATTTTTGTCTACTAATTTACAAAATAAACAATAAAAATTATATGTAGTTAAGCTCGTCAGAAGCTCAAGCTCGACTTAATAAAGCTCATGAGTTTGATCTTAGGCTCGAGCTCATGTCCTTTGAAGCTTGAGCCGAACTCGAATTGAGCCTATCACAAGTCAAGATCGAGCTGCTTGCAAGCTTCAAGCTTTTTTTTAAGCTCTAATGGTAGGGTTTAAAGTAAAAAAATATCCGTCCGAGTTAGGGACTAAAGAAAAAAAAGGCTATAAAATGGATTTTGAGGTAGGGGCTAAAGTGAAAAATGTTCAGAAAGGCTATAAAATGATTACGTTCTAATCAGGGGCCAAAGTGAAAAATATCCATAGCAGTACCTATGGTAATTTAGGACTGCATTAACATTAAGGACCTCGTCAGGATTAGAAATTTAGCCAACGTACGACTAAAGTATTCTTCCCTATTTCAGTTTCTTGATTGATTTGTTCGATGATGGAAAACACTTAATTCAGTAGCTTTCAATATCCAAATGGTGATGAAACGGAATTCATACATCAAATAACTCGCTCAATATCCAAGTGTGGTAAACTCATTATACTGCGCGTGACAGATGAAGTAGACCATGCAATAAAAATGATAAACATTTGAGAAAAATACACGCAGCAGTTTAACAATATCACGTTATATATCCAACTGGCCACACGTAAAGTTGGAATCCAGCAGTGGTTCCTTTCATAGCAGAACGTGACAATTCACGAAAGAAGAGGCAAGAGGAATCATCTTTGAGCTCTACATGTTTGATAGTACTCATCGTAAAAGTTGACAACGATGATAAGAATTATCACAAAGGCCGGCCCACTGTTGCACATCACAGAGCACATTATTCGGGGATACGATTTTTAATGCCAAAAAAAAAGACCCATCAGTAAGTGCTTTTACATCGTCTATTCGTCGTAATCATACTAACTAATCAAGCAGTTCTGCACTCTGCAGCAAATGAGATCGAACTGATGCTCTTCTGAGATTAGCTAACTCCTCTGGACCGAGCACTGATGACGAATATATCCTGAGATTACTGCAGTTGTTTGGTTGCTCAACAAGATCTCTGCTTTTTTTTTTCTTGGCGAGGTTGGCAAGAGGGCATATAAATACAGTCACGCGGGCCGTTGCGATGAGACACACGCGTACGTGTGTGCGGCTGCGGCAACGTCGGTTTCTGCCTTTCTTACTCTTAGGGGACGCCAATCGGCTTGGTGTTTTCTGCCGTACTTTGCCACAGAAACGAATACTCGGCTGTCGTCAAATCTTTGTTGTCATCTGCCGCCGTTCAGATGTTTGTTGTAATTGAGTAAGGACCAGCTGTTTCTGTCTGCCGACTACCAAGAAAGCTCGAGACTCACTTATGTTTAATTTCCATCTTTTGTTGTTTATAGACTGTGGATTAATATGAAAATGTTTGTTGATTTTTTAAATGACACGTTTTTATAAAAAAAACTTTATTCATTCGCATATTTTAAATGCTTTTCTAAACAACCATTTAACTCTGCAACAATCTATTTGTGTGTTTTTGAGTTATTTTTATAAACTCAGAACCATGCGGTCATCATTCATCATCTAGAAAAAGCAGTTTTCATAGAGCCTCGACTCATTGGTATCCACCGACGATAGAACTGGATAGTTGACTGCCGATTGCGAAGCCACTACACTCTACAGACTCGTATGCTTTGTAGTATTGTCCTTGCAATAGCAGTGACTAACAAATGGATCTGATCCCACATGTCAGCGGTAACTAGTTAACTATTGGAGAGACAATACTACATACAATCCAATTGACACTCTATACAACAGTCCAGCAAAGTCGTCACATGTGCATATCTCTTTTTGTGTGTCATCTCATTGCTTTCGCTTTGGTTTCTCGATCCATTATAAATCGGTCTCCTTATAATTGAGAAAGTAATATATCAACGGATAGAGATGCGTATGTCAGCAGCCAAAATGGAGATAGTGATCGATCCTTTTAGTTTTAGTACCCGCTAGTTTTCTTCTTCTTTGGAAAGGAGCCAAACTCCATCAGACCGCGTACTGTGATTAACTTAGCTATTTTGCCCAATTGCTTTACAGCTGGTTTTAGTAGTAGTTGTTCGTTTTAGTCCGTTAACAGTTATTCCCACACAAACTTTTGAAGTCTACTAAAAGTTTATTTTATAGCACGAAGTCTACTGAAAATGTTTATCAGTACTTGACAAACGGATGACTTTGATCTGATCTTTTAGTTTTTTGAGCAAAGATCTGATCTTTTAGTTTGACTTACATATAGATCACACATGCAAACAAAAAATTTACAAAGGCAAAAGTCGTATCAACTATTTACCATGTTAGTCTAGTCATACAAAAGAACATTTTTCGGATACATCAGTTACTTCTACTATAGCAACATTTGGTAAAATATGATATTATATGATAATTTAGATAGGCTAGCTGAACCTATTTTGCTTTTGTTTCTAATTACCTTTTTTTTTTACTGATTTTGGGACATGAACATGACAAGAACATATATGGACGTTAAGTCAACTATAACGACCTCGCATGGAACAGTACATTCTAGTACTACATATATAAGTACAAGTTTCTTTTCTAATTGTAATATTATCATAAACAAACCTGATTTTTTTAATAATACCCTCCTCCGTCTCTTTTTATTTAACGTTATGTCAAATATAAAGGGAAGAACGGAGTATAAAGAATCCTGATTTGCTTCAACGATTATGACATCTAGGAGCAGCAGTGATTCCAAAACCTGTATTATTCGTTTGTTTAGTGCGATTGTTTAAAAAGGATCGATTTAACAATGCTAGTGCTTAACCCCAGATCATAGCGAGCAAACCATAGTGAATAGTAGTCAGCCCGTGCTAACGCTACGATAATATTTTATAATTAAAATCAAATAGCTAAAAGGCTAAAAGGCTTCATCCACTTCAGCCGGTGATTACTAATTATTACCCCAGTGTTACAAATCAAAGTCTAAATGGGTCAGCAAAATGCTAATGCTTTCTAGGGGACAGACATTATAGGCCCACATTAAAGATAATATAATTAAGCTACGGTCGGATTCCGGAATCTCGTATTCGCTTTCGCCACCTAAAGTATGTTAAACTTGCTAGAAGTCCCCGAGAACTGATGGCCGGCTCCGTGAATTCTTGCAGGACATTATCAACTGGTGGCAACGAGCAAACTTCTCTCTTAAAAGAAGTTACCCGAAAGTTAATGTGTGAAGTGAACAAATGATAATTGGCAATGCCTAGTTAATTAGATATATTCAAGCAGAGATGTTTTACAATAAATTATATCCATAATAAAATCAATCTCCACTATTCATCTTTTCTAAGTCAGTAGATATTATAGTACCGTTTCAACTTTCAACCATTGACGAAATACTTATTTAGTGATAATATTGACAGTAGCTAATTGAAATGATTTAGTTAAAAAAATAACCAACTGGCTCAAGAATCTCAAATTCAAGTTAGGGAGAAACAGAAAAAAAGAGAGAGAAAAGGATGGTATGTATACCAAGCGAGCCATTTCATTTTTCCGTTGTTCTATTAATTTAGTTAGGATACTAGCAACTAATTTGTGCGGTGTTGCACTGTAATACATGCTTAGTTTTTTTTTGAACGGTAATATACATGTTTAGTTGGTATTTCTATATTTGCAAAAAAAATTTAGTGATGGATATGTACACTGCTATTACATACCGAAATTGATGTCTGTTGCAGGCTGTCGCAGGATGAAGGAATCCTATAATTTATTTTTTTCACTTTAAATTTCCGGAGATTTGGATATATAAGCTGCTAGTTGGCTTAGGATGAAATCTCTCTATGAATGCTGATTATGCTTATCTGGTCAAAGCATCCCAAAATCCTTTCAGTAATTAAGCAATTTTCAATATGATCATGTCCCGGTCTTTGATGTCAGATGCCTCCAGTATTCTTTCTTTTATCCTCTGCCAAGTATCAATTATGAGTGTCTAGGAGTAGTTCATTAAAAGTAAAGAGAACTTTAACGGTATACAATACTACTATTAGTATATACTAGCACTATATATGACTTAACGGTGTACCCATTTATAGTATACAATTAAAAACGATAAATTTGTCTTTTACTTTAAGTGCGCAATATAGTAAATTCACATATCAGATTTTTAGCCAGCCATTTCATTGAATACTCATTGCGTTGTCGTTGCCTCCATATTCTCCATGGCCGACGATGCCACCTATAATCGAATTGATTTCATGCTAGCCTCACGCAGATGTATTCGGACGATTAAAATCGAAATACAAATTTACTAAAGAGCATTATTCTATTTGTATAAAATTCCTTGCTTACCCTTTTATATATTCATATATTAGTAGTATTGTGTATCGTAAAAATCCTTTAAAAATATGTGAGATGTGCTATGATAATGTGCAGCCTAACTTAGTTAGGTTTAATTATTTTTTCTTATGCTAAAACCACGATAGAATAATCAAATAAACCCGACTGGGGCAAACTAGCTTAGTTAAATAAGTAACTTAGGAGCAAGTAATTAGTTGGTAGGCATGAGGCATGACACTGACTCAACGTGTTGCATGCTTTCAAGTTGCATTGGCAGACTGAGTTCACAGCACAATATAAGATAAGCACTCCACATAGATGCATACGGATGCTTCTCTTTCAAAGCTTTCAAAAGTTACCCTGACATCTACATCACATACGCTTACCATCTTCAATGTTAAAAATAAAATGATGTAAGTTCTCCCTGTCCCAAAATAAAACCCGCACAACTCTCACGTGTGCTTTTTCTCTTCGTCAATAGAAATTAATATTATTTTTGTTCCAAAATACTTGCCGTTTTAAGTTTTTTCTAACGTTTGGTCATTCGTCTTATTAAAAAATATAAAATTATTATTTATTTTGTTTGTGACTTGTTTTATTGTAAAAACATTTCAAGTACAACTTATTTTTTATATTTACATATTTTTAATAAGACAAATGATTAAATGCTACGAGCAAAAAAAAATTAAAATGTCATCTAGTAATTTGGAACGGAGGGAGTACCATAGACGCTTGCTTTCAACTGCATAGCAGTATATACGAGAGTGGCGTGATGTAAAATGGCATAATACGCATATTTATATAATTACTGGTTCATATGGCTGCTTGTATTGTATCCTGCACAAGGCAACAACTGGAGCTAAAATGTTCTTTTCCTGGTGGAGCCTATGGACACGATATTATTGGGCATCAACATGGGTAACCTTGCCATTTGGAAAAATAACCAAATGATATTATAATGCCGCAACTTTGCCATGGTAAAATCTGATGATAGCATATAGTTGGCTTGCATCTTAAAATGATTTTGTTCTGGTGATGCCACTAAACCAAGGTTGAGAAGATGCAAAATTAGTTGGTCATCCCAAGAAAAGTATTGTTACTGCATGCAATAAACAAATTGGGGATAGAAAGGTGAATTTCACCTATCTATGCTGAATGGGCCGATCAAAATATATACGGAATAGGATGTACTCTAGCGGCTATAGTCAAGTAGCACCTACCACTTGTAGTGGACTCCCAACTACCAAGAAACCGAATTTTAGTCTTGAATAAAAAAAAATATTTTAGAGGCCTTCCTCACTATTTTTTCGGTTAAATGATGTATTGGAATAACCATATAGCTAAGAAGAGCCTCCCTCCTCCAAAAAAAAACCTTATCTATAGTCTATAGTAATGATGATCCTCCAAAGTTCTTTTGAATAGCTCCATGGAATGGGCTTTTTCTAGTCTTACTTGTTCTTCCTGACTGTTATGTCGAAGACAGTGAACCATCGGCATTGCTCCGGACTGTTTGTGGGATCCTTCTCAACTCTTCCTCTAAACCGGTCACATTGATCTCGAGCCTTGATCTCTTGTCATGCAAAAAACTTTTGAGTCGTCTCCAAGTTGTGAACCCCACATTAAAAACATTATAAATGTTTTGTCTGACAAGTAAGTAGATTTCTCTTCCTGCTATAACAGGAACAACATGTAATGCTTAATGCTTAGCTATTGTCATAGGAATTTAATCCATGGAGGGCTTGAAAAAGCAAAATAAATATTCAACGAGAGGTGATTGGCCTATCTTATCTTCCACGTATATTCATGACGCCAATCATATTTATGTTAGTCTTGTCATACTCGAATAAATGGTGGTGGCATTGGATTGTTGTATGTTTCGTTACATATAACAACTAACTGTGTTGCAAGCTCTAACCATGCATGCATGTCACTGATATATTTGGGTGCCATGTACTCTAGCTTTGTATATATTTACACTTTATGTTTTTTTAAGCTAATTATTCCCGGGCTCCATTCCATCCATATTAGAACTTTTAGCTATTTACCATGACAATACCCCCAAACTTAGGTTCTTTTGAAACACATAAAATTTGCACAATTTAATTCCCGTGAAAATCTCTCAAGTTTCTTTTGTCCAAGAAGGCATTATACATCACATCTACTGCATCAAATTGCAGTATTGCACTGATACAATATGCTAAAATGTAAATTGCTCATTTTCCTTGCCGAGATTTCGTTGAAAATCGGTAGTTTCCCCGTGTGTGACCACGGCATAAAACCAGGCAAACCCACCACCACCACTGTGCAACCGATAAGAGAAGAAGAGAAGAGCCTTGGCCTACGCCTCGGCCCCGCAACCTGCCCCCTCCCCTCTTCTCCTTCCTGCGACTGCGAGGTGCGAACCTGCGGCTGCCAACCCGGCGGCGGCGGCGGCGGAGGCGGAGAGGACGAAGCTGCGTGGAACACGGAGGGGTGCGTAGTCTCCGACCGCTTGTACCTATCCTTTCACCGAGGAGATCAAATCTTGCCGAGAGGCGCCTCCTCTTTACCTCCCAGCCTCTCGAATCACCCCGCGTGGGAATCTTTTCCAGATTCGCGCGCACGCTCCGTGGACACGGATCGGGAACGAGGAGGGGGAGCAATGGTGGTGGAGGGGAATGGCCGCGCCGACACGATCACCATTGGCGTCTGCGTCATGGAGAAGAAGGTCGGGATCTTGCCTGCGGCCCTTTGGTTTGTTTGCCGTCGAAACAGTTCACGTAATTCGCGAACGCATGGATAGTTGTTTCATGGCTGTTGATTTGTTTGTCCCCTTTTTTTTTTCTTCTGTTTTCTTTTCGATCTCCTGTCCTCTCCATCTGTTCTTTAGGCGTTTGTGGTTTCTTGATCGATTCGTGTTGTTGCTGTGCGTTTCTGGTTCTTGATCGATTCGTGATGTTGCCGTTCATACGGGTGCCTATTGTTTTGGCCGGTTCTTTATCTGTGGATTTGTGTAGAATGCGGTTTCTAGTCGCGCCGTTGGTTCTTGAATATGATTTTGGTCTGATCGATCTCTTGATTTTTTTTTCTCTGTAGGTGTTCTGCTCTCCAATGGAGCAGATTCTTGAGAGGCTTCGCGCATTTGGAGAATTCGAGGTACGCGAGATTTTCCCAAGCTGCCGTTTCTCTATTTGTTCAATCAAAGATTTTTCCAAGCTGCCGTTTCTCTATCCGTTCAATCAATTTGCAAAAGTGGACACGAGTGTAAGATTGAAGCTTGCCACGGGGATCAGTGGATGGGTGGATGGCGTAGAACTGCAAATAATAATTTTTTTCTTTTGGAGAAATAGCCTTTTCAACAATATTTTATGGCGAGACATCCGTGAATCTTTGTGGATACCAATTTATTCTGCATCTTTTCTTTGTGGATACTAATACTTGAGGTCCCCGTCATGTGGTTGCTTTTGCAATTTGTCCCCAAATGTTTTGTCTTATACCAACTAGGTCCCTTAATATGTACTGGAGACAAATGATTTCTCAGATTCTTTGGAATACTCCTTTCTTTTTTGATAGCTCAAGTTCGCTTGCTTGCTTTACCGATAATTTAGCCACTATTGTCAATTAACCTTTGAATATTAGCACTTGAGTGGTCAACTTTTCCATATTTTTATGCACCAAATGTTGACTCCTTTCAAGTAGTATAAGGTATTGAGTGGTGTTGAATGTGATTGGGATTCTCTTTCAATAAATAATGTATGGAATGCAATGGAAATCATAACTTTCCGCAGACGATAAAGCAACAGATTTGGTCTACGGCATGCATATATTAATCCATTTGCATGTTGTTAGGCTTCTTTGCCTTCTACGAGGGACCACTTACCACTGACCAAAGATTGAATAGTAGGAATATTTCGTCCTTTTTTATGCATTACTACAGTTTGAGCTGCAGCACATGGTCACTAATTATTCCTTGCTTCCATTACTTCATTATGTTGTTCCTCGCATCAGTGTATCAGCAACACCATTGTTGAACTGTTCATAATTTATACTCACTTCATATGTTTTATAAAAGTTTTTCTAAACTTCATTTTATCAATTGATGTTAGTCATTTGCAAAAATTTGAGTGTTTCAGATCAGTTGTCATTCAGCATTATTTTAATTGCCTTGCAGATTATAATATTTGGGGATAAAGTTATTCTCGAGGATCCTATTGAGATGTATGTAATGACAACTCAGGTTACTGATACAATATATTTCACTTCAAGTTTATCCACATTACTTATGCAGAACTCTTTTTACCGCACAAATATGTTCCATGCTTAGCTGTAAGTTTAGGTCTATTGTCTCACCTATATGCAATTCTGCATTTTATTTTCAGTTGGCCAAAATGTGATTGCTTGATTGCCTTCTATTCGTCTGGTTTCCCTCTTAAAAAAGCTGAGGCTTATGCTGCTTTACGAAGGTATGATTAAATGTTAACTTCTACACTTGGTTATGTTGGCATATTTTCAGTTATGATTTAGCAGATAGACCCCTGTTCCCAACATTATTTGTAGATCACTTCTCAATTTTTTATTATAAATTGTTGATTTTCTTCAATTGTACATGATGGTTCTTATGCATTTAGACAGCTATGCATGCTTCACAAAGTACCTCCTTTTATTTTGAAGTTCTGCTTAAATGTAGTGTAGAGAACACTGCACACCAATACTATCTGCCATCATCAGCAACTCTTTTTAACAAGCTTTTTTGATACATCCAAATATTGTCAGTTAAAATTCAGACGGAATGTTGCTATTGATCTGTGTAGACAACAGATATCTCACTGTCTATGAGTTGATCAAGAGAGCACTGAGATAGTGGCACTTTCCCTGTTCCTCACAACCACTGGAATCTCTTTGCCAGTACTTATTTTGAATATATTTCTAGTGAGCACCACCTCACAAGCTCACCTTATTGAGGGTGGACATTTGTTTTCCTGAAGTGAATAGTGGTTAACTTTTCTGTTAAATTTGGTGATGTTAGTTTGTTCATATCTCCCAGTTATCTTCTATTTTGTAACATCAGTCTTGTTCTCTATAAATGTCAGGCCTTTTTTAGTGAATGAATTGGAGCCACAACACCTGCTTCATGACCGCAGAAAAGTATATGAGGTATTGCCATGGCATTCAGTGTCTCATCTTGCACTTAGTTAAACACATGATCTTTACTCTCTGATAAATATGCACATAGAATAAATATGTATGCTGTATCTGTAAACTCTGTGAGAAGTGATCTTGTTATCTATGTTAGTGTAGCATACTAGCATTGACTCTATAAAAAATTCCAGTTTAGCATTGCTGCTCTGAAAGTATCCTTTTTATAGAAGTGGATTTTCAAGACTTCTGATAGGCACGCATGTCATTTCTAGATTCAATAAATTATTTTAGGGGATTTCCCCTGCTAGCTAAAAGACGGTATACAACTTTAATTTTTCTCAAAGAAATGTTTCTGTTGTTGCTGTTTGTGGGTGTTTACAAGATGTCAGTGAGTCACTTGGCATTTTTGGAAGATACTATTATGTGTGTACATTCCTGGAAGATTCATCTACAGGTAGTATATAAGATGTCTGTTTATACAGTTATGAGCCAAATACTTATGTAGATTTCAACTTAAGCGATGGTGGTGAAGTGGCAGCCTTGAGACCACCATTACCCCTAGTTTCTTTATATTGTACTGGGTGGCACATATGTTTTTGGGTGTACTGAAGCTCAAATGTAACAGAGGGCCATTTTTAATCTAAAGGCTGTTCTATCTTGGTTGCGTAGTAGCTGCTGCTTTTTATTTGTTGATTGTCATCGACTGTATTGGTTAGCATTCTAACTATCATATCTGTATGTTACTTTTCACATCTTGTTTATAAATGCCCTTCTGCCCGTTGCAATACTTTTCTTGCAATTACAGGATGTGTTCTCATGATTTCCTATTTACTCTATCAAGTTTTTCTTTTGGAATTATTAATAAATTCCTAACTGCAATCATCTTCATGATTAAGCATCTGGAGAAGTATGGAATTCCAGTACCCAATTATGCTCTTGTCAATAGAGAATATCCGTACCAGGAGCTAGACTACTTTATTGAGCAAGAAGATTTTGTTGAGGTTCATGGAAAGCGATTTCTGAAGCCCTTTGTGGAGAAACCTGTTAATGGTAATGCTCTAATATTTATCTAATTAACTTTTTTCTGATGTACTTTGATTTTTCTCCTTGCTCGGAAATGTTGTTTCCATTGCCTCGTTGGTACTGCTGTGGTTGATTTTGCTGTATGCAAACGCAATTAGCAATTTTTTGTGCTGAAGATATAACAGTGGATGGAAGACAATATATTTAGCATCTTTATAATATAGTATGGGTTAATAGTTTATGTTTCACTCACAATGATCAATTATATGCTAACTGATTCCTTACTTTTTTCAGGGGACGACCATAGAATAATGATATATTACCCTAATTCTGCTGGTGGTGGAATGAAAGAACTGTTCCGAAAGGTAAAGATGCCACAAAGGTCACCTACCACTCTTTCACCAGGCAACTGAAATTGTCTTTTCTCCTAGCTCAAGCTCCAATATTCCTAGCTCTTGAAATCTATGATCTGGATCTGTGATTACATTAATAACATCTGGATGAATAGTTTTCTTCTTATTTTAGAGAAAATTGTAACCACTGTGATTTAATTTACAAACTTTAAATCCAGCGTGGATATGGAATATGGAGCACCTAACAGGGCCTAAACCTGCCGATTGCTTAGATTTTTTGGCTTCTGGAAAAGAAAGATATATGAAAACATATGCCTGGAGTTAATTTGAGCTGAGTATCCGTGCTTTTATTTTCTGCAACGCAAGAGAAAAGTATCCTTGCGAATTTTCTCTGTGAAGAATTTAATCGTTAGCCTTTGTTATGTCAACATGTCAGGTGCTTTCTAAACAGGGAAAACCAAAATCATTTTCCATTCATGTATTTATGTATTTTCCTTTGTCTGAATAAAGAAGATAAGCCTTTTCATTTTTCTGATTAAATGTAGGTTGGTAACCGTTCTAGTGAATTTCATCCTGATGTCAGGAGAGTGAGGCGTGAAGGATCTTACATTTATGAGGAGTTCATGCCTACTGGTGGGACGGATGTTAAAGTAAGATAACTTTTCCAAGTGTTCTGTTTTTCTTTTAGCTGGGCAAGTGTTCTGTTTCTACTGAGGTACCGGCATGTAGAAGATTAGTTCCACATTAATGATTCTTGTTGTCCTCAAAAGGTTCAATGAATCTATTTCGCCATATGTTCAGCTTTATTTTTTTGGAAAACCTGAAATTGAATGGAGTCAATGGACCAATGTCCTTGCAGCCATCCATATATTTATGGATTAGAAGCTTCTCAGTAAACATGAAAACTATCTGATGTTCATATTTCACAAAAGAATAATCATTTGGCCTTATATACCAATAAGAGAAAACCAATCCACACTCAGCTCTTATTATTAGATTCCTCATCTATTTTGATCAGGTTCCTTCAACAGT
Organism: Leersia perrieri; assembly: GCA_000325765.3. Lineage (NCBI taxonomy): Eukaryota > Viridiplantae > Streptophyta > Magnoliopsida > Poales > Poaceae > Leersia > Leersia perrieri. The sequence continues at coordinate 21,950,652 of CM002481.1, forward strand.
TTGGTGACACTTTGCATTGAGTAAATCATGCGTGGAACATCTGATCTACACATTTCACTTTTCTGGATTTCCTCTAAACTATCACATAACTATTTTCAGGTTTATACAGTTGGCCCAGGATACGCACATGCTGAGGCACGCAAATCACCAGTTGTTGATGGCGTTGTTATGAGGAACCCTGACGGGAAAGAAGTAAGTGGCTATATTCATGTTCTTTGTTTAATTTCTTTCGAAGATTCATTGGTTTGTGGCGTTAAAAGGTTCAATAATGCCATGGCATTTGTTTCATGCAAATATAAAAAGTAACCTGAAATAATTTCAACATTACAGAGCGGTATGAAATTTGCACATATTTCATGTCTTTTCAGCAGTTAAATAGGCCTACTGTACACATCTGTTAGGTCAAACGGGTACTGTTTTTCACAATGGACTTCTGATTGCTATCACCAGCTTTAGGGCTTTATGCAATATCGATTTTTAATTTAAACTGGCTACTGTGGAAAAAATGCTACATATTGTAGCCAAGAACAAGGCAACGGACTGATTTCAGGTTGTACGCCAATTTTTCAGATGATTGTACCACAGTGGAATATGGTAAAAGCACTGTATAAATATATGTGAATTGGCTTTTTTTTTGTATATTACTCAGCACCTAGAAGAGATAGCTGGACCTATTTTTGGGTCTGAAATGAGAAAGCTTTGACTGCACATTGCACCAGGCAGCAATGGGCTCTGCACTATAGTCAAACAAATGTGCACAGGCATGGTGAATTAACCTATGACTTATGAGAATTAATACGACCCTATTATTATAAAGATCATGGAGTTTGCTGATTAATATGCACAGACTGCACAGTAGCTTGAAAAAACTATTGGCTATTTATCAGCTATCATGTTTGAATTATTCCTCCTAAGTCGAGTTTCGTGACATGAAGCTTTTCATCTACTCATGCACAATGTGTCATCCTCTTCAATTTTTTTTCTGAACGCAGGAGATCTAAGTATCATTTCATTGAGAGATCCTCTTCATTTCTTGAAGATTGTGTTTCCAATTGATCTTTCTCACTTTTTTATTTTATTGCTTGAAGGTAAGGTATCCTGTGCTTTTGACCCCTACAGAGAAACAAATGTCCAGGGACGTCTGCAGTGCGTTTAGACAGATGGTAAGCTAGCTTACTTTGTTATGTCTCAGGTTTATTCGGAATATACTATGAAATAAATGGTTAGCCTAATTGTTTATGTGGGTATTGCTTGCTTGCTCCTCTGTTTCCATAGGTTTGTGGTTTTGATCTCTTAAGGTGTGATGGAAGATCATATGTTTGTGATGTTAATGGATGGAGCTTTGTGAAGAACTCATACAAGTAATTTTTTTAATGTTTGTATTCTATCTTAGTGGTGATGTTTATGAACTTCAATGAACGCTGAAAGATTTGCCCAAACATTTCTGTCATTTCAGGTATTATGACGATGCTGCATGCATCTTACGAAAAATATTTCTAGATGCAAAGGCTCCTCATCTGTCTTCAACCATCCCTCCAAACCTTCCTTGGAAATCTAATGAACCAGTTCAGCCCACTGAAGGTCTTACACGACAAGGAAGTGGAATAATTGGCACATTTGGGCAGTCGGAAGAACTACGTTCTGTTATTGTTGTGATACGCCAGTAAGGATATTACTGCCTCTATGCTGGTATTGAATTATAAATGTTTGTTCTGTGCCTTGACATCTAATATCCGTTTAGTGGCGACCGGACACCAAAGCAGAAAGTAAAATTGAAAGTTACCGAGGAAAAACTCCTGAATTTGATGTTGAAATACAATGGTGGAAAGCCAAGAGCCGAGGTATCCCCACTAGCTAAATATTCAGTTTTCATTAACCTATTGGTATCCCCATTGGCTGAATATTCAATTTCATTAATCTGTTGGTGCTTAAACTAAATAACCTCCTTTTGCTTTCTTTGTAGACAAAACTGAAAAGTGCCGTACAGTTACAAGACTTACTAGATGCTACAAGGCAGCTTGTACCACCCACAAGGTAAGGCAAGACAGAATTAGTAGTTTAATATGATAATATTTACAAAATTGCAAATATATATGCTTTTGACTTTGTCCTTACCTGTTCTATGTGTGTTCTGTTATTGGCTTGCCGCAATGCTCAAACCTGCTGTGTCATTCTGGTCTTCTATTAGCTCAACCACATTTATGTTATCTAGGTCTGGCCGGGAAAGTGACAGTGATGCTGATGATTTGGAGCATATTGAAAAGCTTCGTCAAGTCAAAGCAGTACTTGAGGAGGTAATTTTTTTTATTCAAATCTACCTATCCTTCAAATTTTGTATGGACACTTGATATGGATATTTCTGAACCATATCTTGCACATTAGGCTAGGTTCATGCATGCAAAATCATTTCAGTGTGGTACTACTATGTAATAGGCAGGACAAACTACCATTCCAGTTTGGCATCAAATAGGCAGGACAAATTTGGAATCTTTTATGATTGGGGCAGTCCCTTGTTTAGAAATTTATATTTTAAATTGACTATTTGCTGGAAGAAATAAAGTGTGTTAGAGCTATGTTTGATTTCTCCATGTAACTTTTATACTCACATTATTATTAGAACTATGTTGATTGTAGTCTATTAAAAAAATGTTGTAGCTATATTAACCTTCTCACTTATTCACTCATTCTTTTCCTGCTGTCAATGGAACACGGGGTCATGCATTATCTTGCATACCTTGTGGTCAGGCATAACGAACTTAGTGGTAAAAGGAACACATCAGCTTGTAGTATATATCCTTCAGCCTTTTAAATGGTTCTGGCATATCTGCTGTGACAAGGTTATATCAGTCTTTTAAGGGATGCTGACATCTGGTAATTTTTATTACCATTGCAACGCTAGGGCGGGCATTTCTCTGGTATTTATAGAAAAGTGCAATTAAAGCCACTGAAATGGATTAGAGTTCCAAAGCGTGGTGGTGATGGTGAAGAGGAACGGCCAATTGAAGCCCTGATGATTCTAAAATATGGTGGTGTACTCACTCATGCTGGGAGAAAGCAGGTTTAGTACTCAACTGGTTACTTTATTTTTCAACTGTTAGTTATTTTGTCTTCTCATTGTAAGTATCCACCCTTCCTGCATTACAACATTATAATACAAGTAATCAATCTAATTTAACCTAATAAGCTGCAGAGCTAGAATTACTCAGTATCAATCATTATTTTTCTGTTACTCCAATCTAGTCGAGCACCTAAGATTTAATTGAATATATCATAAGATTGTAAACTCGAAAGATTGTATATGTTCTCAGATGAAAAACATACTTGGCCCCAAATTATAAGCTCTTATGGAGTTTTTTCCGGGGATTAAGGAGAGAGGTGAAACTAAATCAGGGATGATTGTGGTTGGTTGAGATGAGGAAGTAGGTGAAGAAGTTGCTATATTTTGGACAAATTTTGAATGCTAGAAGTTGTTATATTTTGGGACAGAGGGAAAATCTGTTTTGCTAGATGTTATATTTTTTAATGCTTAGAAGGTCCTGCAAGCTCAAAAGGTGGTGGTGGGGATGTCAAGTCTAAGTTCTTTGTATAGTACTAGCGAATATACCTGTGTGTAGAGCGATCTAGAATAAGCATGTCATAATTTTGGAACTTTTAATACTGTTTTCAAGTGAACATCAACCTACAAATAATTTCCAATTCATATTGATTTTCAACTGAATCCACAAATAAGCATGTCGTAATTTTCTATTACAACCAGATGAGCAATTGGTATAGTTCTCCAGAGAGGATTTGTAAATAATAAAAATATGTATGTGCCACAGAAGATCCCATGGTGGTGGTGGGGGTGGAAGACTCGTAACCATCACTTATCTTCTTTTTTTATAGCAGTAGAGATATATGGACACAATCTTATGAAGTGAGCTACTCATTTTTTTTAGAACAGTGGGTTTTGCAAATATGGATTCAACATTATATTTGTAACTAAATTAGTTCTGATTTAGTGATTTGGTCTCATTCTTGTTCAGGCTGAAGAGTTGGGTCGGTTTTTCAGAAACAATATATATCCAGGTATTATTCACATTATGTTGCTTCTGTTATCATGTAAAAAGCATATTTTTACCTTGGATGTTCTTCACATTATGTTGCTTCTGAAGAGAAGAAAATTTACTCTAGAGATCCATAAACTTGAGCACCAGTGAGAAGAAAATTTTTACTTTATTTTCTTCCCCTTAATGAAATGAAATGCAGTCCTTTTGCGTTTTTGAGAAAAAAAAATTCAAAATTGTCCTGGTGATGTTGAACATCCATTCCGTGTAGCCACTTCTACAATTTTAGCGGTGAAAATTGTAGTAAATACGGCAAGGAAGTTCATGTAAAATGTGTCATAACATGTATGTGAGTGTCAAGTAGGGGCCAGTCAGCAAACCTTGACATTAAGGGGGCCTGCTAAAGAAAATTTCCGTTATATTCTTGACATAGAAATGCAATGAGAAGTTGAGAACCTTGCATCATCATAGGCAATGAAAAGTAATCCTACTGATATTAAAAATCTGCTGCAGGTTTTCTGTAACATTCGACATGCATTTAAGCAATAGTTTTGTTAATTTTTTTAGTAACACACTGTTCTTAATAAAATGCGATCTCTGCCAGTCTAACTTGGTGAGTTGTCTTGCATGATGACCTTGTATTTTCTTGGTTTCCTCCTCTCTTTTTTTTTTAAAGTTTATTTCTTGTACTCTTAAGAGATTTTGTCTAGCTATTACTAATATATTGTCCTGAATATTATAGGTGAAGGAACTGGTTTGCTTCGCCTTCATAGCACATACAGGCATGATTTAAAAATATACAGTTCAGATGAAGGCCGTGTGCAGGTATACTTTTAGTTTCCCCTTTTCAATTCATAGCCTCTTTGAAATATTTTTTTTTCACTTTGTTCTGTTTTTTCATTCTATGTTGACATTAATGATGCCATTAGTGTTTAGGAAACTTATACCTGTTGATAGGTAAGTTTTTATTGGTCAGCCTTCAAATACTCTTATCCTGCGGTAACAAGCCCTGTACCTGCTTGTGTCTAAACTATTCAAAAGTACGGAACAATCGAACATAACTTAAAGCTTATGAAAATTGTTTGATTTCATAGTGATAAATGATGTATTTTCTTCTCAGATAGTACTAAATCTGTTTGATTGTGTCAAGGATGGTTCAGAAGCAACACACCTAACTTGATCAAGTTTGATATTAATCAATCTAATGTCAATCAATGCATATCAAACTTTATTTGAAACTCCGTGTTTTATTCAATCAATGCATATCTCATTGTACTCCTAGTTACTTTGAATTTTGTAATATTCTGCAGAGTACTGGGAAAATACCACCAGGAAAAATATACTATTGGCATATCTAATAGGCTGATGCTATATGTATATCAAGCTCAGCATGCTTATTTTGGTACTTTGATAAAATTACTCGACCGTTGCATACTTTGACAAATTGTTGCACTTGAACCCAGAAGTACAGAAATTTTGTTGCGGAGAGGATAGAATAAGTTGTTGAGGAATGAAATCGTAAAAGTGGATGTTGTCACTGGGCATAGAAGAGGCATGAGAGCACTAAAATAGAGCGTCTCTCTCTCATCTTGTAGTATATGTGGCTATATGTGATTTCTTCTTGTAATGTTATCTATAATCAGATCATATATTCATGACGGCGTACTTTTCAGATGTCAGCAGCAGCATTTGCCAAAGGCCTTCTTGATTTGGAAGGGCAACTAACACCTATACTGGTCTGTTATGGTTTCACAGATCCTTTTTATTGCTTACTTACTGACTGCTGCCTCTTTCTCATCTTTGCCTTTGTATTAACTTTTTCAGGTCTCTCTAGTAAGTAAAGACTCATCTATGCTAGATGGACTGGAAGATGCTAGCATCGAGATGGATGAAGCAAAGGTTTGTTTTCATACTTTAATAAACACTCTATTTGTCTATGAACTATGAAGTTTCAAAAAGATACATGCACATATTATGTTGCGAAGAATTTTTTTAAGGTATATATAGTCGTGCTGGGAAAGCATTATGTCTGTGGTGCTAGTGTGGTACTCCTCTTCAGTTAGTAGATTTCCTTTGAAAGATCAATTAGAGAGATTGCCTGCGAGGAGTTTAGAGGCAACAGTGAAGAGTTTGGATGGGATTCTATTATGACGAAATCCTGTACTCATGATAGTTGTTCTTGATTCTAGATCTTCTTCCTTGTTTTGTCTTCTGGTTCCTCTCCCTTCCCTGGCGCCTTTGCTTTCCTCATCGCAGCTCCTGGTCAGCTAGTTTTGGGGCCAAAACCACCTACCCATGACATTTACCTACCATATTATGTCCATACCTACCATGTCAACCAGTTCCATATATGATACAGTTATATATTTTGGTATTTTGGAATGTTTATTTCAATCTGACGAAACCAGAACATTTAGGAATATATTATGGGCTAGCCTTTAAATGTATCTTGTATGAGTCAGTACAATCACGACAGCAACAACTATTAATTTTAATACTTGGTAGTGTTGTTCTAATCATTACGTTATTCTTTGCCCTTCAAATTTTCAGCACCTTTGATGTTCCTTCATAGTTACTATAAGCTAATCCTGAACGCTTCTGTACTGTATATCTTCACTTACTAATTACTAATTTAAGATTTCCCTCCTGCCTTCTACCTGTTCATCATGTACTACTTCCAAACATTAAATAAACAAACATTTTCAGGCTAGGTTGCATGAGATCATCATTTCAAATGCTAGAGCAAAGAACACTGATGAATCAGTGGAGTTTCCATGGATGGTTGATGGTGCAGGATTGCCTGCAAATGCTTCTCAGCTTCTCCCTAAGATGGTAAAGTACTATGACTGGATATAAGCTTTGGTCTCTTTCATAAACATCTCTTCTAGAAGTCTAATAAGTCATAGTATTTGTTTCCATGATGCATTTCTAAACCAGTTTAGAGAATGTTTTGATAAGAAGAGAAAAGACAGCCGTGGAAAATGTTGGACTGTCTCATGTTGGCTAATCTTTTCCTCAAAGAGATGGAAACAAAAACATTGAGAACTTACTGCAGTGCTATTAACTTGTATTTGTGTATGTGTTGATGATTAACAAAAGAACAATGAAACATATTAGCTAACATTCACCTCAAAATAATGTATTAGTAAAACAGTAATGCCAACTGTGAAGTCTCTAATTCAACTGGTTTACACTGAGCAACCGAGCAAGTCTTGCTTGAGTCATGAAAGTAACCATTTGAAGTCATGATGGCCTAGGATCCAGTAGATCTTCTGTTTTGAGAATGAATGCAAAAATGTCTAGTCAAGTTCTCTTTAAGTTATTCACTACCCAAATAAAGAGAAGGTGTTAGTGCTGGATTATTTTTAAGTTACTAAACCACATACTGTTCAACTGCTGTAAATAATTGTTTTACGATTCTTATTTCATTACTATAAACTTATTAGGCCAAGTTGACGAAAGAAGTAACTGCACAAGTCAAGCTACTTGCTGAAGATGAAGATGAGAAGCTTGCTTTAACAAGCTCCTTTTCTAGATATGACCAAGCGAAGGCTTTTGGGAAAACAACAATTGATGTGGCTCGTATTGCTGCTGGATTGCCTTGTGGTAGTGAGAGCTTCCTATTGATGTTTGCTCGATGGAAAAAGCTTGAGAGGGATTTATATAATGAAAGAAAGGAGTGAGTAAAAAGTGTTTCACTTTAGACTTCTTGATGCTCAGAAATCAATTTATTGACCAAGTATAACTTTCTACTCCAATCACTTATAGTGTTCCATAAATCTTAATGCAGCCGATTTGATATTACACAAATCCCAGATGTCTATGACTCCTGCAAGTAAGTGACCCATCTTAACTACTAGGTTATTAAGGTAGGAGGCAGGAGAATAAATTAAGTGTCTTTTTTTACTGTCAACCTCCTTTTGTAATGCTTAGCATCCATTTAAAGCAGCTAATGTCCAGTGTTATTGTGTTTAAAAATAATGAGAGAAAATTGTAAAATACGATGCTATTGTTCTTATTTAGATGTCTAACAGTATGGTTTTTTGAATTTTTAAAAATAATTTGGATTTAGCGTGAACTGTGCAACTTAACTGCTGAATTACATGGCAGGTATGACCTCCTGCATAATGCACATCTTAACCTTGAAGGTTTGGAAGAGCTTTTCAAAGTTGCTCAAGTAAGTAGCCTCACATTATGTACTTCCATTTAATCCCTCATTTATTTTTGCATAAGGGTTTGTATCGACTTCTGAGTAGCCACAATATCATATTGATTAGAAATCAGTTGATTGCAAGTGCCAATATATACTGAATGCAATTGCTAAATATGATCATATTGTTTTGGTTATTTGGTATGATCAACTTGGGTGGGTAGGGCATTAAAATTCTGAGGATGTCATTTAACACAAGTCACCTGCTCCACTTAAAGAATGGCATTCCTAGTTTTTTGCCTCCAGAAATCTTGGAGGGCAAATTATTATATTGTAATTCAAGTGGTTAGCAATGTGATTATTGTGAGACAGACTTGATATGGTCAATGCTTCTATTTTGACGATGCACCGTAGAAGGTTAAATCTCACTTTCTTTTTGTGTTTTTTTCTTGAAAACACAAAAGAACTGATTTTTTCTTGAAAACACAAAAGAACTGATTTTTTCTTGAAAACACAAAAGGGGAGGAAAATAAAGTAAAAAAATTACAAAGTAGGAGAACCACATCCCTCCTAGAAACAGACACTGCCAACACGCCCACAAAGAAGTTTATGGAGGGCAGAGGCTCCGGCTAAGCACCAAGGCTACCCTCATTCTCTACCGCCTGCAAGAACGCCTGCACTTTCTTTTTGTTTAACCTTATGACTGAGGATGGCTGACAAATTCATTATTTAGACTTATGAAGTGAAGTGCCGTGGAACAGAAATTGTTTGGTCAGTTACTCAGGTTTTGATGATTTACTGTACTTTGTAGAAGGTTATATTCCACACTTGTTATGTATAATTTTGATCGGGGATGTTAGTGATAGTTTCATTAAGCTAGATCTAGTGAATGGTTTTCAATGATAATATACTCTTGCTATTCACACTTTTGTCATTTCATATAAATCCACTATTTGTTATTTGTTATCATAGTTTATCTTAAATGTTTCTAATATGCTCATCATAGCTTATCTAACACACTGATTTTTGTAGCTTCTTGCTGATGGCGTTATTCCAAATGAGTATGGAATCAACCCAAAACAAAAACTAAAAATAGGCTCAAAGGTTTGTTTTAATCAAGATGTCACTGAATGTTCCATGCACAAATGCTCTTTGATGAACTGATAAATCATTTATCACTTTTGCTTTGATTGATTGTCCTAGATTGCACGTCGGTTACTGGGAAAAATTTTAATCGATCTACGGAACACTCGTGAAGAAGCCATAAGTGTTTCAGATCCAAAATTTACTGAAGATGAAACTATATTCTTACCCACGAAAGAATCAGAGTACCAACAAAAGCTTCAAGCTAGAAACGAGGATGGAAGAAGATCGAGCTCCACAAGTGAGAAATCATTGGATCAGGAAGATGAAGATGATAGAGAAACTAAATACCGCCTAGATCCTAAGTATGTCCTTGGTTATATCAATCCTAAAAAACCATTTTTTTCCTGATTTGTATTGACATGTGCATTTAATTTCTCTAATACACTTTATTCCAGGTATGCCAATGTAAAGACACCTGACAGACATGTCCGGACAAGGCTTTATTTCACATCGGTACACAAGAGGCTTATGTTCAGCATCACTTTGTTATTATCATTTCAGAATATTAATTGATGTTCTATACATTTCTCTTTACCAGGAATCACATATACACTCTTTAATGAATGTCCTTCGCTATTGCAATTTGGATGAATGTCTACAAGGAGAGGATAGCCTTGTCTGCCAAAGTGCTTTGGATCGACTTCATAGAACCAGGGAGCTTGACTACATGAGCAATATTGTGCTTAGAATGTTTGAAAATACTGAGGTATGGATCGTTTCATATGGCTCACAAGAAAACTTGTCGTACTACAATTCTTCCGTCTTTTTTTCCTGGGCAGGATTTATTTCTATCCACAAATACTTGACACCATATGTTCCAAAACCACCATTTTAAGTCACCCGTGCATTGAGGTCCTGGACCTCCTAATCTTGTTTCCCTAACTATTATTTCCGTTTTGCAAGGTTCTGTCTTTGACGTGCATCGTAGGGTACAGTTCTTACTATTAAGATAATGTTTAACACCTGGAAGCTTTCCGATGCCATATAGCCGATTCTCTGAATGCTGTGTTCTTACATGGCCGTAACTGCTTATGAAATTCTGTATTTACAGGTTCCTTTAGAAGACGAGAGAAGGTTCCGGATTGAAATGACATTTAGTCGTGGCGCCGATCTTAGTCCTCTAGAGGTGATCCCCGCACTTTATTCGCAATGCAGGACATGAACTCGATTGTGCTTGCTTGCTACTAGAAGCATTTGGGCCTTACTCATGTAATATGTTTTGGTTCAGGATAAAACCAGCGAAAATTCTTCCTTGCTCCAGGAGCACACCTTGCCGATAATGGGTCCTGAGAGACTGCAAGAGGTTGGTTCTTGCCTGACACTGGACAAATTCGAGAAAATGGTGCGACCATTTGCTATGCCTCCGGAGGATTTTCCCCCAGCTGCTGCGCCGCAAGCCTTTTCTGGCTACTTCTCCAAAGGCGCTGGAGTGCTTGAAAGACTTGCTAGTCTCTGGCCTTTTCACAAGGGTGCAACTAACGGAAATAAGTGAAAAATCTACAGATAGGTAGAAATTGATTCATGTGAATATTTCTCAGCTGTTAGCATCTGGTGGCGACACCATTTGCCCAATTTTGGTACCTTTGGTCGAATCATTCAGAAACTGAATACTTAGGTTTTGATATTAGTCTTCAAAACCGGTGGGTAAAGCATAAAAACACCAACTTGTGTAGCGAACTATGAATGTGTAACCTGGTCAAGTTTTTCAGGAACTGTGCTTGTTCAGGGACCTTAGTACTTTATAGTTCCTGATGAGCTCTGGACCATGTTGGCATTTTGGCAACATCGAATAAACTGATGTTCCTTCAAATTTGATTACAACTTGAAGCTGGCTCGCTTTTGCACGGCCCAGTTTGGCAAACTTCCTAACTCCTATCCACCAACTCAGTTAAAAAAATTTAGAGTAAATTTCATAGAATTACATATACTTCACATGGTCTATCACAAAAAAGTATATATTTAGTGTCTTCGTTTATCACAACCTACAAATATTTTGCACAATCTATTATAAAACTATAAATTTATAAACTTTTCACAAAACCATGGATTTAATATCTTTATAAATCACAAATTCATTATAACAGAACTATAAAAACGTTAAATTTGTAGTTTTGTGATAAATAGATTTACACTAAATCTATAGTTTGGGGATAAATAAATACACTTAATGTATAGCTTTGTGAAACAAGTTCTTAAGTTTGTACTTCTAGGATAAGTATTAAGTATCTATAGTTTTGGGATAAATGGAGACAATAGTTTTGTGAAACAAGCCCTTAAATTACTATATATAGGTACAAGTATTAAATACATTCAAACAAAAGTTTGAGTACAAATTCAACTTTATTTGGGAGTAATAAAAAAGACAAATTTGGGTGAATAGTAACAAACACTATTTATCAATTTTTTTTTACTCTCAAATTAAATTGAGTTTGTCTGAATGTATTTCGTACTTACACCTATTTATAGTAAATTTTTCATGAATTTATAAAACTTTTGAATAGTAACAAACACTATTTATCAATTTTTTTTACTCTCAAATTAAATCGTAAATTTTTCATGAATTTATAAAACTTTTAGCTATGAATTTTACAAGTTTTCACCACTTAGCTTGTTTTCACCGGATGTCTCCTATAACCATGTATTTCTAATTGTTAAATAAACAAAAGATTGCGTGGCGAAAACTGGAAAACCTAGCGAGGTTGGTGAAAAAAAACAAGGGATTCGTGAAAATCTGATATCTTCGTCTTGTCTTTCTTTATGGCTATTTTAGAATTCTTTGACTGTTTTATGCTTGGGACCATGATTGGTTGTTCACATGGATTACACGTTGCACTGACAAGTGTCCCTCTACATTTCAATGTCTGTATTGACTACGAAAAGGTGGCATGATTTTTCTTCAAATAAATTAATAGATAAGTATGCTCTTTGACACAACGGATGATAAAAGGCAATAAAAGATTAGGGAAACTTCACTTTAGTTGCCAAAGAGGAGTTGCCTTTATGCAGCAATTCAGCAAGTGCAGCATGGAAATATCTAGCTTTCATGCCAAGTATGGACAGCAGAATTTGATCCATGCATGGGGTCTATCTCTTTGATCTCACTTTTTATCGTGAGAACTGATAAGCATCTATACTTACAAGAATTAAATGATGTAAACTAAAAAAGAGGACCAAACACATAAATCTGACTAATGCTTTAAAAATAGTATTATGTTTACTTGCCTACATGTATTAAGAAATGCCTTATAAAATTGTTTGCAACACAAGATTCTAGACATAATATAAGGACCATGATAGGATTTCCATTTTCCACGATGCAAGCAGAGATGCCACCTAATGGGATAGCACAAATTAACCCCAATTAGAATGCAAGATTATGAAAAAACACACTAATATAAAAACGTAGAAATACAATAATAACATGTTCAATTGTTCATTAAATTTCTTCGGAAACTTAAAAGCTTGGTGCAGTCTCAAGACCATTGTTTGAATGATCCATAGGAAAACGCATGAGCTTAGAGTAACCCATTCCATTGGGTGATTGGGGTGCATTTCCAAGAAATTTGTACGACTCTATCCGTTTGTTCCAAATATTTCTATAGAAATTTTTTCATGTAAAATTAATATCTTCCAAGATTTCTATGTTTTGGATTTGTTTCGAAGAGGTCTTACGAGTAGGCTTGTTGAATCTTACAGACCAACTTAATTGAGGGAGCACATGCATGCTAAAACCTTTTGTTCACTTGAATTTCTCCACAAAAGATTGGAATGGCTGACGCACTGGACACCACCGTCGACCCCTCATAAAGAACTGGAGCTCACATGCTAGCTGTAACATTCGTACTGCACTCAGGTATGCAAGAAATCCGTACATACTATATAGGAGTATAAAATACTACTAGTATGGTAATTAAGGGTACTTTAATGATAGGGTCAAGATAGCAGATTAGGAATTGATACAGATCCAATCACATAAGAGAGTTTCTCACGCTTAATATATGAGCCGTGTCGTCTGTGACGAGAGGCAATCAAAACGATCTGGTGAATCTGAACACTCTAATAATATCATCACGAACGTAATGGTGCAGATCGCGACCCAGTTACATGAAGGAGAAACCGAATGCTGCATTATTGGCACGCACGTCTTGCTCGGTGAAATAGTATCTGAATTGGCTAACGACGGACAAAACGTACGATGTGTTTCATCAATTAATTCAACGTGATCAATCCAGTCGCGTATGCACTCGTTGAAATGTCCTTGTGTGGAGAGAGCTAGCAATGGCTGCTGCTGACATGGCTGTGCAAAAGCTAGCTCCACGTCATCTTTGGAGTCTACACCCGAACAAATTTTTGGTAGGCACTATTCGCAAAGACCATATTTTTCTCTGCTAATATAAAAGCGAAGCTGTACTCCTTTCTCTCCCATCACCCCTTTGCTTCTTCTTACGTCATGTATGATTATCAGCTACGACCATTTCGCTTTTTCTGATAAACGGTTAACACATGAACGATGCAATAAAAAATAAATGTAATAGGAGGTATCACTTTTTTAAATTTGGTACCTCTCAGTACCTTATTAAGGATGGTAAAATTATTATTCACGATTTGAAATTTAAGGTTAAAAAATATTATGATAAAAAACATCAAAATCAACTTTAAAATTAATGTTGAAAATTCAAAATCTGGCTAACAGCAAAAGGGAGCCAGCTTGTTTTATCATTAACCCACCCTCCTAACATATTCCCGATCGTGTGGTACTACCCGTTGAAACACAGGGACAAAGCTATCCCTAACTATTCGGGCATAATTCATAGCAACGTATGTGCACGTTGCTAATTTTTTTAAAAGAAATTATATATACTCCCATGCAGTTAGCTACCTATCTTCCTTTGCGGACAAGTGTGTGTGTTTTCAAGACTCTTTGAGTACCAGACCCTGTTGTGTGTTTTCAAGACTCATTGAGTACTAGACCATGTTTGGTTACCCCAACGTTTTTTTAAGTCCCTGTCATATTGGATATTTGAACACTAATATGTAGACTATTAATAAAACCTACCCCATACTCTGAACTATTTCGCGAGACGAATCTACTGAGCCTAATTGGTTCATGATTAGCGAATGTGATGTTACAGTAAACATTTACTAATCATGGATTAATTAGGCTTAAAAAATTCGTCTCGTGAAATAGCCTTCATTTATATAATTAGTTTTGTTATCAGTCTATATTTAATACTCTTAATTGACATCCAAACATTTGATGTGACACGAACTAAAAAAATCCCTGATCCAAACACCCACTTAGTTTTGCTGAGCAAAGGGGAGAAAAGCAGAGAACGGCATATATTGCCCTTTGGTCGATTCAGGTGTGGCCAGTTGCCTTGATTCCGGTTGCTTTCCTTCCCTGAGCTAGAGCATTCGATACGCCACGATTGCTGGTTGTAATCCTGAACTATATATGCTATCACACCATCGGATTTAATTAATTATTTTGGTCTCCTTTACCAGTGAAGTAGCATATATAAATTATATATTAGGCATGATAAAATACTGTGACACCTTGAGAAGGTAAGCTCGGGCCTGACCTGGTCCGGGCTAAGGACATTTTTCCTTTTTCCTAAATAAAATATAATGTAAATATATTATGACCTAATTAAATAAATCACGATTTATACTATTTTAAGCAAAAAAGTGGTTTTCTAGGCATTATGCTAGTTTTAAGCCTCGGGTTTGGGTATACTGGCCCACAAAGCCATGAATAATTAGCTATTAAAACCCCATTCACTGTTTTTTCAAGTCTATTCTCCTTTTTATTTTCAAGCCTCTTCTTCCTGGTCTAAACGTGTATGTCTCATATGTTATGGGCTATATATGCTTAGGGGGACGTTGGAAGAGGTTGACAATATATTTTGGCAGTCACCTAGTCAGGTTTTCAGCCTATCAAGCGGTGTTTGAATGATGATGAATTTTATACGATTTTTTATGCTAGAAGCCCAATAAAAAACAGTAAGGCCTAGCTTGAAACAGACAGTGGAAGTGGATTATTTTAGACATGTAAAACGAGAAAGATCATTAGCACATAATTAATTAATTATTAACTATTAAAAATTAGAAAAATGGATTCATATGAATTTTTAAAGAAACTTTTATATAAACTTCGTTTGCAAAAAACACACGAATAATCATTTTGGGATACTCCTACCGCTTTACGCACATAAATGATCGTGCACTCTAAGATGAAGAAAATCTCAAATCCTGGTATTGCATTAAAAGATGGTAGAAAGTCTTAAATCATGATACAAGATGGTAGAAAGCCTTAAATCATGATATTTCAAAACTTTTGTAATAGTAGTTTCACTTTTCATTCGAGATAAATTGAGCACCAAGAAAACAAAGAATTACATATCTACCATACAACGAATCAACCAATCTTTTCTGTTGGTAACTGCAAATATAATCAGGTTAGACTGAGATAACTATGCTCACATTCAGTATCGAAAATGGTATAGTCGCAACACATCTTTTGTTATAGTTTTATTAAGGTGACATCCATTAGACAGAGTGACGTTGCTGTATTACTAGTTTTTTTTTACCGAAAACAACAGAAGAGTCTTCCACGGTATATTTTTTCTTTATTTAAGGATGAAATTCGATCCCTTGGGGAGTTGAACCAAGACCTAGTGGTGCAATTTAAATACTGTAATTGCTAGGCTATAACCTTTTACGTAGTATCACTATTTTAGTATGGAAATGGTATAGCCGCAATCATTTTTGCTGTTGCTTTATTCATTTCCATTAGATAGAGCGGTGTTTCTACTCATCATCAAAAGTCAAATATGCAGCAGGAAACTACATATTTGCATTCATATATTTGTCACTCATTTTGTAATTACATTGATGCAGTTTACCACAATAATCATTTCACATATTCTAAGATTTGATTGTTTTACATGACAATAGTCTGCCATGCATATACTGAGGTGTCATCATTATTCATCAATATGTTCTTCAACATAAATTAATAACAAGATTAATTCTTCAACTTGTTTTTAGTTAGAATGATAAGCCTAGAAAAGACAATTCAACTACTCAAGTCTTAAAAGAAATCCACAAAATATAATTCCTTGTATATTTTTAGAGCTAATATATAATTATACATATAGTGAAATTAAACGGTTGAGATTTTTGTTCGGAAGGGTTTAGTACAGAACGCGGCAGCATTGCTAAAGGAACCACCCAAAGCAAATTCGGTGCATTTTATAAACCAGATCTCTTATCTCACCGCCGTTCCATAAACCTCACATGATCCTAATTTCCACATAAAAACAACTCTTTTTTCCAACCCAAAATCGCTCCTTTTCCTGGTACCCCGTACTCCTACCTACTAACCTACTTTTTTTTGTTCTCTTCACTTCCATTTCTTGCAGTCTTGCAGCTTTCTTCCACCTTCTTCTCTCCTCTTGCTGTCTCTTGTGGGCCGCGTGGAAAGCCACTCCGCCTTCCTAAACCCCACCACCATCTCTGACCTCGCTATCGATCCACAGCATTTTCATCAGTTTCAGTTTGCTCGTCGTCTCTCTCTTACTCCGTACTAGAATTTTTCGCATATAAATAGGTGAAACTGTGAGAGGGGAGCAGGGGCTGGAAAGAGTGCGAGAAAGGAAGAAAGACGAGTTCTTTTTTGGCAGGGGAGGTCTTGAGGGGGGTTGGGTTCAGAGGGGGGAAGGTCGCCTCCATGGCGGAGGAGAAGGAGGAGGGAGGCCTCGACGCCGTCCTCAAGGAATCAGTCGACTTGGTAACGCCTGATCTAAGGATGGTTTCTTGGGGGTGATGGTGCATGCAGTGTCCGTTTTGGCCTGCATCTTGGGCGTTCTTCAATTCTTTAGTTCTTGGTGGGTTTAGCACGGCGGTTTTCTGAGCGGTTCTTGTGCCTGTTACGTTTGGGGATTCTTCGGCATGTGGGTTTTTCTTTTTCGTTTCTTGGCCTGAATGATTTCAGGGTGGCGGAGATGGTTTGATTCTTGATGTTCCTGTTCTCAAGGATTTCTGGGATGTGTTGAGGAATAAATCACCTCTTTTGTGCTAAAGATGATTGGTCTCTGTTTTTCAGAGGATCTTGGTCGTTTTGCATGTTCTTGGATTAGATTGATACCATTTGTTCTTGCTTGTGTGTTAATAGTTCGTGGAGTTGAGTCGGGGCTTAAAGATAATGCTTGGCTAAATAAGATATGCCTGTCGTGTTCTAAGTTCTTGTTCGGTTGATGGGATGTGTAGCAAAATTTGCATGAACCCGTTGTTTCTTGTGAACTCCAGAATGCCAGGTGACATTCTTAATAAAGGTTCATTTTTTAATATTCGATTACTGTTTTTGGTACGCTCTGATTAATATATTCCCTGGGTGACGGTAGGATGTAATCTTTTCCCCACATGCTGATGTTGACAACGTGCTTTAGTTTTCTGGTTACCTTATGTTCTTATGAAGATTGATTCTTGTCTTTTATTAGAATCTCTATCATAGTTCTTTGTTCCTTGGAAATTGGGGTATGCATACTTGCATGTCGAAACAACCATCGTCTTTTATTATTTTTGTACTAGACAAATCTTTACCTTTTTTTTAATTGGGTTGTCATCGTGACAATTACGCCTGCAGGATTTTGGTTACTACTATCTTTCTGTTGATGTTTGGTTTGTAAATTTTTTTTAAAAAGGCTAACAGCAATTATTTGCAGGAAAACGTCCCTCTTGAGGAAGTATTCCAGAATTTGAGATGCAACCGACAGGGGCTCACTTCCGAGCAGGCGCAAATACGCCTGGATCTTTTTGGTCCGAACAAGCTCGAGGAGAAGGAGGTTGGGTTACTTCTTCTCATTTGGCTATTTCCATGGGAATTTGCGCTTTCTTGTTGGATAGTAGTGCTATGTTTCAATTCATTTGCGTAATGTGTCGTGTTATGTCGGATTGTTGATGTCTTCAGGAGAGCAAATTCCTGAAGTTCTTGGGGTTCATGTGGAATCCACTGTCATGGGTTATGGAGGCTGCAGCAATCATGGCCATTGCATTAGCCAATGGCGGGGTAAGAACTTATTTACTTGGATTCTGTCCTTTTCTCTGTTGATGAACGTAGACGTAGTGGAAGTGTTTTTACTTTTTAACAATACGTGGTGTTATCATCAGGGAAAGCCACCAGACTGGCAGGACTTTGTTGGTATCATCACACTGCTGATTATTAACTCAACTATCAGTTTCATTGAGGAAAACAATGCTGGTAATGCTGCTGCTGCACTCATGGCGCGTCTTGCACCAAAAGCCAAGGTCTTTTTCTCCACTTATAATATTTGATATATCACTCTATTCTCCATATCCTGGTTGATTACTTTTAAATTTTGAAGCTCATGTTGTATTGGTTATTAGGTGCTCCGCGATGGCCGTTGGACTGAGGAAGAGGCAGCCATCCTTGTGCCTGGAGACATCATCAGTATTAAACTTGGAGATATCATTCCTGCAGATGCTCGCCTCCTTGAAGGAGATCCTTTGAAGATTGATCAGGTTCTTTCTGTATTTCATATTTAAGGCATTTTATCCTTTGTCTAAGTAATTGAGCTTTGTTATCTCATATTGTGGTCTCTTGTTAATAGTCCGCCCTAACCGGAGAGTCATTGCCAGCCACTAAAGGTCCTGGTGACGGTGTCTACTCTGGCTCAACAGTTAAGCAGGGTGAGATTGAAGCTGTTGTGATTGCAACTGGCGTGCACACTTTCTTTGGAAAGGCTGCCCACCTTGTTGACTCCACCAATCAAGTTGGCCATTTTCAAAAGGCAAGATTGCGAAACCTCCCTTCCGTTCATTTCTCACGATATTATTCATCTGCATAAAATCGATTTTATCACTCTTTTTTGCATTCACTATTATGCAATTGGTGCAGGTTTTAACCGCCATTGGGAATTTCTGTATTTGCTCAATTGCTGTGGGGATGTTTGTTGAGATCATTGTCATGTACCCTATCCAGCACAGGGCTTACCGCCCTGGGATTGATAACCTATTGGTGCTTCTCATTGGAGGCATTCCTATAGCAATGCCCACAGTTTTATCTGTAACCATGGCAATAGGGTCTCATCGCTTGTCTCAGCAGGTTTGAATCTTCTTAGGGACACTCTTAAACATATTTTGGCCATACCAGAACTTCTGTACTATATACTAACACAGCGTTTTATTTTTGAAGGGGGCTATAACAAAGAGAATGACTGCAATTGAAGAGATGGCTGGCATGGATGTTCTTTGCAGTGATAAAACAGGAACACTAACTTTAAATAAGCTCACAGTGGACAAGAATCTCATTGAGGTTTAACTCAAACAATCATCTCTTGTTTTCTTAATCTAGCATTAACTAAACCATTTATTTACATTCTTTGTCCAGGTTTTTGAAAGAGGAGTTACTCAAGACCAAGTGATCCTGATGGCTGCTAGAGCATCCCGAGTAGAAAATCAAGATGCTATTGATACTGCAATAGTTGGGATGCTCGCTGATCCAAAAGAGGTACATCAATTTGTCAGCTTGGAGAGGACTGCCTATCTTGTTTATTTCGAGGGATTAAACATCAAAAAACATTTCCTGCAGGCACGTGCTGGAATTCAAGAGGTTCACTTCCTGCCATTCAATCCTACTGACAAAAGAACTGCATTGACATACATTGATAGTGATGGAAAGATGTACCGTGTTAGTAAAGGTGCACCAGAGCAGGTACACAAAAATAGGTTGTAGATACCTTGAAAAAGCATTGCTGGAATTTTCAATTTATATCATGATGTTATTAATTTCACAAATTAACCTGCAGATTCTCAACCTGGCACACAATAAGTCTCAGATAGAACGACGAGTCCATGCTGTGATTGATAAGTTTGCTGAGCGTGGACTCCGATCGCTTGCTGTAGCATATCAGGTTGGCAGTTCTTAGGATACCCTTTGCACAATCTGACTGTTCTCTGGATATTTTGAGCTAATGAAAGTTAGGAAGTATTCATATCATTATATTTATTTAACAATCATTATCGCCTGGGCCAGTCTAATTATTATCATGGTTTCCTTTTTCTGCGATGTAGGAAGTGCCAGATGGAAGGAAAGAGAGTCCAGGTGGTCCATGGCACTTCGTTGCTCTCTTGCCACTCTTTGATCCTCCAAGGCATGATAGCGCAGAAACAATTCGAAGGGCACTTAACCTTGGTGTAAATGTGAAGATGATCACCGGTACTCTTCCAATGAAGAAAATTTAAGATGTTTTATTTTTTTATATTTTTATATCAAAATTCCAAAAAAGTCAAAATCTTTTCTGGTCATTAAGGTAGTGAGATCGTCCATGTCCAGTTACTAGAATCCTAATCTTCTGTATAAATTATCCTTCTATATCAATATATGAAATCCACGCTTTCTTGTGCAGCTCATTTCAAAAAAAAAAAAAAAAACTTCTGTATAAATTAAGAGCGATTCACATAAATATGCAGTTATCCAACCTGTTCAATCAGAAATGTATGATCATGATGAATCATAAAGGAGAAACTTAACTTTCATCGGTAAAAAGTCAAACTATCCATTGCTTTGCTCTTCTGTCATTGTTTGGAGCCATCATCAGTTCAAAGAAGTTGATAGTGGTCTTTGTAACTGTTCCAGTCTTCACCATTGCATATATGTATCCATTTAGTGGTCTAACTTAATTCTTATAGGCTATAGCACCTCTTTCTTGTTTATATAATTTATTTTAGTTTATTTTCACGAGGGTAATTTATTTATATTCCAATCCAATATTTTTTGTGAAATTAAAATTGTCAATATGCCTAAAATTGAGCTCTATGTAGAAAGTTGGTCTGCCAAGTGTCACTACTTGATCATTTATGGAACTTAATTGCAGTTTTGTTTATCCTTCTGAATTATGTAAGTTAAATTTATTTCTTATCTTCAGGTGATCAACTAGCCATAGGAAAGGAAACAGGGCGTCGTCTTGGAATGGGAACAAACATGTATCCTTCATCTGCTTTGTTGGGACAGAACAAGGATGAGTCTGTTGCTGCTTTACCAGTTGATGATCTTATTGAGAAAGCTGATGGTTTTGCTGGTGTATTCCCTGGTATGTGTGTAAACAATTACAGAATAAGAACTAATATGGCTGGTAGTCTTAGAAATATAACTGTGAACTCTTCCCTCTGATCAGAGCACAAGTATGAGATTGTAAAACGTCTGCAAGCACGGAAGCACATCTGTGGAATGACAGGTGATGGTGTAAATGATGCTCCAGCCCTAAAGAAAGCTGATATTGGTATAGCAGTTGCTGATGCAACCGATGCAGCAAGGAGTGCGTCTGATATTGTACTCACAGAACCTGGTTTGAGTGTGATCATTAGTGCTGTCCTTACCAGTCGTGCAATTTTCCAGCGAATGAAGAACTACACTGTGAGTCAGATGAAAACAAACATGCTAGAATGTCTTTTACACTATTTTTTTCATTGGGTTATTTTGCTAATCCATTTCCATGTTTGCAGATATATGCTGTCTCAATTACAATACGTATTGTGGTATGTTTTCTTGACTTAGAACTAGAAGTTTTGGACTGCACTACTTTTGGCACATGAATAGATCATGGTTCTCCTAGCTATTTTTAGTCTACCTGCAGGTCAATCAGAGCTAAGCATTCAGAAAAACTAATAGAAGTATGCATGAAATGATTCCAGTGCATAATTTTTGTTCATATTAACGCTGTTGATCTCCTTTATGATGTTATCATCTTAGTCTGTGAAAGAATGTCTATCAAGCTTATGCTTTTAATTAGCAACTAATGTATATATGACTGCTCTTTCAACAGCTCGGGTTTATGCTGCTTGCTCTTATATGGGGGTTTGATTTCCCACCATTCATGGTTCTGATCATAGCAATTCTGAATGATGGTATGACTCATTATTGTTCACTCCATTGCTGCTCTATCTCATAATAAATACTTCAGTAGAATATAGTAACTATTTTACCTAACATTTTCTGGTGCACAAACAGGTACCATAATGACTATATCCAAGGATCGAGTAAAGCCTTCTCCATTACCTGATAGCTGGAAGTTGGCTGAAATTTTCACAACTGGAGTTGTGCTTGGTGGATACTTGGCAATGATGACTGTTATATTCTACTGGGCTGCCTACAAGACCAACTTTTTCCCTGTAAGAAGCGTATAAAAATGCTAACAAAACATATCTAAGAACCGATGTGTTGTCATATTTGTGATTAATTCTCACACTTGCATTGGAAACTTTATGTTCAATTGTCTTTCAGAGGATCTTTCACGTCGAAAGCCTTGAGAAGACAGCCCAAGATGACTACCAGAAACTTGCCTCTGCTGTATATCTTCAAGTTAGCACCATCAGTCAAGCTCTTATCTTTGTCACAAGGTCCCGCAGCTGGTCATTTATTGAACGCCCTGGCTTTCTGCTATTCTTTGCTTTCTTGGTTGCACAGTTGGTATGCTCTCTCCCTTCCACCACCAGCTGATAATTCTCTTCTGGTTATAAGTTGTGTTGGTCTAATCTCCTTTGCCTTCAAATGCAGATAGCTACGTTGATCGCTGTTTATGCTAACTGGGCATTCACTTCAATCAAAGGCATTGGATGGGGCTGGGCTGGTATCGTATGGCTCTACAATCTAGTTTTCTACTTCCCGCTTGATATCATCAAGTTCCTCATCCGATACGCTCTGAGTGGGAAAGCATGGGATCTTGTCATTGAGCAGAGAGTAAAGCACACTCCATATTTTTTTTATCCTTTTTTGATCGAATTCCAAGTATTTGCGACTAATGGTCCATTAATCTCAGATTGCATTTACAAGGAAGAAGGATTTTGGTAAGGAAGAAAGGGAACTCAAGTGGGCTCATGCACAGAGGACACTCCATGGCCTGCAGCCACCGGATGTGCCGCTGTTCCCAGAGAAGTCTGGCTACAATGAGCTGAATCAGATGGCGGAAGAGGCGAAACGGAGGGCTGAGATTGCAAGGTAGGACCTAATCAATAGACTCTTGTATAGACAGAACAATCATAGTTCTTTTCATGATTTGTCAACTGAAGCATCATGTAGGAGCACCCTGTCCTTTTCGCATCAATTCTCTGTTACTTTTTGGACATATCTTCCAAGATCAGAAGCATATTGTTTTCTAGTTGCACAATGCCAATTTGCATCTCCTGGAAGACATGGCGTGACAACGATGTAAAGCTAACAATGTGCTTGTTGCTGTTGATGCTACATTTTTGCAGGCTTAGAGAGCTTCATACATTGAAGGGGCATGTGGAGTCTGTTGTGAAGCTGAAGGGCCTGGACATTGATACCATTCACCAGTCTTACACAGTGTGATAGGCTTACATGTACACCCTTATTAACAAGAGTATCTAGTTGCTGCAGAGGAACTGTTTCATATCTAATGGGTGGTTTTTATCTCCTCTCAGCTATCATAAATGTAACCATCAACAGTTCACATAATATATAAATCAAAAATCAAAGGAGATTGTTGATATTATCAGTTTTTGTCTAGTTCTATATATACTGTCCCTATGTTTGGAGGCCTCTTATGTGTGATACCGTTGTGTCATTCTCATTTCTGTTTTCCTCATGTGAAAATATGAAACAATTAGAGGAAACAGTTAGTAAATGCATCATTCTTATCATCTTATGCAAGATAAATGACAAAACTATCTAGCAGAAATTCAGGCCCAGTCGATGTTTGTTTCCACGCGATGTGGCTCTTTGGTATAAAGGAAGTGAAAATCGGACGTTTCGCTCTGTGGTTTGAATCCAAAGACCTTCAATTGTTGCACATGCTGGACATTCCTCCACTCAGAGATGGCATCCTGCAAGGATATCATATTGAGCAAGCCTAAGTTGCAGTTTATGTGTAACCTATTTACCTTGGCCTCCTGTAAGTACACTGGTAGCGTGTCAGCATCCAAGTCCTCCCAAACAATGCTCCGGACTGCAGGCAACCTATCAAATACCTTCAGCTGTGGACATCTGAGAATCTCAATCTTCGTCAAGCTTGGGCAGTTAACAACCCTTTCAAGCTTTGGGTTGTCAGCCAAGTAAAGTTCAGCCAGCGAATGGAAGTTGTCTACAGAAGCAAGGCTCATGGCGTTTGTCAGTACCAAAGTTTTCAGTGCGCTAGCGTGATATGCAAGCCCTTGAGGAAGAAGCCTCAGCTTGCAATTTTCAACTGTGAGCGACTCCAGAGCAGGCATTGCTTGGAAATGCTCCTCCCAATCCCACACTGCCCATCTCAACATTCCCTGGAAACCCAGCCTCTTCAGCTTGGGAAATGCCACACCTGCACCTTCTGTCTTTGTTACTGCCGTGATGAAATCAAGACTGACATGCTCAATAGATGGTGCATGTTCAATCCAGAGGTAATCAAGGTAGGGGAGTTGGCCTAAGCCAATGGGTAGCCGATCGCAGCATGCATAGTCTTCTAGCACCAGCCGCCTCAAGCTCCGGAAGGCAGCCACTGTTTCCATCCACTGCGGTAGCCGATGTCCGAAGTAGCCTGCAATGGTAAGACGATCAATGGAAGGTGGAGGGCAGAGATGGTCAAAAACATTCTCAATTCTCTCGCAATCCTCCTTGCTGACCTCATCTTGGACCTCACCGTTTGCACTGATCCTGCTAGTGCATCTCAGCTCCAGTTGTGTGAGGTGCTGTTTGCTGCTAAGCTTTGCTCTAGCTGCCATAGAGCCAAATGTTGCCTTCTCAAGACCTTCCAAATGGAGTGCACTGAGATTTGGCAAATATCCTAGCTCTTCCAAGTTACACCAATCACGTTTGTCGTCATCCAAATTGGTCGGGAACCCCAACATCTCAGCCAAATTTTCTAGCTTTCTGAAACCCCTAGGAACTGAAGATACCATTGTGTATCTGATGTCCAGTGATCTTAGATTCCGAAGTCTAACAATGCTCTCAGGAAGTTCAGATACATTTATGCAACCGCAGAGATCAATGTGCTGTAGAAACATCAAATTCCCTATGAGTTTAGGGAGTGCAGATGTGTATGTACCTTTGAGTCCAAGGTATCTCAAATGCTTAAGGTAACAGATGGAGTCTGGTAGTGCTATCAGATTTGTATCCTCAAGATGTAACACCCGTAGGCAAGGGAGATTATTTAAGAAATTCTTCTGCTTAGTAATGATGCTCCTGAATAGTATCAACGTCCTTAGTGATGCTTGTGTCTGTAAAGCATCCCACTCAACTTTCTTGTTTGAAATACAGAGCCGACGAATTTTCAGAGCACCAAGTGCATCGCTTATGGTCTGCTTCTGCATCTCATTCATGGACAATCCCTCGTCCTTTGCTACATACTGTGCAAAAGACCGGACAACATCATGCATGATGCATCCTAGTTGATCGTAGTATCCATCACTTGGGTCCAAAAGGTTCCTTAAGATCAACTCTTTGTAGTACTGAGCTGCTATTGTTTCTGGCAATCTTGAACCTGTGCAATCTTGCGCGAAGCCTTCAGCAATCCACATTCGGACAATGGTTCTCGACTCGATCACTTCGCCTCGAGGGAAAAGTGAGCAGTACACAAAGCATTGCTTCAAATGAGAAGGCAATTCCTCGTAGCTCAAGCGGACAACTTTGTTAACTTCATCATTCACTTCATGTTTAGACCATGCAGAATGTCTAGTAATCTCCATCCAGGAACCTCTTGTTCTGCTCTTACTAAGTAAGAGCCCCCCAATCATCTTAATTGCAAGTGGTAAACCATCACAGCTGTCTATAATTTGCATCCCAATATCCTCCAATTCATCCAATTCAGCTTCATCACTCTTGTTCAAAATTATCTGTTCGAATAGTTAAAGCTGTCATACTTAAAAATGAAGTGTGCACCTAATAGTATTCCTTGTATATAAGCTATTCTTAAATTAAGTAAATAACGACTCAAAAATAACTGCAACATATATTACATAATGACAACCATGTTTTATATCATGGGATTTACTTAGAAACCCCGATAATTGCAGCAAGAAAACACATTACCCTTTTATGCAAGGATTCTCTTTTAGAATAACGAAATTGCTATTTTAATCTTTTGTAGCTAGAAATGGTGAACACACATTTTAAGATTTCCAATAGCTTAAACATCCAGGTTAATATCAAATCCGATTTCATTTCCATACTGATTTCTGAAAGAGAATTCCAGTTGACATAATCCATAAATTTTCTCTGCGATACTGACCTGCTTCTTGAGCAAGGACCATGCATCTTGTCGCCGCAACTTGTCAACGCGGTGGAGGAATCGCGCCTTCATCCTGTGAGCAACGCCTTCATTCCTCGTGGTCACCAGCATCCTGCTCCCCGGAGCGGCGGCATGGCTAAGCGGGACCCTGAGCAGTTCGTTCCACGCCGCGTCGCCCCACGCGTCGTCCATCACCAGCAACACCTTCCTGTGCCTCACCGCGCGCTCCAGGGCGCGCTCCAGCACCGCCTTGTCGCCGGCGACGGCGGCGGCGAGGCCCTCGTCGTTATAGCTGGGTCCCCCGGCATGGGCGATTGCGCTGCGCAGCATCGCGACCTCGTCGGCGTCCTGGCCGACGAACAGCCAGATCCTGATGTCGAAGTTTTCCTGAACCGTGGCGTCGCCGAAGACCATCCTGGCGAGGGTGGTCTTGCCTATGCCGCCGGCGCCGGTGATAGCGATGGCCGGGATGACGACATTTCCGCCGCCGCCGTCGTCGTCGTCCAGGTCCATCTTACTGACGAGAATGTCGGCGAGAATCCTCGTGTCCTCCGCGATTTTCTCCCCGACGACGTCCGATCGAATCAGCCCCGGCGCGGTCCGGCGGCCGTAGTCGCCGGCTGCATCTGCGCGTTGACAGCCGCCGCCGCGATGGGAGGGAGACGAAAAGGGGATGATCCTGTCGGAGACGAATCCGAAGCGGGAGCTCCTCCTCTCGATGGCCTCCAGCCTCCGGTTGAGCGCCCTGATCCTCTTCCCGATCCCGCGTGCCCGGACGGGGTCGCCGGGGAAGAAGAAGCAGCACGCCGCCGTCGGCGGGGACTGGCACTCGTCGAGGATGTCGTCGGCGTCGTACATGGCGTCCCTCAGGTCCCGCACCCACCTGTCGACGGCCGCGTCGCCGCGGTCGCGGGCGCGCCTCCTCTCCGCGTCGGAGAGGACGGCGCGGAGGTCGCCGAGCGTCGCCTCTAGCCGGGTGATCTCGCCGGGAACACCCAGAAGCGCCTCCACCTCCTCCTTCGCCGTCTCGGCGAGAATGCGCGCGAGGCTCGACGCGAACGCGTCGAGCAACGCCGCCATTATCGCCGCCGACCTGGCTCCGGTGCGGTGTTGAACGAAGATGCTTGCGCGGACAGATAGTCAAACGAATCAATAGTCAAAACTCTCAGCCTTTGCGGCTTTGCGAATGCGACTGCTCCACGACTTTATGACTTTTCCATTGCAACTTGTTGAAACACAAGCAAGCAAATCCTAGTCGTACTATGGTCTAGCACCCATTAATTTGTTTAGCGAGCTATTAGTACGTATCATCATCTTCACAGTCATCTGGCAATACAATAAGGGCAAAAGGCGAGAAGTAAATTCAAATTTGATCGATGCTTTACAATGCTAAAACTACAATCTGAATCAGCATGGCGTGATAAGAGGAGAACATGGAACATACTCATGGTAAAAATGAAATTATTCGTCCCTGAAGACAATTGCCCCTGATCTTTCGTCGTGCGAAAAGAAGAACTGGATCGGTCCAACGGGAACTCAATCACTGGATGCAAAACCTCCACCCTATAACGTCCATCGACGAGATCAACGATTTGATAGTCCTTGCAGGACAGCTCCAGTTGGTATCCTTGCAACCGGATGTCGAGGACGACATAACATGAAACTGGTGTGCCTCTGGTTCATATACGACCAAAAGTAGCACCTAGCGTAATTCAACAGAACGATTACAAAGCATAGTTCTAAACCCCTATGGACAGCCTTTTCTGAGCCAAAACAAAAGTTTTTTGCCTGGTTGGTTTTGCATCAGCGGACTCTAACTGCTGAAAATCTCTTGACAAAACATTGGCCTTGTGATTGGATCTGCTCACTATGCCGTGAAGCTTTTGGAGATTGTACCCATCTAACCTTGGCTTGTAGCTTCACGACACAAGTTTGGAACCTAATCTCGACCTGGTTTGGATTGCCATCCATGTCAAACCGGCCGCATTCGGAGAACATTTCCGACTGGTGGGTGAATATGCTCAATTTGAGCCCGAAATCTGAGAGAAAAAGAATTATCGGCATCCTCTTGTCAACTTAGTGATACATATGACTGGAAAGAAATAATAAAATCTTCAGAGGCATTCTCTCCTCGCCTGCAAGTCGCTTTTCAAATTAAGGAAAATATTGCCCTAATGAACATTGCGAGGGCCTCGACCTAGGTTGATGTCCTCCATCTTTGCATAAACTTTTTTATGCCAGTTGCCCTTTGTTGGCTGACCTCCTCGCGGGGTCCAGTTTTATCTTATAATGTTTCTCAATCTTTGTAACTAAGCTCTTATCCTTCTAATATATCCGGTATGACTTATGCCGTTCAATGTTAAAAAAAATGAAATTATTCAATCGACATGTTTGGCTAAGGATCATAGATCTTCGCCCATGTCAGCTTCAAAGGAATACGGATCCTTGGTGTAGAAGATGTGCCGGTCAACCTTATCTTCTACTGAGCTCTTCCCGTACGCCTTCAGTAGCTGGATGTGTTGGATCTTTTCCACTCATAGCTATAATCTTGTAAGGATATAAGTTTAAGCAATCTTAGATTGCAATATACCTCCAACTTATTTAACATATTCTCTCGTAGGTACTCTGGGAGAGCATCTGCATCCAAATCCTTCCAAATGACGCTTCTGAGTGATTGCAAATCCTTCATTACCTTCAGCCCTGGGCATCTGATAATAACAATATATCGCAATCTTGGACTGTTGGTGATCCTCTCCAGTTTTGTGTTGTCAACCGACCTAAGCTCGACAAGTGATGGGAAGTTCTCTAAAGAAACAAGGTGCACTGCATTTCTAAGATCCAGCACTCTTAGTGCCGTTGCTTGGTGTGCAAGTCCAAGAGGAAGATAACATAGCTTACAATCGGTAATTGTAAGAGCGTCTAAGGACGGCATTGCTGGGGCATGCTGATCCCAATTCCACGTTCTCCATCCCAGCATTCCCTTTAAACCTAGTGTTTCGAGCTTTGGAAACGCGAAACCAGCGCCGTGAGAAAGACAATGGCGCTGCAGCTTCCTGTCGATCCTTGTTCTAGCCGTGTACTCGCCATCAGCACTAAACGAGGGGAAGAGGAGATCATGGCCAATGCTGACGATGGACGGAGCATGCTCGACCCAAAGAAAATCAAGAAAATGGAGCTGGCCCAAGCCAACTGGTAGTTGCTTGCAGCATGAGTAGTCCTTCAGCTCCAAACGCCTCAAGTTTGGAAAGGCTGACATCATTTTCATCCATTGGGCTAGTTGATATCCAAAGTAACCATTGATAGTAAGACATTCTATGCAAGGCGGAGGACAGAGATTACTCAACACATCCTTGGCTCGCTCTTGCTCCTCGTTGGTATTGCTGATTCCTTCGATCATCCTATTGTTTGTGAGCCTACTGGCAAATGCCAAGTCCAAGATTTTCAAGTGTTTTTTACTGCTGAGCATTGCTCTAGCAGCTATAGAACCTGAAGATGCAAGCTCTAGACCTCTTAAATCTAGCCATTTTAGATTTGACAAAGACCTTAGTTCTTCCAAGCTGCTCCAGGCATGTCTATTGTCATCCAAATAAGTTGGGAACCCCAATAAATGGACCAAGTCTTCTAAATTTCTCATACCTTCAGGAATTGAGGTTAATCTGGTGCCTCTAAAGTCAAGAAACCTTATATTCTGCAGCTTCAAGATGCTATCAGGAAGCTGAAATAAATTTTGACACCCCATAAGGTCAATGAATTGTAGAAATTTTAGACCTCCTATGCATCGAGGAATTGCAGATATGCTTGTATTTGCAAGCCCCAAGTATCTTAAATGTTTGAGATGGCATATGTAGTCTGGCAAGTCAATAATATCTACACCATGTAAATGTAGTACTCTTAGGCAAGAGATATTGCTGCTGAAATCCATCAACTCAGTTATACTTCTCCCAAATAACATTAGTGTCCTCAACGAGACTTGCTTATGTAGAGCAACCCGCTCTGTTGCATTTTTGGATACGGACAAGTGACGCAGTTTTGAGGCACCTAAAGAACTATTCACATTTTGTCTGTCACTGACCAGTCGTCCTTCATCTTTCATCATTTGTTGAGCAAAGGAGCGAACAACATCATGCATTGTGCATGCTGATAAACCATATGATCCTTTGTCTGGCTCTAGAAGGTTCCGTGACACCAACTCGTTGTAATACTCGCATCCCAAATCTTCTGGTAGTGTTGATCCCATTTTGTCATGTTGTCCATACCCTTCTGCGATCCACATCCGAACTATTACTCCTCTTTTGATCAATTCATCTTTAGGGATAAGTGAGGAGAACAGAAAACATTGTTTCAAATGTGGAGGCAGTTCTTCGTAGCTCAAATAGACCGCTTTGTTAATGTCATCATTGCTTCTTGTAATGGACCATGCAAAATGGTTAGAGATGTTCACCCAAGCATCTCTTGTTTTGCCCTTGTTGAGAAAGAGCCCACCCACAACCTTAATTGCAAGGGGCAAGCCATCACATCTTTCTACGATCTTCAGTCCGATGTCCTCTAATCCATTAATCTCATATTCATCACCCTCGTTCAGAATTACCTGTTCAAAATCCATTGATCCATTAAAACTAAGATGTATGAGAGGTTAATTGGATTTTTTTTTAAGAACTTGAGAGGTTAATCAGTAATACAAGTCTTTTTTTTAGAATAGTACTCCTGTATCCTTAAACTTAAATATAAGGCATCCTTGTTTCCACAAAGTCAATATTTGAAAGTTTTGACTAATGATTAAACTAACCATATTGATGTTTTGTGTCATGCATATGACATATTGGATTTGCATTTGAATTTATTTTCATATGATGTAAATTTTATAGTTTTTGATAATATTTTATGAGATGAATTAAGGGTTAAATTAAAGTATTGAAGACCGTATACAATTGAAATACGCCTTGTATCTAAGGACGGAGGGAGTAATATGAGAGTCTGACCTGCTTCTTTTAACAGTGACCAAGAATCATCCTGGTCCAGCTTCTCAACCCGGTGGAGGTGTTGTGCCTTCATCGCACGAGCAACTCCGTCATTCCTCGTGGTCACCAGTAGTCGGCTTCCTGGAGCACCAACACTTAGCGGTGCTCTGAGCAGATTACTCCACACCTTGTCGCTCCACACGTCGTCCATCACCAGCAAGAACCTCTCCTGCCTTACTGCTTGCTTCAAGGTGTCCTCGAGCAGGGCCCTGTCACATGCACAGCAATGGTAGTTTCCCCCGAAAGCAGCGATCACGCTGTGTAGAAGGTTAATCTCGTTGACCTCCTGATTAACACTCAGCCATATCTTCTTATCAAAGTGGTTCTCAGCCACGCCGTCGTTGAAGACCATCCTAGCAAGGGTGGTTTTGCCTATCCCACCAGCGCCAGTAATGGCAAAAGCAACGACGTTATCCGATCCTGCGTGAGCCTGCCCGGCCTTGTCAACCAGCAGATTGACAAGCTTTCTTGCGTGAAGATCTATTTTCTCTCCAACGACATCAGATCGAACGATGGACGGTCCAGTCTTACGGCTATTTTCGTGCCAAGAAGTAGAACACGCGGGTTTATCAGCTAAAGGAAGCGAGGAAGAATTGATTACTTGGGAGATCGCAACAAATCCGAAGCGGGAGCTCCTCCTCGCGATCTCCTCTACCCTCTCGTTAATCGCCTGGATCCTTCTCCCAATCTTGTGTGTGGCGCCAGGACCACGGAGGCAGAGCAGCATCATCTTCCAGCACGCCGGAGCAGCTTCTCCGGTGGCGTCTCCGCCGTCCTCCGTGACGCGGAAGAGGTCGAGGACGTCGTCGGCGTCGTACATGGCGTCTCTGAGCTCCGCGACCCACCGGTCCACGGCCGAGTCATGGACGCGCCTCCTCTCGGCGTCGGCTAGGATGCTGCTCAGGTCGCCGAGCGTCGTCTCGAGCCTGGTGATCGCGCCGGGCACGCCCAGGAGCAACTCCGCCTCCTCCTTCGCCATTCCGACCAGGACGTTCGCCAGCTTGGCCGCGAATGCTTCCAGCGCCGCCGCCATGAGCACAGAAGAACAAAGGATCGGAGAAAAGAAAGGGGAGTCTGTTTTTTTCCACTTTTTCCCCGCCGCGTGAATTTGAGCACAGAGTGGCTACCACGATCACTGCGGGCTGCGGCGACCAGTTGATTTTTTCATTAAGAAAACGGTGCAGTGCACGAGTCAACGCAATATATTCCGTTCCACCATTGCACCGAATGGATAGTTGCCTATCCCCATTGTCATCCAAGATCATCTTGGGCATAATTTCCTCATACCATCAGATGAACCAAGAGTTGTGAAAAAGAAAACGCATTTGCTCATTGAACACATAAGCATGCCACAAAACTATATACTAATCGGTTTGTGGCCAATTATTATGTCAAACAACGAATGTGCACTCTATAAGGCTTGTAAGCGTATCAGTACACTGTATTTCATATATAACTCGAAACTACTGAGAATAAGCAGTCTGTAGAGCATTTGCCTTTTCGGACGCCACAGAAGCATCTTCAGCTCTGCCATCCAATGAGTATGCTTTCTCCTGGAAAATAGAGAGCAAATCGACTTAATCTCCGGTTACTGGAATACAATGGGAAAATGTAGTACATCTCACTAGTGCCTTCTGCTTGATTACCAAACTACTGAATTGGCTTGATCTGTTTAAATCCAAAACTGTGAGATAGTTGTATTCAGAATAGGGCCATTATGAAATATCAGAACGCTACTAATTAGTCTTGCCGATAAAATAGGTTTGCAAGCAGGCCAGGTTGACCCAAGATTGTACAGAAGGTTCATCTTTGAAATTCCTTAGTTCACTAAATATTGCATTTGACATGTAGACATCAATTGATGTGTATAGAGACACTAGACAGAAACACATTAATCTCAAATGTCATGTAAATTCTGCTTATATGCAACAAGGAACGCGAGCAGTCTCTACAGTATGGTACAAAGTTAGACACAAAGATATTTATTTTGCCTACAGCACAACCACCAACTTATTTGAAAGTAGATTGGTATCACAATGCTATGTTCAGGCAACCATCTACGAACTACGATCTATAGCAACCAAGATTACGTGCCATGATTCCAAAGAGATTCTTAGAGTTAATGTTTCAGTACTTTAACATGTCAGTTAAGAAACATTAGTGAGAAGAAATGGTAAAATGGATGAAGGGTAAAGATTTACCAGCAAGCGCCACAAGAAGGGTGCCCCTCCTCTTTTCCTAGTTTGTTTGTCGAGAACCTCAATTGCTGTGTACAATCCAAATTGCATTAGCTCCTTACAGAGCAACAAAACAGATACGTAGTAGTTCATTTTGAAATGATGAAGACCAAATAGGCAAATACCTTTGGAACTCTCTCCGGTATTTATTAGCACAGTATACCAAACTTCATTGAAGACATCCACTTGCTCATCTGATGCCCCAATCATCTACTTGTACATGTTGATGTTTAGTAAAGAAAAAAATTCATAATTACTTGTATTGAATGAAAACAAGATTTGCTAGTCGTACTTTATAACTGAGTGCATCGAAATCTGGACCCAGGATGTCAAAGACTTTCTTGTGCTCTCCTTTTCCATA
Source organism: Leersia perrieri (assembly GCA_000325765.3). Taxonomy (NCBI): domain Eukaryota; kingdom Viridiplantae; phylum Streptophyta; class Magnoliopsida; order Poales; family Poaceae; genus Leersia; species Leersia perrieri. The sequence continues at coordinate 21,984,850 of CM002481.1, forward strand.
TTCATAGACAGCCTCTGCTAACTGTGTCAAGGAAAGCATTACACAACAGAAAAAATATATTTTTTAGAGTAAATGTATATTTTTATCTTTCAAAACAACCAATTGTACAATACGCATGCATGTAGGATAAACCACCCCAATTGTCACTCCAGTTTTAAAATTGCCCCACATAGCCCAATTTATTGCAAATATCCATCCACCCAAATCTCTCGATGCACACGTGAATAGCCGACCTATCCCATTTCCGCTGACGTGTAACAACACTTGGCCACATCAGCAGCCCACGCTTGGTTTGAGGTGTGCTCCAACTCGAGCCCACCCTAGGTGCAGTTCAAAGCGGGAAGATGATCTCGAACAGCGAGAGAGCAGAGGGTGGTGGCAATCGGTAGCAGCAATCTACTGAGATCGGTCACATGGGCTGCTGATGTGTCCTGATGCGAGTACACATCGGCAGAAAGGGGCTGAATCGGCACTTCACGTGCATGGAAGGGTTTGAGTGGGCTGGTTTTGCAACAAAGTTGGGTTATGTGGGGCAACTTCAAAACCAGCATGAAAATTTGGGCAGTTCGTGCAATTTTGCCAAATTACAAATGATAAATAGCTACAGGATAAGAAAATACATCACAAAATTCGTGCAGGTAATAGTAATACCATAAAAACATGCAGTGTGTAATTATATTGAGGGATCATATCTGAATGATTTTCATTTTCAGAATTACTAGACAAATGTTGATCCACACTCTTCATTGTGCATTAGTGTATATATTGTTTCTCTTTGTACTCCATCTTCAAAAAGGAATTTAGCATACCTGGATTGCCTTCTGCATCTCTTGCTGCCTCTTTGTGTCCATCGAATCAACTCTGCAAGGGTAAAGGGTTATTGTAGCATTATTAACTAATTAACAGCAAAGTCTTGTGTTCCCTGAAAAGAAAAGTTTTAACATATCGGACCTTGACCTCAGTGATTCCAACAAGTTATCTGCTCTTGTAATCTCATCCATATTTGAGAGTGCCCATAATACAAGTAGATCGAGGAGCCATTCTACATGCCATATTTTCTGAACAAAGTACAAAATTCAAATTAAATAGGCTAAAAAATGAGTCCTGTACAGCTATAGTTCAGACATGTAAAAACTTCTCTTGGCAGTCGGCAGTATACAGCGTACTTAAATCTGAACTGTTTTTACGAATATATTTGAAATTATTGGAGCTGATACAGTACCTCATTCTTAAGTGCATCTAACAATGCTGCCAATCTTTCTTTGGCCAGATCAACCTGACCACGAGTATACAAACGGAGTAGTAGCCCTAGAGCATTCAGGTACACCTGATGCATGAGAAATTACTCAGATGTCCCTAAACATTGATGTAGTACAGGAAAGATCAGCATTAATACCTCTGCTGCCTCACAATCACTTTTCTCGAGTTCTGTCATGATGTTTTGATCGTATATCTCCACAACTTTTGAGGTAGGGAATTCACCTTCCAAGTAACAAACAGCAACATGCCACCAGTTGTGCGTTAGCCTACAAAAGAAGAAAATGATTCTCTATGATCTGTTTATGTGTTTATTACTAGCATCAAAAGAGTGTATCATGTGGAAAGTTGTTTACATAAATGATGAGCATTCTTCCCATGATGGAGAACATGATTTCATGAATTCAGTAGCTTCTTTGAAATGGCATTCCTGCTGGAAGACATGGCACAGCTGCAAGATGGAATGGCAGATGAAGCTTGTATTAAAGAGCTTTATCAGTAGAATATGAACGAATAGGCATAAATGCATAAGAGAATCTGTTATGCAAAATTAAGCTATCTGAAATTTAACAAATTTTATGTCAAACCACTCGCATACATTATGTTGTGACCAGCAGTCATTCTTGTTTATGGCCAAGCCTTTCCGAGCAGCTTTTTCAGCATCATCCATCCTTCCAAGTTCTAGTAAAGGGAAAGCAAGCAAGCCATATATGTAGTTCTGGTCTTGATTCTCTGGCAAAACCTGATGAAGAATGAGTACAATAAAGCTTGTATACTGATAAGAGGAGTTGCCCCCTGTGTAAAAGTGGTGCTTTGGTATGCGATTTTCAATCAATATTTTACCAAGCTGTTGAAAAAAGCTGGCAGTCTGCTCTTTTGGTCAACTGCTTTAAAGGATTTTATTATTATCCGAAGATTAAAGTGATGATTTCTGTCAAGTTACTGCCTTCAGTATTCCTTTAAATAAGAGCAAAACAGTGCTGAATTCAACCTCGGTTTCGTGAGTTATATTTTATATACAATATGTCCATTTTATAAGCATAGAAACCTACAGGAGCCTTAGTCAACTTACTTGCTCAACAAATTTGAGCGATGTGTCTGGGCGTCCCATGTAGAAGCAGACGAGCTGCGCTCTCTTCAGAGACATGAGGTCCCTGGGGAATTCCTTCAGCAGCTGGCACACGAACAAAAGGTCAAAAGCACACCACCAATCAATTCTTGCTATTAATCAATTCATCGCCGATTTCAGCAGCACATAGCCTCGATTAGCAAATCATGACAGCAGTTGAAGCAATCCCAAACCTCGAAGTGCCGCTCGATTGCCACCTGCTCGTCCTTCTCCTCCCCGATCAGCGCCGACAGCGCGCGGAACACCGCCCTCTCGTACTCCGTCGCTGTACTCTGGAAGCAACCACCAACACACACACCGCATCGAGTAAGGGATAAGGATTCTAGAACAAGACGGCGATAAGCCAACCGCGCGTGGGGACGACGGCTTACGAGGTTGTCGGCGGCGGCGGCGAGCAGGGCGGCGGCCCGGGCGGGGTCCCGCGGCGCGACGCAGTGGGCGGCGAGCGCGGATGCGAGGGCGCAGGACGGGTCGGCGGCGGCGGCGCGCATCACGGCGGCGACGCGGCCGCGGCCGAAGCCCATGGTGTGAGCGTAGTGCTCGTCCAGCGCCGCCGCGCACTCCGCCGACGCCGTCCTGTACTCCTGCCCCCACATGTCCTTCCTCACCTCCCCAATCCCATCCCCCACCGCCGCCGCCGCCATCGCTCGCTCGCCGTCCTCCGCCGCCGCTCGATCAATCGCAGCTGCTCTGCTCTGCTCTGCTCGGCGTCGCTCCGGTGGGTGGAAGGGCGGAGTGGGAAGGGGACACAGTCACGGGTGCGAGTTGTTGGTAGCTGCGCAGTCGCCACGATGACACGGGGGTGGGTCCCAAGGCGCCGCCCATCTTGTAGTTACAGTGACTGACATGTGGGGTCATCTGCTATGGTGCTCCACGTTGGGGCCCACGTGTCGGTGGGGTGTTACGTGGGGGTTGCACCTGCCGCGCTTCGGGTGAGGGGGCGACACGAGGAGTGGGGAGAAGACGAGGACGAGCTGAGGTGGATTGGTTCGGAGCGACCCGATTGGGTTTGGATTTTGGATTAGTGCGTGTTTGATTTGTGTTTCGTTTGGTTTTCCTGCGTGTTAGTTCTAAGTTCATAATGTGAATATGTGAAAGTACCATTCTAAGAAATGCGAATATGTGAAAGTACCATTTTGTAAAAAAAATGCGAATATGTGGAAGTGAAACTGTAAAACAAACATACCAAGTTTTACAATATGCAGGAACGAGAGGTGACAATTGTCAGTGTGATGCAGCGACTGGGGAATCTAGCGCGCAGGTTACATCAATCTCACCCGTTCATTTCCGATCGGACGACCCACGCTCCACTGAAGCCACTTCAACTTCTCTCCTCTTCCATCTCTCCATGCTCCCGTTTTTTTCCCCGAACTCATCCACCCAAAAATATCAAAGAACTCGCGGACAGAAGCGGGGAGAGAGTGCGAAGAACGGGGGTGGGCGCCATGAACGTGGAGGAGGAGGTGGGGAAGCTCAAGGAGGAGATCCAGAGGCTCGGCCAGAAACAGCCCGATGGATCCTACAAGGTAACTTCTACTTTCGTCTCATCTTGCTCTCCTCCGAGATCGAACGCCAGATCTGGCGCCTACTGGCCTCGCATTAGAATAGATTTCCTCTTCGCAATGCATACGCCATTGTGCAGTTTTATCGTGCGGTTTCCGATCTTGACATGTGAAAATTTGGGCCCCAAATCTTGGCATGCGTGTTAGGATTGATTAGATCATTGCCAAAAATTGAATTTTTACTAGGAGACCTTGTGGTAATGCTGCTGCGAATGTTGATCTGCTCGTGTGTACTGTACACTGAAGATCCATAATGCGTAGTTGGCCATGAAAGAAAGCTAGAGGAATTAGTGATGAGTATTCATGATCTTGAATTCTTATATTGTGATGTTAACATGTCCGCAATTCCGCGAAATTGCATTGTTTGTTCTGTAAGCAATACAGTAACCAAAAGGTTCTAATCAGCTAACTAAGACCTTTATTTTCCTCTTGGTTACAGCCTTTAACTTGTTAGTTGCTCCATCTGTCCTAAATTATATGACGCAATTTGTTTTGTTAAGACAAGACTTTGAGACATAATTTTTCTATTAGGATATCATTTTTATGATGCGAAAGTATAATTGTAAGAGTATTTTTGCATATGAATCTAACAACAATTTTATGTTTTTCTAATGGAGAAATAAGAAATTGTTGGTCAAACCCTTATCCTAACGAAACAAAATATCCTCTATAATTTAGGATGGAGGGAGTATGTCTGCTTCATCTCCTTTTCTCTTTAATTTCATGTTACGTACAACCATTGAAAGCTCTTCAATTGATAAATTTGACCATTTGATTCAAGACACTTTACTCCCTAAGTCAATATAAACGTTACTAATATGCCCTAATTATTCTCTAATTTTTTCCAAGGCTTTACTCCCTAAGTATTACTTCATTGCTTTGTCGGTTTGCCCCTTTGACTCTTAATTATACCCTCCTGTTTAATTGCTCTACTCTTCATCCAAGACACAATTACTATCAAATTCACTTAAAATCTCCTTTGCTCTGTGTGTTCATGGACTGGAGTACTCTTCATCCAAGACACAATTACTATCAAATTCACTTAAAATCTCCTTTGCTCTGTGTGTTCATGGACTGGAGTACTCTTCATCCAAGACACAATTACTATCAAATTCACTTAAAATCTCCTTTGCTCTGTGTGTTCATGGACTGGAGTCTTCCTTAATCCAGATTCCTGTCTGAGGGTTTACGTATTAATTTTCAAGTAGGATAGGAGTATTATATACTGTATAACATTCACTTTTGGAATCAGAAGTTAACTGTGAAGCAATTTTCGATTTGAAAAGATGACTAATATAGTTTGGAGATTGCCTCAATTTTTTAATCTTACAAGTTACCAACAATTGATGAAATACTAGCCATAATTCACACTATTCATAGATTGAAATAGCATAAGGGCGATGCAACGAGTAACAATAGAAACCAGTAAAAGAAGTAGCTGCTTTAGGTTCCTATCTGATATGCTGACCATCACGTGTGTAGTAAGAGCAGCAGATCACAAAAACTTATCTATGGAAAAGTTTTTGGCAGCCGTCCTACACCTTGCGAGTTTGTGAACTACTGAACTAGTGCAAAACATACTAGTCCACCTTACTTAAATGTCGTGGTCTGCAGGTAACTTTTGGTGTTCTCTTCAATGACGACCGTTGTGCGAACATATTTGAAGCACTAGTCGGCACTTTGCGGGCTGCCAAGAAGAGAAAAATTCTTACCTATGATGGTGAGCTGCTTCTACAGGGGGTTCATGACAATGTGGAGATAATTTTGTTGCCTCCTCCAGCGGTCGCTGCTGCCTGAAGGTGCAGCAACAGCAAGCCTCTGGTGTTAAAGGCGTTGATATGCATATAATCTATTGTGTTGAGATTTTCACGAACCATTTTATATTCGAAGGGGACGCCTATCGCGTGATGTATGAACTATGAGCCGTATGCAGTTTCTTCGACATGCTTGTATTAGAACAGAAATGCTGCTGATTTATAGGTGCAGTGTATAATGAACCATAAAAATAATGAACCATAAAAGGGCCATGAATTGTCTACGGTATTGTATTCATGAAGGCCTCTAGAAACTGATCATTTCCATCGTGGTTCTTTACTCAGTCTGCTGTGCATCGACATTTGAACATTAACCTTTTTAAAAAAAAGATAAAGTAAGCTTTTATTGCACTTAGTCAATTACACCAAGATGATACAACGACACTGAGAATACTCTCGGCCTCTGCATAACTAGATGTACACAGCCAAAAAAACACACCACCATAAGTTTAAAGATAATACATGGCACACGAAGTTTAACTAGCATCAATCTTAAAACTAGATAACCACTCATGTCCCCGGGTAAAAAACTCCATGACCACTTGCTCTAAGCGTAGACATGCTGCAGTAGCCAAATCCTGCAAACCTGGCTTCTGAAATATAACCCAGGTGCGTAGCCAATGGATAATTGAGAAAACAACCTGCATAGGAGAAGATTTGAATTTTCTGTCAAAAACCACATCATTCCTGCTTAGCCAAAGCGACCAACAAGTAGCAGCCGCCCCTAACAAGACAAACGGTTGCAAATCCTTTTGAACTCCCCGAAGCCAACCAGTAAACAAGTATGCAACACTATGGGGTGGAGTTATTCCTAATTCCACATGAATGATGGACCAAACAAAATGAGCAAAATGGTAGTAAAAAAAGATGTTTAATTGTCTCTTTATCATGACAAAAACAACAATTCTGATTGCCCTGCTAGTTACGCTTAGCTAGATTGTCCTTGGTTAACACTACCCCACAACGAAGATACCAAAGAAAAATCTTTATTTTTAAAGTAACCTTTAGTTTACAAAGATGTTAAATCAAATTAGGGACATCACTATAAACTAGCGCTATGTAATGAATCTTCACCGTGAATTGCCCATTAGGGGTTAAATTCCACCGGAACTCATCTTGCTCCTAACTTACAACAATATTAGTGACACATGGTAAAAGGTCATTCCATGCCACCAATTTTGAACCAATCAGATCCCTTCTCTATGAAAAAAATGGAGATCCGGTTTGAAAGACCTCTGCAACAGTAACATGCTTATGTCTAACAATATTGTATAGACAAGGGTACTGTTCACGTAAAGTTGTATTTCCTAACCATTTGTCTTCCCAAAACCTAATTTCAGAACCATTCTTGATTGTGAAGGTGTCAAAACGAAAGAAGTCTCGTTTCACCTTCATTAGGCTAGCCCAAAACAATGAGTCCCCCGCCTTCCAATGGACTTGGGAAAGGGGTTGTGAACCCAAGTACTTATTCCGTATTAGTTGTTGCCAAACACCCTCGGTAGTGAGCAAATTGAATAACCACTTGCTATTATCATCCCGAGTATATAACATTCTTGCCTGTGAGACTATATATGACACCTACAGCTACAAGGGCATCTTCATGGTTCTCACAATCTTTGCAACGCAAACTATATCAAAAAAAAAGAAAGAGAAAAACGAAGCAAGCACGAAAAAAGTAACTGGCTACAGAACGCACATCACATATAAAAGAAAAATATATTGTATCCATAGTAAGTACACATGGGTATAGGAGGTATCGTGAAAAGTGTTGTCAGGCTAAGAAAACAATGTTGCAATATTAGTTTCTTATGTTTCCTCTGGTATATCTGAATGAGAAAAGGGAGGGGTAATTTTATCGTTTTGAACAAGACCTAATGGTCAACTCACCGTCAACTAACGGAATGGGTATATATAAGATGAAAATGAAAACTTTGAGTCATGTAAGATGTTGGCCAAATTTCAAGTGCATAGAATGGATTGAGAGAAAGCTCGTGGGCATGTATAGAATTTTCTCAATAACTAAAGCTAAAACCTAGTTGTGTTCAATTCCCTCGTTACTATAGTTACATTGCATGTAATGCTTTTTCTGGTATGCCATAGAAACTATAACGAACATAAGGAGAACAAAGTGGTTCTAGCTCTCTCAAGTCTTTATATTTCAATACCATGTGAACAACAGATATGTGACTCCTCATATGTTAAGAAGAACGGTAAGTGTGTGCTTTCGTGCGGCTAAAGACCATTCACTTTACACATTGGTTGACCGAGGCCTCCAGCAGTGCACTAACTTACATATTGTTCTTTAGCATTATTGTGTCGCCTCATCTTCGATGCATAATATACATATGTATAGACATATGGTGAGTGAATGCGAGATAGAAGGAAAATGATGAAGGGAAAGAGAATATTTGTGCTTTGAAAAGGCCATCCAGAGTAACATATATGCTATGCTATCTTTTGTCTCATGTGATGTCCATTTCTTAGAGATCTCTGAGGATGTGAGGAAAGAAAACATTACTTGAAGAATCTATCAACAACAACCTCTATTGTTATGGCGTCGATATATGCATTATCAATTGTCTAGATTCACATAAACCATTTGAAATTTGAAAGGGATGCCTATCGTCTGGTTAGAAACTTCAAAGGACATCAACACCCTTAGTAGGTTTTGGAGATAGACGGTGCAAAAATTAGAGGGCTAACGTGTTTATCAAGTGTAAATTCATAGATGATTAGCCCATATGGTTGATCGACGACAATTGAAGCAGACTCCCATGATGTATTATATTATGATTGGAAGGCTCAAGACACAAACTCATTTCATATTTTGATTGATTCAATAGGAAAAATTGCAGTATTAAGAGTGGATGAGTTCTATCGTTGTTGTGTGTTCCCGTGTGCTCTATTCTGATTCCCCCATCTAGTAGGAGAACACATTTTGCGCACACTCAGTAATGGGTTCTAGGCTAGGTAGATAGTGTGTATTCGGAGTGTCTGGTAATTCATCAATTCTAAGACATTGAGGGTAAACCGGAGTTTTCGATAGCTCTATTAGATTGTATGGTTTGACTTCACGTCCGAGATCACTAGGTTGCCTAGTACTGAAAAACTTGTGTCTGGTGTTGAAGTGTCATTGGAGTATCCTATGGGGCTTTTTGAATGTCCAATTTGGGGGCTTTGTCTACACGGAGAGCACAAACCAAAGTGTCTGGTAACTCCACCGGAGTATCCAGTTTTGCTCACACTCAAGACAAAAGTAAGCCTACCGGAGTGTCTAGTGTTTGGGTCTATGAGTAACGGTTAGATTCTCCTGCTAGGTTATTTAATACCCACATCCATTATTGTGGGTTGGCTGTCACATTCTCTCTACCTATCCCCTAGGGTTATTCCTCTAGTCTCTCTTTGGGATTTGTTCTTGGCTTTAGCTCTTAGATCTTGTGTGTGTGAGAGAGAGGGAGAAGTTTTACAGTGTGGAATTTGGTGGAGCTCTCAAGGATTGAAATCAACGTTCATACTCTTCTTGTTACTCTCGGAGGATTGCCTCCTAGCCAGTTTGATGTCGCCCGCGAGTTTCCAAATGTGTGGATAGCCCGAGAAAGTCTGTAAAGGTTTTTCTCACCTTTACGAGAAACGAGGTACATAACTAGTGAAATTGTGCTAACTTCTAGAAGGTGGTTTGGCAGAGCAAGGGACAACTAGAGTTTAGGGCTCTCCAGAAGGGCTTGATCAGTGGGATCACTTGGAGACTTGCTAATTCGTGTGTTCCTTAGAAACTTAAGCCTCATCGTGGTTGTTAGCATGGAGAGGTACGGGATCAAGTGAGATCTGGATCTTTGGAACTCCTTAACGTAAAGTAGGATATTTGGATTCAATCTATGGTAAAAGAAATCATGCGTTCCCTTTGTTTCCTGTGATTTGTTCATTCTCTATGCTTCACTCCACCTCCACATGCACTTTTTTGTGTGCTTTGGGAAAAGTTGGTGACTCTAACCGGAGGATCTAGTGACCACACCGGATTTCCACTTTGTGTTCTAACTTCTGTTGCTAAGTTGATTTCGGGTCAAAAGATCAAAAGAGCACTCACCCTCCTTTGTGTTACTTCGATCTTTCAGAACAACCGAACATGGTTTTCAATTCCGTATTGCACTTCCAAAAAAAATCACATTCCCAAAAAAAACCCACAATAAGTAAATATGTTGCGTGAAATTTTTAAATTTTTTTCCTTTTTTGTGTTTTGGTCCGTAAAAAAATATAAAATTTACATGTTTATACAGAAAATGCCAAAAATGTTCAACCCCCCCAACCCCGGGTTATAAATTTGCATATCAAAATCGCAAACCACCTGGTATCGCAAAAGAAATTATAAGTTCATATAGTGCTGCATTCATGAAGGCCTAAAAAACTGTGTAGAACTGTAGAAACAACCATATATAAATTGTCGATGAATTTGTTTACAGTACTGCATTCATGAACGTTGTGGTTCGCCTGCGACACATATTGAAAATTAACCATTTACATCAGCATCGCGCCTACTTCTACTATGCTACCATAGTACCATCATCCTGAGTAATACTCCTTCCATCCTTAAATGTAATGCATATTTCAATTATATACGGTCTACGGTACTTTACTTTGACCATTAATTTATTCCATAGAAAATATAAAAATTATAAAATTTACATCATATGAAAACACATTCAAATACAAATTTAATGATGTCACATGCATAACACTCAACATCAATATAATTAGTTTAACTATTAGTCAAAATTTTCAAATATTGATTTTGCGAAAAACAAGTACAGCTTATATTAAAGGACAGAGGAGTACAAACTTACTTTATCTGTGAGACTGGCGTCTGTAGGGGCCTCTTCATGGTTCTCACATTAATATGATATCACTACTTTGTTTGTATATATTAATGCAATATAATTGTAAAACAATGTATTGAGAATGAAGAAATAACCTGTGGACGTCTATGAGGGCTTTTTTAACACCTTGTGATCACATTCCTATGCATGTTTGTCATATCAAACCTCCCACATTAATATATATCACATAGAACGGAGAAAACAATACAGACTAGAGGACACACATCACATGTGAAGAAAATTTATTTGTATATTTGTACTTAGGTTTCTAGAGGACTACCTATATGAACATTAGCTTCAACCGTGACGAATAGCTTTCTACGTTTATATTATTCTCCCATTCAGTCCACATGGGTATAGGAGGTGTCAGGAAAATCTTAGCCACGCTAACCTTCCATACAAGTAAGCATTCTTATGAAATTATTTCTTCTCCAAAAATCTTGTGTCCCTCTCTATAATAAGAAATAACTAAAACTGATATTTAGCTATGCTCAAATCCCACTGTTTGCAGAGTTACTTAGAGCACCAGCAATGTTGAATCAATTTGTGTAGTTCGCTAACAGCGAACAATTCTCCGGTTCGGTAGATGCAGCGTGGAAATTGATTTGTGGGACCCATTCACAGTAACTACAGCAGAAGCAGCAGCCGGCACCGTATGGTTGGCCAGCCAACAAAAGACCATGTGCAACAATAATAACATATACAATCGGTTGAGTCGACTCATGTTGGGAGTTCACTTATTTTTCTGACACACAAAGTTTGGTGGCCACAATGTGCCAAGTTCATTGTTTTTGCCTCACTATTCGATTTATACTCACACTAGAGATGCTCATATCACTACTACAAAATACCTAATAGGTGACGGTTTTAAACACGTCATAGGTGACGGTTTTCGGAACCGTCACCTATTTAGTTGTACAAGATGGGCGCGGTTGTTAATCGACTCCTAGGCATTTTCTAGCTCCGCCCCTAGCTACTAGCACACCTGATCACTGGCTACTACTATCACACAGCTGATCAATGTAACACCTCATGTCTTCATCTCTCTTGAGGTGTCTCATCCATCTTGTTTATATAAATTTCCAAAATGCTTGATAATATAGAAAGGTACAACCTTTCCTGGTTTCTTGACATCCTAACATTTGAAGTGATAGCAGCTTTTTTAACACCCTGATCAATTCAGAACCTACCTGATCTCCCTCCCAGTGTGTCACCGCCTTCATTATATAAACTCCTAAAATAAAACAACAGAAATAACATGTGGCAAAAGGCGAAAGGCAAGGCAAACGAGAGGGCGTTCGTGATTTTTGGTGAAGCCGTGTGAATCTGTGTCTATGTGGTGTCCCATGACCGATGGGTGTTCGTTTCTGAATCTGTGTGCATAAGGATGGGAAGCATCAGCAAAAAGAAACACATAAATTGATACCCTAAATGCAAGGATTTCGTTGTGCGGCATACCGGTCTCTACTGTCAGTCAAATTAGAAGAATTGCTCCACTTCTATGGGGCATATCTGATCATGTATCATGTTTAGCAAACCCGGTTTTCATATACCTTAGTTTTCAGGATTACGAGAAGTTCGCTGTTTTCTGGTGAAAAAAGGGGGAGTTTAAGGTCTACATAGTAAAGGCTCTAGGTTCTCCGGGATTTTCTTTCAGCACAATACTGTGTAACAATGGACAGAACAGATTTGTATTAGATGATACTACGAAAAAATAACTATCGAAAATATAAGCAGAGTGAAGCCTAGTGTAGAGGGGTGGTGCCGGCGGCATCCGGCAAACGGAAATGGTGGAGAGCAGGGCAGCCGTCGAGTCCCTTGCCATCGTAATGCGCAAGGAACTCGGCTACGGTAATGCTCCTGTACTGCGGCCGCTCGCCGCCGTCCTCGCCGGAGATGAGCTCAGCGATGGGTCCGTACAGCCTGCTCCAACTATTCTCACTTCCCAAGTCGACATTGCAGAACGCTGCAACGGACACCCTCGCCGTCTCCCTGCTCCGGTTGGCCACCACCCGATGCTCCACGCTCCTCAACCTCCCGTTGCTCACGAGCTCAAGCAGGTCGCCGACGTTGACCACGAGCGCGCCGTTGACCGGCGGGACGTCCACCCACTGCCCGTCGAGAAGCGCCTGGAGTCCGCCCATCCCGTCCTGGAGGAGCACGGTGAGGAACGCCGGGTCGGAGTGGCGGCCGGTGCCGACGGTGAGGTCGGGCTCCGGGCATGGCGGGTAGTAGTTGCTCACGAGGCTGACCCCCTCCGCGCAACCCATCGTCTTCCCCAGCCGGTCGCGGTCGAGCCCCAGCGCCGACGAGATCAGCTCCAGGACGGCGAGAGCCAGCCGCCGCGCATGCTCCGCGTACTCGAGCAGCACGGCGGCCGCGGCGGAGGCGGCGAAGGGAAGCCCGAATTCCTCCGGCCGCGGCGGGTCCGGCGCCGCCTGGCAGAAGAGCGTGTCGCGCCAGTTGGCCGCGGGAGACTCGTACAGGTCGAAGTTGGAGTTGAACCTCACCCTTCGTGACGTGTCCCTCGTGTAGATCTCCCGCTTCGCCGCCGTCGGCTGCTCGTTGAAGCTTCGCACCGCGGCTAGAGTGGATTCCATGAGCTGGGCCGGCACGCCGTGGTTGACGACCTGGAAGAAGCCGACCGACTCGGCGGCGGAGCTCACCTGGGAGACGATGCTGTCTCGGTCGGGGAAGGCGAGGTCGATGACCGGGATGGCGGCGGATTTGGAAGGGGAGGCGACCGGGGTGGGGTCAGGTGGGTGGTGGAAGATGCGGGGGATGGTGGTGACGCCGGCGTCGACGAAGCCCTTCACGCCGGCCTTGGTTTCGTCGAAGGCCTTGAGCTCGCGGAGGCGGTCGTAGCCGTCAGATGACATGGCGGAGGCGGAATCCACCATGGACGAAAACCAGAGCTCGAATGCTCGATTTGGCAATGATTGATGGTACTGGAATGGTAGGTGGAGACGTGGAGTAGCTGGATATACAAGGAGATGACGTCAGCCGAGGCGATTACCGCTGCCATTGCAAGGACGTACACAGATGCACAGTGCTCTCCACTATGCAAAGTGCTCTCCGCTAACTAATCGTAAAATCGATCCGAATATCCGACGATGGCAAATTGGCAACACGAACTGTACTATTATCACTCCGCTTTGAGCATTCGAGTGTGTGAGTCATCACTGACTGGATTTCGTTTGGACTCACTTCGGTGCTCTGTCATCGTCAGTCGGCTATCCTCAAATAATGCGTGTGTGGACGCAAACTGTGTCTGTTGCATGTAGAGTTCACAAATTCGTCCAAATTTTATTAAATTTTGACGCCCATAATTCAAGGTTTTCCAGACCGATTGATTTATATCTAATTTTGGACGAAATTCACCTAGTATATCTTTTCGAGAACATGCAAAAAAAGTGGAAGTGCTAATAGGCCAATTTTATAACGGAAGGCATTTTGATATTTTTAAAGACAAACTTGTTTGAGTTTGACTAAAACTATAGAAAAACACCAAAATCAACATAAAATTTATTTTTTTATATCCAATATTGTATTTTCTACTAGCATATTTGTTTTGTGCTAAGATATTGCTACATTTATCTATAAAGCATTTTAAACATAAGTAGGTTTGACTTAAAAAGGTCAAAAATGTGTTACATTATAAAACAGAGGAAGTGCATGTTTTCTCCGGTATCAATCTATAGACAACTGTTGAATTATGGCTTATAAGACGAAGATGCATGACCAAAACAATGAAAAACGATTTCACAGTAAGATTACTCTTATCATGATCCCAAATCTAAAGCTAAGTGACAAAAGCAACAAAAAGAAACCCTAGCTTAATCTAAAATTCCGAAATTGGATGCAAATGTTGCTATGTTTTCTTATAAACATAGTCAAACATAGAGGAACGAGTTTGAAAAAAAAATCAAAATGTCCTACATTCCAAAACAGATGGAGTATCATCCATTTCATGGCTGGCCACTATATCTGCTTCTTTTTTGCATGTTCCTTTCTATAAACATAGTCCACTATATCATAAACATAAACAAACATAGAAAATGCATTCGGTTTGTAGCTCGTTTAACCATAGCATTGCCAATCATTTGCCATCCTCTCGATAACAGTACAAAATTAAAATATATGCAACCTTGTGTGTGTGTGTGTGTGTGTTTGGGGGNGGGGGGGGGGGGGGTGTGATGGCCAAATCTTACCATTGCCCCTGAAAATAAATGGTAAGGCTATGACTTCAAAAGGCACAGTATTAAGAAAGAAGCCCATATCAGTAATCACCAAGACCATCAGACTGGCAAACGGCTGCTGCTACCCTAGCACGGTAGGCTGGCACGGCCCGACCTGTTTCTATAGCTCGCCAGCACAACACAGACCATAAGGAATGGCCTGTTTTAAAATATTTTTCTATATTTTCTCTATTTTTCCTCTGTTTTTCCTATATCTTTTCTCATTTTCTCCCTTCTTACATTTTCCTCCATTTATTTGAGTTTTTCCTATGGGAAATACATGTCCTCACGAAATGTTTTTTCTTTTTTTTTTCCAATTTTTCATGGGCCAATCGAGCTGACAGGTTGATTTTGGCCCATGGGCCTTAGTCCTGCCCGACTAAATTGTAGCCCATGAGTCAGTGTATGAGAATCCTTTGGGTCGAAAATAATAGATGGGCCTCAAATTGCTGCCCACAGTATGGGGCTACCTACCTTGGCTGATGGGCTTTGGGCTTGGGGCTTGGGCTGCTGGCTGCGTCTCACGGCCAGGCCTGCTCACGGCTCACAACGAACCCGGTCCCAGATTGTCGGACAAACGAGCAGCTAGCAAGTCTCTCCCGTTGGTTAAGCCGTTGCTGCTCCCGTGCCTGCAATTAATAAATCGGATCACGAGACATGTATGGACGCAACTATGCATCACCATCCATTATCTCACTTTACCTGAATGCGTGCACAGTGCACAGGATAGCAGGAAATGGATTAGAGGCTCCCAGCAATCCGCGTTTCTCATGGATAAGAAGAGAAAAAGGGGAAGAAACCTTCGACTCCAGTACTCCAGTCCCTTTGAAAACCTGATTAGATTAAATGAATTAATTGGTTCCCACACAAAATAGAAGGTGAGTACTAAATTAATTTGGGAAAAACATAGACCTCTCATGCATGCTTTGCCTTTGCACCAAGGAAATCTCAGTCACAGATGGGGATAACCACCAACTGCAGCATCAGACAAGAGAAGGATCGGCCTCCATCACTATGATGAGCTTCTTTTACTCACAAGCCTCCGTTGGTTCCATGTCCTTGTCACCTTTATTTTTCTGCCGCCGCATCACATGCGTACGCATGGCCCATCATCGTATGTAGGAATCTGGCTGATGTTTCAATTATCAGAAAGATGTTTCCAGGCGTTAGCTGAAGATTGAAGTCAGCAAACAGTGTCTTCAATTATCAATGTACTCAGGTCTCGGCACTTTACCTTGTTTTTTTTCTCTTTTTTGCCAGCGCGCCTTCCGATCATCACAAGAAACAACATTTCAGATCCCGATAGTAAAGTAAGATGACTGAAGCTGGCAGGAATGAATTCTGGAATTGGGAGAAGCAACATACTAATACACATATCTGCACAGCCATTATTAAGAGGAGAAATTTCTAGAGCGGAAAGACAAAATCTAGGATAACATAAGCACACAAAAATTCTCAATTTAGTGGTTTCATTCGACCAGTAGAGAACCCTAGTGTCCGACACTTCACATATTTGCACTATTTAAAGAAAGGGTTCTTGCGAGATCAATATAAACTTTAACTCCCTTCAAGAGATCCACCCATAACTGCAAATACTATTGTCAAACACTTGCAGTAAATAAATGCAAATACTAAGTAACTAAAATATGCGAGCATATAATTATTTAGCTTAACAAATGCATGAAAAATATCAAAAAATAGATTCATTAGTTTCTTGTCACTTTGTCTGACTAGCAACTATATAAATACTCAACAAATATGTCATCTTCTACGATCAAGCCACCATATAGTAGCCTTACGCGATTAACAATAAAAATGATATGTTCTCAGTCTAGCAAAGCTAAACATGTGGCTATGTTGTCATGGATAATTAAATGTTCATCAGACGTGTGAAAAGAAATGGCATAATGTGCAGAAGGCACCAATATCTACGATAACTAAGAGTGGTCGCTAGCAGCTTAATATTTCCTTTTATCAGGAAAATGTTTGTTCTATTCATAATTTAGGACACTGAGCATTGAAGAAGCATTAGAAGAAAATGGCATCCACATCTATAGCCAGCTTCAAGCACATTATAGCCTCAATTAACACATTTTTCTAACACAAGTTCATTTATTTCTCTTTCTACTTCTGTTGCTATGAGCCTAGCGTGCTATCCATTGTATTAATCCTAGGATGCCCACCACTTTTTAGGATTGTCTTCAGCCATTCTGCAACTAAAATTTATGGGCAAATTAAAATGCAAGAAAGATCCACTTGGATATTCAAGTGCAAAGAAGTTTCCAAAATTGGTTTAAAACTCTTGAATCTTTGGTCTTCGCCATTTGCACATGAATCTATCTATGTTGGCAATCCAGAGTATACTACATAAGGAGAAGAACCGTGATGTTTATGAACACTAAAAAATGCCAGATCAACCAATAGGCACTTAAATCTTCCAAGGCATGAAAATAAACTAAGAGATAAGAATGTGTGCATATAAACAGAAGAACAGAGAAGCAAATTCCATTTACGTAACCTAACAAGACAACCTGGAGTAGAAACTAACATACATAATAGCTTCTTCATTTTCAACATATATAATCCAATAGCGATCGACCATCTTAAAAAGCAGCTTGCCAGCCATCTCAATCTCTTAACACTATCCACACACTGAAATGACTGAAAATTCTTGTGCAGCATCTTTATTTTGCCTATTCATCTTTTTATCTATAAACCAAAAAAACAGATAAAATCTGTTACTCACGACTTATTGATTAACACAGATGAGGTTATCCCATTAAGATTTATGAATCAGGTTGGATGGGGTAGCTTTAAATACAGGTCTGAAATTCATTCTTTTTTTTTTTTGAAAGACGGTATGCATCCAAATATATGATATATCCCCAACAAAACAGACTATGATATATCGTAAACCTATAAATTAAAAATAAAAAGTCACTAAAACGGAGACTACTGAAACTAAATAAAATAGTGGAGCTTTTTCTTCTTGTGAGCTGATGGTGTTGGAGGAATCATCATGGTCCTCTAGGTCAGGCCCTGATTTACCTAACCCTGGTGGGTTATACTTACAAAACAAATTTTACGAAATCAAGAAGCTTTGCCATTTGTCGATGGCTCTAGAAAATAAAAATTAGAATAACAAAAAAAAAACATCTGTTTGTCATAGAAAATTACTTACAACAAATTAGATATTTCGACATGCATTTGCAATAATGTTTTGGTACCTTATGGCAATCAAACTGCTTAGAAACCATATAATTGAGCATTGTCCAATTGAAAGGTTGGTCCTCATTAACATTTTATACACAAATCTAGCTGATTGAGATGCTAACCATTTAAGAAAAGGAAAAGTAACCGCTTATGAGAATATTTCAGAAGATATCACTAGTCATGCTATCTCTTATAGCATAACCTATGCCAAAAAAAAAAAAAATCCTGAGTATACCATTATCAAGATACTATTATTCAGGAAAAAGCACAGCAGTTCAAAATTTTACCTGGTTATGCATGAAAAAAAAATGGCAAAGTAAAAATCAGCTCTTGTTCAATCTTTTCACTGTAGTATTTCCTTAGAAATCCATCTTGAAATGAAGTGGAAGATCCAAGCTTTTGCTGTTAACAAAGCAGAAATTTACTACATTTCCACAATCAGAAAGTGAGCAGTAAGCCTCAGTATGGATGGATGATTGAAAATAGTTGGGCCAAAAAACATAAATAACATTTATGTAATTAGTACAGTGCAATCCAAATAAAAAGATATCCTATAAGTTACATCCCTAGAACAAAAAATGCTAAACATGGGCAAGCACTAAGCACCCTGTGGCAACAGTTAAAACCAAGGCTTCATGAGGATCAGTAGGTCGTAATGCATAGATGCGCCAACATATTGTCCATTGTATCCAGATCAAATTAAATCCAAGCCTGCAGTAGATAATCACAATTTCACACTTCACCAACCACCTAAATAAAAGAGAGCAAGGCAAACTGAAGACAAATGCATACCTATGATGTTACAGGCCTTGACACCATGCAGCAGAAGAGTCTTCTCAGGAGGCTGGGATTTTGATGGTTCAGGGACATTAAAGTAATTAATTTGTAACTGTATTAGGATAGACAAACTATTTTCATTAGTTATCCATGGAAGGCAGGACAATGGATATCATCCGTGAGATTCATCAGATTGGAAGTTTAGGATTGTTCTGTGTATATCAAGATCTGGGCACAGCAAAGAGTATATATTAAGTGCAAATATTTATTTTGGAGAGATTTGGGTTGGGTGCAACGATCCAACTTCAATATGAAATGTAGAATCAAATCAACCAATGACCAGTATTACTTGTAGCAACCTTTCATGCATGGCAAAATTTTGGAACTAGTGCTTTCATATTATGTACATGTATAGATATGGATATGGTAAAAACAACGATGTATCTGCTCTGCAGTCTGCATTAATGGATGGAATGTGTAGAAAATACACTTGTGTCCTGAAGTATGCCACTATGATATTGGTAGGTCTGCTTATTAACTAATTCATTGTCACATATATCCTACTTGTTCTGAACTGGAAAAAATCTATCAACTGAAAACCCAAATTAAGAACAGAAGTACTGAACTGAACTAATAGTGGACAAAAGTGAAAATCACTGAACCGAGCAGCAGTACTTTGGAAAAACAATAAGCAGACCTGTACATATGCATGTAGCCCAATGTAAGGTATCTTTCATCATTAATTTCTAGTGCTAACGTGCAACTAGGCACAGCTCATAGACCATAATCTATTTGTTATTAGGCTTCCATGTAGATATGGCATAGATTATCCTTCCTTTCCACCCTTGAAGGAGCCATCCACTGTCTTCATCAATGACAAAGTCTTTGTGATAGATGTCCTTCACTTTGTCCTTGGCTTTCATCACAATGTCTTGGTTTAGTGGAGATTGGACAAATCCAGCCCTAAGATTCCTCACTTGCCACTGTTTGTATGTTTCTGGTCTCTCAACCCTGTCTGACCCTTCACATGCAATCACATTGAGTGCTTCTCGGCCAAATAGATCCCTCTCAATGAGTGCACGCTGTGCATCATCCCGTGGCACAGTTGTCTCAAGCATGTCAAACAATGCAGAGAAATGAAATAGTGCCTCACGGAACCGTGTGATGAAGAAGGGAACGCTGTATGACCCATTCACAATGCCATGGATAAAAATTTCTGGGTTCACTTGCCTTATGGTATTGAGCACCCTATTTCTAGGACTATCTACAGCAACTGTTTCATCAATAAGATTTCTGAATCGATACAAGCAATTAACAATCACTACTTCATCTTTCTTAACATTGAGATCCTCAACACGGATTGTTTCCCACTTTGACGCAATGCCTTGGTACTCAAAAGGTACGCCAATCTTCTTTGCATATTCTGCCAGCCTCTGCCCTGTCTCTTCGATGCGCTCAGTCGGGCGGAAACCTGGCTGAGGTACATCAATCCCTGTGATACGAAGCTTCGGTGGCCCACCTTCCCTCTTGAAAAGACGCCTAATCAGGCAAGGCCATTGGAAGCCGAAGTAAATGCCAAAGTCAATGATATGCACCTTTGATGCATTTTTTGTCAGACTCAAAATTGTTTGATTGGAGAGGAAATGCGAGAGCCTCTTGAATGGGCATGCTGCAAGGTAAAGATGGTATGCCTTGAGCATGTCAGAGGCTGTTGTCCGTTTCGCTACAAGTTTATGGTAAAGCTGGCTCCCTGTTCCAGCCAGGCGAGCCTCAAGACCATCGGCAAAGCAATATGCCAATCTCTGAGAGCCATCTCCATTTTGCTTGGCATGCTGTCTTATTTGCTTTAACAACTCATTAGCAGTTCGGCGGTCATCAGCTGCAACTGCCTGAGCACAGTGGATGAGGAGTGTCCTGAGGTCCACTACATCCTTCTTTGTTGGCTTCCTTCCCCGTGATCGGGTCCCACTCGGTCCTTTTGTCTGAGTGACTTGAGAGTTCTTGGAAGCTTCAGTTTTCATCATTTGTAGAAGATCAGTTGCCTTCTTCTCAGTTTGACGAAGCAGATCATCAAACATCTGAATCCAATCAGGTTCATCAGAACAAAATGCAGACTGCTTGATGTTCCGTCCTTCGATCAGGTCAAGGTCTTCGCTCTGTTTGTTTTTCTTTGCCTTCAATGCCTCTGCCTTGTTGCCATTCGAAGAAACACCTTTCCCTGCTTCTTGACGTCTTGCAATACCACCAGTTTCTAAATCAATCACTAGCTTGTCACTACCTGGGAGAAACTTCTGTGCCTCCTCAACACCTCTCCTGAAATCCCAAGTTGGAAAGCTCTCAACCAAATAGTCAGGGATCCTGCCAGTAGTAATCAAAGGATCCTCTAATGCCTCCGTTGCCTTGCAAACATCACTTAATAGGCCGAGCGGTTGTTGAGAAGTATGTTCACGCAAGCTCCGATACTCGCTGTGCCCAACATTATGGCGCTGGTTGCTATTGACCGCACCACCAATGTTGCTGCTAGTAACAGAACTAGCAAAGGACTGTGGACAGCTGCTAGTGCTGCTCTCACTAGGGCTGTCCAGGGGCCAAGCTACCAGTTGGTGGTCAGGAGATGGCGGATACTTGTGACCAAGAATATCATAGAATGGCTTAGCAGCAGCACGGAGCGCCGCTGACTCTTCCTGGTACATGCTGACCTTCTCATCAATGTCCTCCTCCATGAGCATGCGGCTGATATAGTTGAGTGACTCATCTGAGATAAACTCCCAGTCCTCTGGATTGTCAGCTCCTGAGTTGATGGTGACCCTCGACACCGTGGAGGAAGCATTGGAACTGGGTCCGGCATCCATCTGGGGCACGATCGTCGGCTGTGGATCGGCGAACCTGAAATAATCACTCTGACTGCTGTGCTCCGAGTAACCATCGTAAGACAAACCACAGAACATGCCAGATAACTCCCCAAAATTATTGTCCAGACCCATCGATAGCCTCCAAAAACCACGGACCTGTTTCACCTTTTCATGGTTAGTGACAATTTTAGTCAACTTTCGCTAGGTAAACCAGAAAAAAATTATCCGAAACCCCGTGATTTTATTTTATTTTATTTGGAAACACAAAAGCTGCTTTTCCCACAACTACAAACTGCTATCAGTAGCAGCAAGCACCAAACAAATCAGGGAGAAACTGGTGGATTAATTCGAGGAAAAGGATACCAATCACCAAGTCCGGATGGATTTCCGATCAACACCTCACACCAGCTCACGAAATGGAGCGGATAAAAGAGGCAGGCCTACAAGAGAGAGAAGAATGAGGAGTACCTCCGATTCGATCCGAGCCGAGACAGAGGCAGGCGTCACAAGCTCCGCCGCTTCGCCCCTCCAAACCTGCTCGCTGCCCGCGCTCACGCGAGGATGATGGTCGGGCAGGGTCCACAAGGAGAGGACGGCTACCGCACCGTGCCTGCCTACGGGGCCGGGCCTTCTCACCGGCGGGGCTCGAGCGCGCGCGCGAGGAGGGCGAGGCGAGGAGTAGCTCCGGGCTCTGGCGCCGCAGATCGGAGACGGCGGGGAGCACGACGCGCTGCAGATCGAGAGAGTACTACGATGGATGAGGACGATGGATGGGGAAGCGAGCTACAGCTACAGCGGTAGAGGTACACGGGGAGGAGAGATGGGGGAGGGAGATGGAGCACGGGGAAGAGGGCATCTTGGTCATCCGCCATCTCCGAGCTTTTTTTATTTGAAACTCTCGACACGTAAAGTGCCGTACGTTTTTATCCTTTTTTTTTTCTGTCTCGCAGTATATAGAGGTAGAAGACCTTGTTTTTTGAGAATTTTATAGAATTGAACTGACGTGGTTTTGAAACGAAATATTTATAATAAATAGATAAATATTCTACAGTTCGTAAGCAATTCTAGCATTCGATTGATGTTAGTACAACACGCATGGGGGTAATAATTTTATTATTCAGACGGACTATATGCAAATACAAGCTCTGTTGACACTATGTCAGATGGTTTTTGGCCGGAGCATTGACAATAATCTATGGGGATGGTAACATTTTATACAATGGGTTTTCTAGGGTTTTAATTGAGTATTGTAACAAGCAAACAGGTTTTATGAATTAGTTACGACCTATTTTTCTTTTTCTTTAGAGTAATTCATGTATTTGGCTCGATGAATCCCTTAGCTTAATTCTGAGCATGCTGGTGAACAACGTAACCATTTTTAGTTATAATAAATCAATGGTATTCCCAAAATAATCACTTCTAACATTCAAAGTTTATATCAAAATTACTATTGTTCCAAAATATAAGTGTACAAGTCAAATACGTTATTCGTCATACCAAGAGGATTCGCTGATACCAAGACTAGTAAGATTAAGCAAAAAAACACAAACAAAAAGATTTTTATACTGGTTCGGGCTTCCGTCAGGGTAATAACCTTTACTCCAATCGGCGTTAGCCTGTTTTTCCTTAATCAATAGATCAGGTGATGTCGCCGAGTACAATGAGCCATTGCAAAAGACTAGTCTGAACACTTCAACTAATATATAATTCGTGTATGTCTATATGTGTATATTTGTGGAGCTAATCGAATAGGCTAGATTGCCGACAAGGCGCTTCTGAGGTCTTCGATGTGATCCAGCGGATTGTAAGTCTCAGGATGTGTATTCAATGTGGCTTGAACATACATTGAGCCTTCCATGGGTTTATATCCCACTATGAGGGCAGTTGTGAGGGTAGTCATGACCTACTCTGACTCAGATGTCCCGAGTTGGAAATATGGCACGATAAGGAAGGAATATGACTCATACTACCCAGATGGTATCTTCCAGTATAAAAAGTTTCCCTAGTCTTTTTCCTAGCTAGTCATACTATACTCAGTGGGCTAATCTCTTTATATGTAAAGGTCTCTGAAATATATGGTTACCATATACATAATAGTACAAGATACCCATTACCGAGTACTATGACAGTAGCCCCCGAACTCTATTATAAATGATCCCTCGACTAGCATTGCCTACTCAAAAGGATATGACGTTGCCGGGTCCTATTATCAATCTACATAATGTTACCCTAGTCGATATCCAAGCAAGTTTTTCTGCTTTCAATCAAGTAGGTTTGTAGTCTGTCGATGCGTGTGCTCGACACGCGGGGATCCGGGAGACCCCCTTTTCGGTTCGGCACAGGGGTGCGGAATGCCAAGGCCTGAGTTGAGGGGAAGAAGAAGGTGGGCAAAAGAGAAGCCCCCTAATGGTCGGCGAAGAAAACGGGCGGAGAGGTCACCGAAGATTTAATGGTTGGGGATGTCATCCTACCCAACCAATAGCGGGGCCCGCTTGTCAGCGTCCCACTGACTAGCCTAGGCAAGGAGTAGGAGAGTAGAGCACTCACGCCCCTCTGCCACGCAGCCGTCCGTCGCATTAAATGCGACAGAGACGGGGCAGAGAGGCGTGATGTCCCGCGGCGACAGCGCTGCCAGCGCACTGTCACCGAGGAAAGACTTTGGTCGCCCACCCCCCTTTCCCTTGAACCAAGAGAAAGGAGGTGAATAGGTGATGATGAGGGGTCATTAATGCGACGGGGCAGGCGTCTCCCCTTGCAGTCTTAAACGCGGTGGTCTGAAGACAGCCTGCACTGCCTCTCCTCCCCTTCGGGTAGGTAGAGAGAGAAAACGAGGGGTGCGGGGTGCGCAGGGGGCTCAGGATCGATTTGAGCCTCTCCTCCCCTTCGGGATCTACCCGAACCCCTTGGAGTAGGGGTTCAGCCTCCGGGCGACGCACCGGGCCGACCCCTCTAGGTGGTCACGTGGCTGCCTCGGGGCCTAATCCTTTGGCTCAAGGCAATGGCCCCCAAGCCCCGTGCCGGACTTGGTCGCCGCGTGTACTGTAATGCACCCCCTCCGGGGCCTTTGTCACGCCCTCGGGGTACCCCTATATCCATATCACCGACAGTAGCCTCCGGCCTTCGTGTCGGACCATAGGGCCGAGTCGAAGGCCTATATGTCGGTTTGTTTGACCTACCTGCACACATGCTAACAAAACCAAATCCTGTCAGAATCATAGGGGCGGCCGGCTCAACCCTTCTTCTTGACTTGGTGGTACTTGGCGAGCATTTATGTCATAAATTCTAAAGTGATTTCTTTATGTTATGATTTTTAAGGTGGTTTTGGGCGAAGCGCGAGCACAAAGACCTCGGGAGCATGTCTTCGTCGAGACTGACCAGACCAAACACCACAAACCCATCGCCGAGTGTCTAAGCTGCCCCGACCTGGAGGGGGTTTGCTTGAGACCTCGGGAATCTGGTGGTGTCCGGGGAACGGCTCGTGGCCCGACAAGTCCTTTGGCACAAAGGCATGGCCGATCCCGAAGTTATTTATTTTGACGATTGGCTCAACTGTTCACACATTAAGGACAAAGAGAAGGGCCGACACGCAATATATATGTGGCTGAAAGTAAATTTGCATTTGATATAATTAAATAAAAGTAGGAAAACCTTGGTAGTACCATTGTCGACCACAGGGGTCTAAGTTTCCCCGACCCAGAGGGGTCGGGCTCAGGTGATTTGGGGCCATTGTGGGCATCACCGTCTTTCGCGTCGTTGGCCACAGGGTCCGGGGCCATCGGGCCGCCTGACCGCTCGGGGCCATACGGCCTCTCTGAGGGTCGGGGGCGCCTAAGGCCGCCGGACAAGGGGGTAGGGTGCCGCTCGGGAACAAAGGGGGCCGGTGGCCACCACTCGGCCCGAGGGCTTCCCCAGCCGA
>CM002481.1:22010578-22044513 GCA_000325765.3 Leersia perrieri
GCCGTCTCGGGCTATCCTGCCACGGAAGAGGTAGTTGGGGGCATCGGAGTCGCCTGTACCCGGCTCGGGTGGCTTGAGGCCATTGCGAGCATCACCATCCTTTGGGCTGTCAGCCACGGGGTCCGGGGCCGTCGGGCCGCCTGACCGCTTGGGGCCATACGGCCTCTCTGAGGGTCGAGGGCGCCTAAGGCCGCCGGACAAGGGGGCAGGGTACCGCTCGGGCACAAAGGGGGGCGGAGGCCACCACTTTGCCCGAGGGCTTCCCCAGCCGACGCCGTCCCAAGCTATCTTGCCACGGAAGTGGTAGTCGGGGGCGTCGGGGTCGCATGTACCCCTTCGCGCACCACAACAAACGCCACACTAATGACATATGGTGCTGTAGCCATGGAGATGTTATGAACAGTTTGGAGTCCCGCTTAAACCTGCATATGTTTAAGCAAATAGGCTTGCTTGCAAGGGTTATACATGGCTTGCCACTTGGTCTGTTCATCCTGACTTCTCGGCAGCCTCTTGAGGGAAACAAGTTTGGGCGACGCGTGAGGATGAGTGGGTGACCCATAGCGTCTGGGCATTGGCAGTGTCCGGAATGAAACTGGCCAGGCAGAATACCATATTCCTCTGCCGAGATCTAAGCTGCCTCGACCCGAAGGGAGGTTTGCTCGAGATCTAGGATCCTAGGTGGTATTCAGGGCAAGGTCCACGTTGCGAACGCTTGTCCTCAGCACACAGAGCCGATCTAACCCAAGCATCCTAGCATGTGCCACAACTAGCCCTCGTTTGCCACCGAGGACAGCAATAAACATTCTTGTGGCAGCATGCGAACTTGCAAGCGATAATAGGGGAAAAGATTCCCAAGCAATAACTGAAAATATGGATGCGAGATTGACAATTAAATAAATAAATCACTTATCTTTGATCTGTTGTTTTGATGTCGTGGAAGATTTTCATCCGAGATTGTTGTGTCGAAGTCGATGTGGCATCGGGTGGGAGCACAACGTCGGTACTCCCGCCCAACGGCGGTGGTCACGCCTCTGAGCAGTCCCTAGCCCCCTCCCCAAATGGAGGGGCTAAGCGCAAATCTCATGCAGCGGGTGGGAGCACGTCGCAAGTGCCCCCGCAGGGCGACGGTGGTCGTGCCTCCTGAGCAGCCCCCAGCCACTCGTGAGAGCACGACACCGGTGCTCTCACCGAGTGGCGGTGGCCGCGCCTCCTGCGCAGCCCCCAGCCCCCTCCGCCCATGGAGGGGCCGAGACCGTGGATCTCATGCGAAGAAGGTGGCATCAAGCCATGGTGCGTGAGGAAGTGCACAAGTTTTGGCGAAGAAGACCTCGCCGGAGAGCGGGAAGCTCGAAACCTCAAGCCTCAGCAAGCGCACCCCCTACCTAGCGTGCCACCTGTCGATGCGTGTGCTCGACACGCGGGGATCCGGGGGACCCCTTTTCGGTTCGGCATAGGGATGCGGAATGCCAAGGCCTGAGTTGAGGGGAAGAAGAAGGTGGGCAAGGGAGAAGCCCCCTAAACACGCATGGCACAAAGAGTTTACACAGGTTCGGGCCGCTGGGAGGCGTAATATCCTACTCCTGTTCTTGTTGTTGATACGGCGGATGGAGAATTACAAGGAGGAGTTCTCCCTCGGGTGGTGCTAGAGCTGATGATTGAGGCAAATGCATTCTAAGTTATCAGTGGTTTGTATCCAACCCTTTTCTATCTTTTTCCCTCCCCTTTCTATGAAGGACCTGGGCCTCCTTTTATAGTGTAAGGGGTCACTACAGTGGTCCTCTACTGTTTTTTTATGTGTGAGGGATGTTCTCCCACTTGGAGCGGGCATGCTTGCCCTGTCTTGTCACCTGTGCTGCCATGCCTCCCTCCCCCGTTGCCACGTCGCGGTGGTCGGCGAAGAAAACGGGCGGAGAGGTCACCGAAGATTTAATGGTTGGGGATGTCATCCTACCCAACCAGTGGCGGGGCCCGCTTGTCAGCGCCCCACTGACTAGCCTAGGCAGGGAGTAGGAGAGTAGAGCACTCACGCCCCTCTACCACGCAGCCGTCCGTCGCATTAAATGCAACAGAGACGGGGCGGAGAGGCGTGATGTCCCATGGCGACAGCGGTGCCAGCGCACTGTCACCGAGGGAAGACTTTGGTCGCCCACCCCCTTTCCCTCGAACCAAGAGAAAGGAGGTGAATAGGTGATGATGAGGAGTCATTAATGCGACAGGGCAGGCGTCTCCCCTTGCAGTCTTAAACGCGGTGGTCTGAAGACAGCCCGCTCCGCCTCTCCTCCCCTTCGGGTAGGTAGAGAGAGAGAGAGAAAACGAGGGGTGCGGGGTGCGCAGGGGGCTCAGGATCGATCCGAGCCTCTCGGCGTAAAATATATGGGGCTTCGGGATCTACCCGAACCCCATGGAGTAGGGTTCGGCCTCCTGGTGACGCACCGGGCCGACCCCTCCGGGTGGTCACGTGGCTGCCTCGGGGCCTAATCCTTTGGCTCAAGGCAATGGCCCCCAAGCCCCGTGCCGGACTTGGTCACCGCGTGTACTGTAATGTACCCCCTCCGGGGCCTTTGTCACGCCCTCGGGGTACCCCTATATCCATATCACCGACATAGTCAATTAAAAAATTCAAGTAGAGCTCAATAGTTTGGAGCAGATTTAAGTCGTTTTGTTAAGAAGCAGTGTTCTCTAGCAAAAAAAATCCTACCATAAATTTCACATAGTCCAAAGCGGTGCGAGGTTATAAACTAGAGTTTTGAGATCTATTTGGAGTCCACCAACACATTCATCGAGTTTCTCCAAAATTCTCAAAAACCCTAACTTCCTCATCTCCCACTCCCATCCATGGTGTTAGGCCAATCATCTGTTAAGAGGAAAACCCCTGACAAGTTGGAACAAGATGGATGTCTCTCGACAGTAGAGATTCTGGATCGTGGAGCTAGTCACCCATGCCTAGAAGTCGTTCTAGGTAAAATCATCACTTTTGTTACCTTTGTCCAATATGGTTTTTCTTCCTCCCTTCTCCGATTTTCTCGGTGCGGTGTTGCAGACCTATAGAATCCAACTCTGTCACCTCTCCCCCAACTCTATCTCCATTCTTGCATTTTTTTTCACATTTATATGAGAACTATGTTGGAATCTCACCCCATCTCGCCCTTTTTCCAGCACTACTTTGAACTCCAGCTTGTAAGCAATGCTGAAAGCGGAATATATTCCTTGCAAGCTGACATCTCGAGGTCAAAGTGGAAGATTGAATGGTTTTATATCTAGGCCGATGAGTATTCCAGTCTCTATGACATCCCTCATGATGCACTTGAAGAATGTGGTAGATGGAAATACGGTACCACCTTTGACTCCATCCCTAAAGAGGTTTGTAGATTGGATCACCCGTCTTCAGGGAGAAGGATTGACTGCTTACAAAGTTGCTTATGACTTCGTAAAGCGTCACCTAGCTCCCCTGCAACACC
Source organism: Leersia perrieri (assembly GCA_000325765.3). Lineage (NCBI taxonomy): Eukaryota > Viridiplantae > Streptophyta > Magnoliopsida > Poales > Poaceae > Leersia > Leersia perrieri. The sequence continues at coordinate 22,014,037 of CM002481.1, forward strand.
GATCACATCCAGCCTCCACTATCAAGGGCCAGATGATGATACTCGCTTCTCGAGTGAAGGTATAATACTCTTCCTGAGGTCTTACGAGTAAATTTATTTAATACTTGTACTTACTTTAACCTTGTCAACTTCCTATCCTTTTAAGATTGAACTCATGAGCAAATTGTAGACTTGGTAAAAAAATCACATTAGAGGGACCAACCTCTTCTGATACAGTTCCCAAGCCATTCTGTGAGTACCCTTCAGCTCAGCGTGACTATATGGTTAATGTAAATTATCTTGGCTATAGTCTTTTCGAGTAGAATCTTTTTTGAATTACATGACCGCCCCTTAGTGGATTCACAAGGACCCCTACTCGATCAAGCACATGATAGTTTCACACTTGATGAACTCGAGCAGAAGTTGCAGAAGAAGTTGCTCTGCGTGGAGGAAGAGGCGAAGTCTGAGAAGGCCCTAGTTAAAAAACCGGCTTCAATAAAGCGGGCTATTCTCCAGGAGGAACATGTTACCAAGATGGTGGGGAAGAGAAAACTGTCTCAACATCAGGAGGTGAGAGACTGCTTATCTTGCATGTTTTCCTTGTATCTTTTACTCATTGGAGTAACTCGATATTTGAATTGCTATGTTCTCGATTTTCCTTAGATTACTCCATCAGGTTCAAACATCACTATCTCCATCCCTAGTACAAAGACAACGAGGTATGAGTAGAGTCAAATCAAGTACTTTGAGCACATAGTTTTTGGTATTTTGAGTTGATTTAATCTTCTTACTGATTTGTTTTTGGCCAGGAGCAAGAAACCAAGCATAGAGATAGCTACATCGACAGACAATCTTCTACCATGTCCCTCCTTTTCTGCCTCTAGGGTACCAAGCAGTCTTTCCAAACTAGACTTAGAGAAGGATATGGGTAATATCATGGCGGCTCTGGATCTAGGCCAGAAAGTTAGCCTGAATACCTGTAATCTTTATCTTGAGGTCTAGGAGTAGGTCGCTAAGAAGAAACGAGTGCATCGGGAATATCAGCTGGCAATCGAACAAACTCAACAACTCGAAGTTCAACAAGAGAAGTTAGCGGAGAAGGCCCAAAAGTGCAGCGACCTGGAGGTTGCTTGGGATAAGAAAATTAATGTTAAGCTTAACCACCATAAGATGATGAGCTCGATGCTGAGGAAGAGCTTCGAGGAGCTCAATGAAGACGCTCAAGGCCACCTAGGCCGCGCAATAGACATCCTTTTGACTAGCGATGACGTCACTGACACCTTAGCTATAGGGATTGTTGCCACCGACCTTGAGACTCATTTGAGGACTACTCGAGACAAATTCGTTGAGAAGTCCATGAAGTTGGTGCTAACTGCGTGAGCTTCACTCTCGCCTATTTCAAGAACAAGTTCCCTAAATCCGACATGCAAACATTCCTTGAAGGGGGACATCCTAAAGATCAGTAGAAGGAGTTTGTCGATGGCACTCGAGAGCTCAGGGTGTGTGTAGTTGAGTCACTTCTCAAGTGATTCCTTTTTGTATTTTATGTATGTATAGTTATTTATCAAGCTTAATGAAATCTTTTCACAACTTTTGTACTTTTCATTTCTGTCTGGACTGATTTGTGTTTCCAAGCCCCCAGCGCCTTATCAAATCTGTACTGTTTCGATAACGTGTCGAGTTTAACCCGAACATGTTCATTGTGACATCATGTTGAGAAAATTACCGGCCTAAACTTAGTGTGATACAAGGCAAATTACTTCTAGCCCCCATATGTGTACTGTGAAAACCAATTCTAGTACACAGTCCACATGTACGTTATCATGAGACTTCAAATTCTCGTAGCCCCAATATAGTTGATAGGATTATACGTTCATAATCAATTGCAAAGAGACAGTGAATGTATAAGAGTACAGTATGACAGACCTCCTACTATAGCAAGTTTTGGTAGGAAATCGTCAATATATTACAAAGAAAGAAACTACAAAAATGTGTGTGAAACAAACAAGAGAATTACTATAAGTAATAATATTCGACATCATGCCATGGAAACCAGTTGCGCTATAGTCATGCCGAGAAGATCGATCAACTCGATTCTATACGGGCAAAATGAGTTAGGCTATATCTGAAAGGACAACTGTATATCGAAGAGCCACTCATCGGAGTAGAAGCCTCTATTGTATATGTAGGGAGATAAGCCAAATGTTCTCAAAAGTAGCTATAATGTCCCCGAGCCTATTATTTATTGGTTCTCCTCGATATATTGTACATATTCCCCATAGTAAAGTTGTGGTGTTCTCGTGGAGATACTGGGAAAATTCGGGAGGGAGAAAACTCATATCCTAAATTTATCCAAGGCAAGAACACCTATCAATGCTTTTGGCTTACAAGCCCTAGCTGTTTGCTAGGTCCTAGCGCAGCATCGGCTACGACTTGACCCTGTTCATTAGCAGGCCTGCTACCGGGGCATTTTTTTATCTGATCCTTGTCATACGACATTGAGTAGGGTCGATCAATCATGTCGAGACTTTGCTTGTCGCATTGAGCAATGATCTTGGTGTTACTATAGATGGGTATGTCTCCTTTTGGCCTTGGCATTTTGACCATTTGATACACGTAGTGTTAGAAGGCCATGAACTTCGCCAGTGTTGTTCGTCCAAGGATGGCATTGTGTGATGTACTAAAGTCTGCAACATCGAAGACGATCTTCTCTCTACGGAAATTGTCAGGTGAGTCAAATGTTACGGGAAGCATAATCTTACCTATTGGCTTTGAAGATGACTCTGGAGTGATTCCATGGAAATGTCGTTCTTCACTTCGCGGAATACCCACGACATCAAGTCATTGGCGAAGAGTTGGTTGATCTAGCTTCCGTCGCCAATCATGCCTATTGCAACCTTGATATTTCTAATGGTTGGTTCAACCACCAAGGGGTATCGCCCTGTCATTGTCGAGTACTTCGGGTAGTCATCTTTCAAGAAGGTAATTAAAGTCTTTGCCCGGGGCATCATTGATATTGGCTTCTTGTTGACCGCTCATACCTCTCGAGACACTCTTTTGTATTCCCTATTTGCAGAGTAGGAGGTTGACCCACCAAATATATGGGCTTCTCGATGATCATCATCAAGGAAGTCGTTGTCTTGGTTGAATACTTTCGACTGCCACTCGACTGTTCAAGGGCGTGAATTTGGTCATCCCGCCATTTTGAAACTTGCTTTTGAACAAGTTTCTTGATAACCTCGCACTCTTCCACGGTGTGAGATCTAGTTCGGTCAATTGGACACCACCTGTCTTTGGAATCGTACTAGCGTAGTGCTGGAGTTCCCCGTTCTATGGCTAGAACATTCTTGCTTGCTTTTCGTTTTTATTACAAATGCTACGAGATGGTTTGGAGCCCCTAGTATTTTTTTTTTGTTAGAGTTGCGCTTCTCTGAGTTCGTCCGAGAACGCAGTGCACCCATCACGTTGGTGAAAAACGGGTCTGTGGTTATAGTGACGACGTCGGTGCCCGCCATCGGTTGATGAAGAAGAGCTTGGAGATCCGCTACCATCAAGTGAGAGATCGCGCCGGCGACGGTTCTCCTCCGAGACCACTCAACTCCTTCGGGAGTGGTGATGTGTGCAGGAGCATTGCTTGTCAATTGATGAGCTTCATGCAGTTATGTTGTATGTATCCTCACGTCATCATTGTTATTGTGGATATTGTAATATCAGAAAATCAACTACTCGGGCCGTAGGTACTAGGCCATAAACCCATAATTTGATATCTATACGTACTCAGGTTTTAGCAGCCCAATCAACTAATTTACTTGTAATCCAAGAAAGAAAAGATCAAGATAATAAGTTATAAATTCCGAGAATCCGGGATATTTTGGATAGATATAATAGAAGGATCTTTTCGTGTTTGGATGGGTATTCTGAAATCCTCGGTGACCATGCGTCATGGTTTGTGAGGCGTGTCATATTGGCTGCTCCCATGCTCTGATAATAATTTGTGCAGGCAGGCGGAAGTAGTTAGCCGTTAGCGACCGTTTTTTTTCCTTCAGATTGAACTCGAGACCTGATCCTCACCTCCTGGTTGACCCTCATACTTGTACCGCTGCGAGACCCTTGTGACGGGCCGTATTTAATCGTGCCAAGGGCAGATTGGGCCGGAAAAATTTGGCCATTTAGGCATTTACCTGGCTGTTTTATGCTGAAAGGCACACCACTTGCAGCAGTGCTCAGCTCCTCATCTGGCAGAGATGAGATAAGGTCCCACTAAGCATAACATTTAATCAACTATTTACTACTATTTCATTTTAACTATTACTAGTACTTCTAAATCAGCTAGATTTTGATATTTGCACAAATTTTTTATGCTCAACAAAACAGTCTAATATAATCAACTCTTTGCCAGACATTAGGTGTGTTTTAAATGGTCATGTGGGTGAATTTGGCCTGCCTCAAAAATTAAATTTTGGCAGTTTGCAATTCAAATACCCCCACCATTTACCTTTCTTTTTAGACTCATTTTGCCCACGACCAAATATGGGCATGTAGTACAATAATGCCCCAAACAAACACATTGACATATACATTATTACAACGAGATTACAAGCATGTCACAATCATCGTCATATCAAATCCTTTAATTCCATCGTGCAAATGAAGTTGTGTCCTTTTGATGAGTTTTTACAGTTTGGAGTATTTCTTGAGCGCGTCTCCTGCATCTCTCACGCTCTCTGGCACCGGCAGATTACACAGGAGAGTCACTCTGGATTCAGAAATCTGAGCCCCCTTCTCCTTCGTGGATGGATCCATCTTCCACAGCTTCACCTCCCATACCTTCAGATGTTCAGAACTTCAGATCCGTTTTATAATCTCAACACAATTAATTGTTCGGTTAATTGACGCTAAGCACCACACTGAAGCTTCTCAAAAGTTCAATAAAGTAGACATGCGAAATGTATGGAGGAGAAAACTTGATTTTAAATGTTAAATTGGCTTGACCGGAGATAAATTTATAACGGTTTCTGAGGCTGAGCTTGTCTGGGACAAGTCGCAGATTAGTTGTGTTTATCTTATCATCTTCATCTTTGATCAGAAGATTGCAGTGTTCTATAGGAGTAACACGGTCAACCCCATCCAGATTGTTGTCATCCAGATCGCTGTTGTAATTCTCTTTTTACTACGACCGTGTCATCCAGATCGCTGTTGTAATTCTCTTTTTACTACGACCTCCGTCCTGTTGTCCGACACCAGATACACGGTCTAGGAGATGTCAAATCCTAGTAAAGATTGGAGTATATATTAAAATGAATGGGGAACTAGTAAACTCCTTATTTTCTCAAGGAGTTAGTTGGTTGCTATATATATCGGAATGGAGAGAGCATTAGTAAACTTCTTATTTTCTTAAGGAGTTAGTTAGCATTCCTAGTTTCATCTTTTGAGGAACAGAGGGAGTGGTATATGTAGTAGTGCTCTATAGCAACCGAAGTTTTTGGTATTTATCGTGAGAGACTCTTAAAACACATAGTTGATACAAGACATTACTAAAAGGTAATAGCCTCGAAATTTGAGCATTTTGATTGACGCTAAAAAATCCTATATTTTTCTCTTTCCTAGTCAACCTAGAGAGATAATAGTCTCGAAATGACCATTTTGTCTTGGCTATTTTTCTCAAATTTGACTAGGTTACTCCTGATCATTTCTTGAAAAAAAAGTTTCCATCGTTTTCCCCTAGTTCCACAAGAATAGAGAGAATTTGAGGCAAATTTGACAAAAGAATGGAAAATAGCTATGAGCAAAATAGTCATTTTGAGGTTATTTTCTTTCCATCCGCCAATTATCATTTTAACTGATATTTTTATAGCAATGATGCATTCTGAGAGTGTCTTACAATAAATAACACAAACTATGAATGACTGTAACAAAGTTTGCCTACTATGTATATTTAACTATGTATTACTAGCTAACAACTACATAACTAATGGCTCCATCCAAATATATAAGTATTTATGCTAAGATATGATACACTCTAGTCAAATGAGTCTAACATATGCTATATCTAAATTTATTATACTAGATTACGCTTACATCTCATACCAAATGCTTACTATTCATATTTTGTGGCCATGACATATATCAATCTTGACAACAATAATTGGCGTCGTCGACGGAGAAGAAAGAAATGGCTGGCTGTCGCTGTAGTCTGTAGCTTAGCTGTTTTTCCGGTCTCATGGTTCTACACGACGATTAGGATACGTATCATTGTTCCTATCCTGTTCCTATAACGACATAATATGTACTACGTACTAGTAATTACTACTCCCTCCGTTTTTTTATATTTGACACCATTGACTTTTAAGCAAAACTTTTATTATTTGTCTTATTAAAAAAATTATGCAAATGTCATCTATTTTGATATGAGTTGTTTCATTATTAAAAAAATTTGAAAGATGATTTTTGTTTTTATATATTTGATTAAATTTTTTAAATAAAACGAATGGTCAAAGTTGGGTTTAAAAGTCAACAGTGTCAGATATAAAAAAACGGATAGAGTAGTATAACACTGCTGTAGTGCTGTAGTCCCTGGCACTTCTGTCATCCGAGATCACGTAAACAGGCAATTTGTGTACAGAGTAATGCAGTAAAGCTGTAGGGACGCAAGCAAGTCACATCCTTTATACTCCCGTGCTTCTCGATACTGAAATCCCAAAATATAATGCTAAACAAAGGAAATTTTCGCTTTTAAATTTTCATAGGATCCTTTTTCCTATGGAGCAATTTGGTTTGAAGGATTTCGCTTGAAAAAAATCCATATATTCACTCCAATGCACTTTGTGATTTTGTCTCTTTATAATGCACTTCTTAGAGGATTTTAAACATGAGCTTAAAATCCGTGTTTTTATTTCCTTTGAGAACTCCAATGCACTGTGGTTTTGTCTCTCTACACTTTCTCTAATTCCTCCAAAATTCATGTGTTTTTATTTCTGATCTATCTAAAGACATTCCTCTAATATTCCTATGTTTTGGAATCATGTACTACTTCCATCCTAAAATAAACATTCAATTCATATGTTTTGAAAATCTTATTTTTTAGAGGAGCCCTAAAACTAGTATTGGATTTGACCTTTGCTGTTAATACAATTCTCACTAGTGGATTTGATACTCCATAATATCACGAATCTAAGATTCATAGTATCAAGAAGTGTCAAATTCAATACAGATTGCTAGGGGAGTAACATTTTGAGTGGCTCAGCTCGCTGATTGATCATATTCATTTAAATACTATGAGCTTGTTTGGTAAAACTCCAATTCCCAAAAATAACTATATAAATGGAGTTATACAACGGCATAAACCCAACTCTATCTTTCTATAGTTGTTTTTTTTAAAGGTCATATTTTTAAGCTAAAATCGTTTGTTGGGCTCCTGCTTCAGAATAGGTGGAACTAGAGCCGGAGTTCTCCCCAACAGACCCAATGAAGGCTGCGTTTAAATGCCCCAAAATTTTTGGGCAAAAATGTCACATCAACATTTGTATACATATTTGAAGTATTAAACGTAGACTAATAACAAAATAAATTACATATTCCGACTGTACGCCGCGAGACGAATCTTTTGATCCTAATTACGTCATGATTAGCCATAAGTGCTATAATAACCAACATGTGCTAATAACGAATTAATTAGGCTCAAAAGATTCGTCGCGCAGTATACAGTCAGAATATGTAATTTGTTTTGTTATTAGTTTACGTTTAATACGTTAAATATGTGTCCAAACATTGACGTGGCATTTTTGACCCAAATAATTTTGGGATCGAAACGCGGCCGAAATAGCGGAAATGCACTGTAAGCGGATTTAAGAGCTGGCTCCACTTAATAGTACTTAAATGCATGCAGATTTTAGAGAAGGCCCGCTTGCATCATTTAGGATCCAGTAGGACCAGCACGCACCTGCTCGAGGATAGGTTTTGGTGCCTTGTCTTAATCTTACTTTTAATCAGACACACACTAATTAGCATATTTAAATTAGTCCTGGTAACTACTAACTAGGGTGAACTGGGTTGGCGTTACTCCCTCCCAGCATCCAAAACTACAAGTTTATTTGAAAACGTCAAAGATTACACTAACCTTTAACTAATAATTAAGGTAAACTATCAACTAAATTAGGGTGGTAACTATGTATGAAATCATGAAAAGTAGGCTGTTGGTGTTGGTTGACTTTATGGTGACAGGAGTAACAGCGGTAGGTGCCAAGCGAGCGAGCGAGCGACAGAGAGGTAGGGGATGAGGGATGATAGAGAAAGAGAGGCAGAGGAGAGGAGGATATGGGTAAGGTGAGGCGCGCACGTACGGCACGTCGGCAGCTGGGTGTACCTGGGTGGTGCGGCCGACGTGGACGGGGGCGGCGCGGACGAGGACGGTGTCGCCGAGGGCGGCGCTGCGGAAGTGGTTGATGCTGAGCTGCACGCCGGCGACGCGGCTGTACCCGGACGCCATGTGTGCCCCCATGCTCGCTAGCCCCTCCGCTATCAGAGCCGATACGCCCCCGTGCAGCACCTTGAACGGCTGCAGTCACACAAACGCACGCACACGCTGACCGATCAGCGGCGGCCGCACGGCCATATCATACACACACACGAGAACGAGACGCGTGTACTGCTCGCGAGGGATTGACCTGGCAGCAGATGGGCGTAACGGGGAGGCGGCCGGTGAGCTCACGGGGTGAGACCACGTCGATCTCGAAGCCGAGGGCGTGGAGCGGCGCGTCTAGCTCCTTCGTCTTCGCCTCTCCGCCGTGCGCCGCCTGCTGCTGCTGCTGCTGCCCCCTCCGCGACGAGGAAGACGACGACGTGGCGTCCATGCCGCGCGCGTTCCGGGAATGGGCCGATCGAATTAAGGCGATTGATGGCGTGCTCGGCGGAGTTTGGGGGAGGTTAGTTGAGTTGGAGGCTCACGCACGCACGAACGCACGAACTTGGGGAGTTGGGACTTGGGGTGCCAATCTAATTAAGCTAGTGGGAGCTGACCGCGAGTATCCGAGACGACTGGGGTGTTGTTGAATTGTTGATCGATCTACTCGCTGGACGCTGTTTGTGGCCTTGTGGGTGGTGTGGGTGGGTTGGGAACTTGGGAATTGGGATAGGCAGCTCGGGAGGAGTAATTGGCCAGGAGGGCATCGTTGGGTCGCTATAGATTAGCCGTGGTCGTTGCGAGTTGCGACGTGATTTATTACTTACTAGATTTTTTTTTTCTTTTTATTTGCTTCATTCCTCGCTTTGTCGTTCGGGTCGTCATGCTGACGTAGTGACGTGTTGCTTCGTTTGATTGTTCTATGGCCTTGTGGGGGCTGAGTTGGTTAAGTTGTAGTGGTCGAAGAAAAAAAAGTACTTTGTCATATTCATTTCTTGCTTGTATATTCCAATCAATAGCAGACACAGGCATCCAGATTTTAACCCTTTTTTAGGCCCGCTGATGGAGACATGGAACTATTCGTAGCTCTAGCAAAGCAATGCAATAATGAAGAAAAGTTAAAAAAAAATTAGGAAAAAAAAATCTGAGAGAGAGTGTGTGTGTGTACAAGGTACACTGTTTTTGGGTCTTGGTAGGTCCCAACTCGTCAAATCTTGACAAGCTAGTTCAAACCAATCGGCACAAGGTGGTTTTATGCCCATATATTTAGTTAGTATAGGTCATGAATTAAAACAATCTTGCTTGATAACTTTTTAAAGGAATAATTAATATTTTTTGGAGCAGAAAGGAATAATAGGCCCATAAGATTGTAGGCCTCCGTGAGTATCTCTTCAATTCGGCCCAGCTAATTGTGGGCCAACACGGTCCAGGCAATGTCAGCCGAGCCATTACTCAATTGTTCCAGAAGTTCACGTGAGGCCCAACGGTCAGCCACCGTGCCACCTGCCTTCCCAATTTCCCATCCCATCGCCACGCGTACGCCACCGCAGCACTGCCAATTTCAAACGCTCGAAGCGGCGGCGGCCAAAACCAAACGGACTCGCCCCGACCCGTCCGCCGCTCGCAGCGTCACAGTCCAGATCCGCCTCCGTCTCCACTCTCCACCATCCTCCAGGTAAACTACCCAACTCCGCCGCGGCGGTACGCCCAAATTTCAAATCCTCCTCCTCCTCCTCCTCCTCTTCCCATTCCATTCCCCCTCCACATTTTCTAGGGTTTCCATGCCCGATCCCTAGCTCCGTTCCAGCCCATGTCCCGCTCCTTCTTCCCGACCTGCTCCTCCCTCAAAGGTGCGGCGACCGCTGCTCCCCGCGAGATTTGGTTTGGTTTGATTTTCGTTGGTTGACGTTGTGTGTGTGGATTTGTTGTTTTGCGCAGTGGAAATGGAGATGTGCAAGGAGATGGACGACCTGAGGTCGGAGGTGGAGGCGCTCACGGCGGAGTGCCGCGCCAAGTCGGAGCTCGCCGACGGGCTCAAGCGGGCCAGCGCCGAGCAGGCGGCGCGGCTCCGGGAGGCCAGGGCGGAGGTGGAGAGGCAGGCGCGGGAGATCGCAGCCAGGGACGAGGAGATCTCGTCCTCCGGAGAGGCGCGCAGGGAGGTCGAGGCCAGGCTCGCGGAGAAGGAGCAGGCCCTGCTGAATCTCCGCGCGGCGCACGAGGGGCTCAAGAGCAGCGCCAGGGAGAGGAACGAGGGCCTGGAGGCAGAGAAGAGGGGGCTTGTTGTGGCGCTGGAGGAGTCTGAATCGAGGCGACTAGAGCAGGAGGCGGCCGCGCGCTCATCCAGCGAGGAGGTTGCCCGGCTCAGGAGGTTGCTGTCAGAGAAAGATAAGAAGTGTTCGGAGGCTGAGCAGAGGGCATTGGCACCGAGGGAGGTGATGATGAGGGACGACATGCTGCTGAAGCTTGAGGAGGAGAAGGCTGCTGTCCAGGGCAAGCTCAAGTGGAAGTCTGAGCAGTTTAGGCACCTCGAGGAGGCACTCAAGAAGGTCCAGGATGAGTTCAGGGCAGCGAAAAAGGAATGGGCCTCGGACAGATCAATGTTGGTTGATCAGATTGGCACTCTTGAGGCCAACTTGGATTCTAAGACCAGAATGGCTGAGGATTTTCGATCAAGACTTGAGATGTGCAGCCAGGCATTAGCACATGAGGAAGGCCGCCGGAAACGGCTTGAGGCAGAGATGTCTGAATTGAAGCACATGTATGGCAGCGTGGTATCTGATTATGAAGAAGCGAGGTCCACCATTGAGTTGTTTACTGCAAAGAGGGACGGGGAGATTGCCTCCTTGAGAAGCTCATTGGCTGAGAAGGTCACATTGCTCAAGGAAATGGAGTATGGGAAGGCACGTCTTGAGCAAGAAAACGAGGATATGCGAACTTTGTTGAAGGAATACCAGGAGGCTCAGATTGGTGGTGCAGATGCTGTAGTTTCGTTGAAGGGTCTGCGAGAGAAGTTCCGAACTCTGGAACAGACACATAGAAGCTGCACTGAGAAGTTGAGAGATAAAGAAGCAGAATGGAAAACACAGATGGAGAAGCTTGTGAGCGATCTGGATGGATGTTTGTCACAGTTAGATTCTAGAGATACGCTTATCAGGCAATTGCAGAATGAGCTACTGAGCAGTTATAGCTCACTGGAGATGCAAATGTTGCAGAACTGGGAAGCTTCAATAGTTCTAAATATTGTAGAATCAAAACTTTGTGATTCTTGCTTGTATTTTGAAACAACAAAAGTGGACATGCAGAAGAAGTGTGCACAACTTGAGCACAATTTTACTGCTGCAAAAGAGCAGGTTGAGGAAAAAAACTGTGCCATTGCTCAATCTCAAGCTGAATGGGAGCAACAAGCAGAGGTAATAGCAACATTGCATAAAAAACTAGAGCATCTAGAATATATAGAAAAAGAGCATGAAGAGATGCAAAGGCAACTTGATATATACAAAGTTGAGAATGCATCAAGAAATGTTCATTGTTTAAAAGCTGAAGCTTCAGAAGAGGAAAGTAGCATGCATGAGAAACTGCGGAAAGCCCTACGTGATTTGGAGGAAGCACACTCTGCCCTTTCTGAGCAGAAGAGTGAGCTGAGCCAAATAGAAATCAATCTTCATAGACAAAAACAAGCAGTGGAGCACTTGGAAGAATTCAATCGTGCTATGGGCAACGAACTCAAGGGCTGTAAGGATGAGAACAGTGTACTGAAGAGAGATCTTATTGCCAAAGTAGAAATTGAGGAGTCTCTAAGAGAAGAAAAGGAGAAATTACAAGGTGCCCTCAATGAAGCTAATTTTGTCCTTTCTGAGAAAAAGTCTGAACTGAGACAATCTGAAATCAATCTTCATCAGCAAAAGCAAGCACTAGAGCATTTGGAAGAACTGAGAGTCAACATGGACACTGAAATAAAGGGCTACATTGATGAAAATTGTGCCCTGAAGAGGAATCTAGATGTTACCCATATTGCTAAAATGGAAGCTGAGAAGACTTGCAGTGAAGAAAAGGAGAAGTTGTTATGTGCTCTTGATGAAGCAAACTGTTCTCTTTCTGACAAGAAGAATGAACTTGACCAAGTCAGAATCAATCTTCACCAGCAAATGCAAGCAGTGGAGCGATTTGAGAAGTTGAGAGTTGATATGGAGACTGAACTAAGGTCCTACTTGGATGAAAACTGTGTGCTAAAGAGTGATCTGGTTGCTGCTCTTAATGCCAAAATGAATGGTGAAGATTCTTTTAGGGAAGAAAAAGACAAGTTATACAGTATAATAGATGGGAGATGCAGGGATATTGAAGAGCTTCAGCAACATATTGCTATGCTGGAAGAAGAAAATTTGGAGAAAAAACTTGACGTGGTAGGTCTTATCAAGTCAGAGGTTGACAGGTCTGTTCAAGAAGTGAACAGAAAGTACTCTGAAATTGTTGAGGTCTTTGACAAAAAGCTTTTAGAACTTGAAACAAGGCTCAGTTTCTTTGAGCAGAAATACACTTGCAGAGAGCAAGAACTCATGGAAATGTTTGATCAGGAGGAAGCAGATTGGTATACATTAATCGCAGAGAAGGAAAACACTATTTCTGAAATTCAAGTAATTGTTGAATCTGCTCAAGTTGATATTAAGCTTCTTCTTGAAGCTGCTGCAGAAAAGCTCGCAGAAGTTCAAGTTGAGGTTAAGCAACTTTATGGATTCGCAGAAAATCTTAATTCGCTCAACCTTGTCCAAGAGCATGATAATTCATTTAAGGAGATGCTCATTGTAGAATGTGAGAAAGAGGTTGAGGCACTGCAAATGAATTTAGAATTAGAGAAAGAGCAATCAAGCAATCTAAAGAATGCTCTTGAGCAACTCAAAGCCAAGGCAACTGCAGAGATGTTAGAAAAGGAAAAGGAGCATCTGGAAGTCGCAAATAAGCTGAAATCTTATGAGGAAAGAAAAGAAATACTGGAAGAGCATGTGGGAGCATTAAAGTCTAGAACAAAGGATATGTGTAATGCCTTTGTTCAAGAGAGGAGACATTTATTTGATGAGTTTACTGGACTGGCTGATACCATTGGCGCAGCAGTTCATGTAGATGAAGATCTGGCAACAAGCCTGACAAAGATCATGGCTAAAGTTAATAATGAAGCCTTCCAGAATTCTAGTAGCAAAGAAATGCTTACCTCAGAGAACAAAAATGTGAGGAGCTCTCCCTTGGTTAGGAACAAATCTGTACATCTCCCAGACAGAAGATCACCATTGAAGGAGCATAACTATTAGCCTTTATAGATGAGGTCAGATTGTGTACTGACATTGTTGTAATCTTTGTATGCTGTTTCTCTAGATCCACATAGTCTTACATTCTACCTGTAGGTTCGTTCTGCCATTTACATTATGTTGTTTATGTGCAATGGCTATGCTCATCCAACATTTCTTATTTATCAGTTTACTTTAAACTAATCGATTATTTCGACTATCGAGAGGAATGAAATTATTCCTTAAATTTTTTATAATCACCATCAGCTATATTGTTATCAGCATTTGATTACTTAGATGAGTAAATTGGCATCAGATGTAAATCTGTTAGTTACTTTTAGTTGCTTATGCATTTTCCTAAGCTCCTATTGTTGAAAAGCAAGTTCTGTAATGTTCATGTTAATATACCTGAGTTGACTTGTTTGTTGAAAAGCTGTTATTGGAAAAGCTCTGAAAAAATTGAGACAATATCCAAATGATTGCTGCATCATAACAATCCAGTTTCCCTGTAAGATTAATAAACATTACAATTTTCTTTTGTGCAATTACATATGATATAAATTAATGTATTGTTTTTTAGCCCTCAATATTTCTTATTTGTGAGAGGACTTTGCTTGTGATTGTCATAGCGACTAGTATTGTTCTCCAGGCCAGGAATCGTTAGATAAAATTACGTGGCTTTGACCGGTAAGGTAAGCAGTTATTTTTTTACATATTACTGTTTCACTAGTTCTCTGAGGAGTGATAGTGACAATGAGATCAGAATCTGCTGGTAATGTCATCCAAATAAACAAGAGGGTAGAATTGCTACATGGTTCTCTGGTCCTTTGCAATGTACCTTTTCATCTCTCATGTGCACAGTTTGTGGAGCTGTATTCCTTAAAAGTCCAATGTCTTGTTCCTGGTAATTCAACTATATCTCCACTTGAATGAATTTTAAGTATCTTGTTTGATGATGAACATCTATATCTTCTGAGAGGCCAAAGAACCAGTGGTATGTATTCCTTACAAGGGTAATGTCTTTCTCAGTTTATATGATCATTAAATTTACCATGAATGCCTAATCTGGTGCAATGTTCCAGGCTTGCCTGTTTGGATTGCTATCGAATTGTGATCTGCTAGTCTGTTAAGGGCGTTGATTCTTCGATGCTTGAAAATTCTTGTTTATATATTCAGATTATTTAGTTGTGTAGTCTATGGCCTACTTAATTCATAACCAATGTGCCTGTTATTTCGTCGGCAGTGTTCATTGTGAGGCTAAAATGTAAACTTTGCATTGTGACCTTGCCAATTTGAAGCTTCTTTTTGAAGACGTGAAATTTCAACATACCGGGATGCTACCTGCCATTATATGAGATTGCATGCTCTGTGGTATTCTTTCCTGTTATCGTTGAGTCAAAATGGCCGTAAATTTCTTGAATTACTTGCAAATGCCCAAACCAAAATGCTTATAGTTTTTCCCTTTTCTATAGGACCTCACTATTAATTAGGACTTGTGATCGCTCAGTTTGATATCTGATTTTTATCTCGACAATTAATCTGGTCTGAAGCTTGGATGTTAAATATATTGCTCTACAGGCTTATAATGCAGAGTTACAACCCAAAGATATAATTTCAGATACGGCACTTCTATTTTTGGTTGCCTTCTGGAATGCAACCTGGGATTTTATTTACCGAGTCTGATCATACCCTTTGTGCTCTTGCACAGAGTTTCTGTAGTTATCTTGATGGTAAGGTAGTTGAAGACAACATCACCGATATTTGCATCAGAATAGAGGGTTTGCACTGGAGCAAACAGCCAAGGGTAACCCAAGCTCAGAAATACCGCATGTTTCCATCGGTGCTATTGTCTTGATGATAAGGTGACGAAGGTAAAACCCGTAATCATAGTATCATACCATTTCATCGTTACATATGCTTAGAAACACTGCATGTTTTCATTGTGCAGGGAGAATAATTCCTTTATCCTATTTCAGTCATTTTGCTCATAATATAAAAAAAAATCATTCATTTTGCTGAATTGTTTACACCACCTTTTTATCAAATGCAAATGCGTTCTAATTCTTCTATTTGGTTTTTGTACTACCTTCGAGGTGCTACCACATGATAAATGGTTCAGGTTTGCCATTGTCTAATGTTAAACAGCCTAAGCAATTGCAGGTATCCGCCTAGGTAGTTTGGGCCTGTTTGGGGATCTTTCTGAGAAGCACCTGGTTAGTATCTTAGTTCATTACAGATTCTCAGAAGCTAAACCAACTGCCCGAAGCCCCCCAAACAGACCCTTAGTCGCTTTGTACACGTGCAGTTTCACTCAGTTTCGAGGGCATAATTGATGATGCTGATAAGATCTGACGAAAATCCTTTGACAGGAGAACGCAAACCAGGAAGATATACATATTCGCCAAACGGCCTTTTGGTATGTTGAAACATACTATGGCCATATCTCAGGATCCGAAGTTTGTGCACTTCTTTCTATTCAATTGGTTTGCAGCTGGCCAGCTGTGAAGTGGGCAAACCTGGAAAGCACTGTTGCCCGTTGATTCTTTTTTTAGCATTAAACGGCAGGAGATTTGCCGGATATATTAGAAGTGGGAAAAAAAACAAGGATTACAGAGCGATTACAGAAGCAGCGAAGACATCATGCAGGATGTAGTGCCAAGAAAAAACAACTTGGCTCAGAGGCCAGGGCGGAGGGATCAAGCCTAAGCTACACCCCTCGCAAGATTACATAAGACTATATTTTCCTTAATTCGGTGCGCAACTTCAGTGGGTGGTGAGTGGACATCTTGGAAGATTCTTTGATTTCGTTCGAGCCATATCTGCCACCAAGTTGTTAGGAGGAGCCCTATGATTCTCTCTCTCTGTGTTTTAGGGGTTTGATTGTTCAAAGACTCCCACCAATCTGCCATTTGCCCAGTATGTGAAATGGCGCATAGGGGGGGTGTAGCTGAAACCAGGTTGTGATTAGGCTCCAAACTTGTACGGTATAGCTGCAAGACAAGAGAAGATGCGTGCAATCTTCGAGATATGCCTGTTGCCCGTTGATTATTGGAGTGAAATGGAGAAGAAACTCTGAAGACATCAAGAGTAAAGTGGTGATAATACAATCCTGATGGATTGTTGTTCATTTTGAACCTTGTCCTTGATGCGGTTTATCACACATGTGCCAATGAAGAGCAGAGTCAAAACATTCACTGTTCGGTATCTGTTGTGTATGGGCGTTGGGTCCAACCATGCAGTATTCCTGTCCGCGAAGGTATAACTTTTTAGATCCGGCTTATACTGAGGCATGAGGCATCAATGAAATTGAATCTACTGTTTTTCCTCCTCTCCGTCCAATTTGTTATTCTCTTTGTGCCAGTCTAAATTCTCTATAGAGCTACCTCAATTTGTACCCAAATTCTGCTGCTATTTGTGTCATTTGTCTCTAGTGAATTCAGGTCATTACAAAGTTTCTTTCAATATACTACTAGAATCTAGTAGAACTGAAGACTTCCTAACAGGCTCTTTGGTCTCAAGTCAAGGTAACTTTGCTTAGATTGTGTGTGTATGTAGTATTTATGATCTAAGTCATGGTAACTTCACTTACAATCTGTCTCTATGTGCAGCATTTGTGGCTGCTCACCGGCCTGCAAAAAGACATGCTGGAATCACGCACTGGAATTTCATATTCAGCTAATTGAATATGCTCGCTCAATTGAATTCCTCATTGCCCCCATGAACGCATGCAGGTCGCCAAGCAAACATATTCTGGGTGTTATTTTGAAACAATCATCAGCAAACTTATACTTATTTATTTATTTATTTACAATAGAAGAACCGATCTTATTAGTCCATCAATGCATCATGTGGCCGACAATTGAACCACGAATCGTCCAAAGTAATATTGGACGAGAGGACGTTGCATTGGCTAATTACAGGAATTTACAGCTTCTGTTCTGATTTCTAAGGACAGAAGATTCAGAGGCAATATCTGCACCAAAGCATGATTACAGAGGCTTAAACCCTAACTTTCACAGCATGGTTACAATCTTACATAGACTTAAAACCCTAACTATCACTCCAACTCCCAGCAAGCTCTTGGGTTGTCCAACTCCATGGACACGGTGAAGGCCACCGGATCCGTCGCCTTCGCCGCAAGAGCAGCTTCTCGGCCGCAGGCCGGTTGCGCCGCGCCGGTGACGTTCTTGGACATGAAAGGCATCGGGCGCACGGGAGCGCAATGGTCACGGCGCCGGTGGCAGCAGCAACAGCGGCAGCTCTGTCGGCGCCGGTGGTCGTAGAAGCACGGGCACGAGATCAGGTTGCACCCGGCGAGCTCCTGCGCGCTATGCACTCGTCGCATGGGCGCCGCCACGGCGTTCCAGGCGGCGAGATCCTGCTCGCTCCGCGCGCGCCGCATCATCATCATCGGAGGCGAGCGCCGGGCGGTGGTGGTGGAGACGAAGACCCGGAAGCTCGCGGTCGGGCGCGTCGCCTTGAGGCGGTCGTACTCGTCGACCATGTGGGCGAGCTCCTCGTCGCAGGTGACCGACACGAGCAGGTCGTCGTCGAGGCCTCCGTCGGCGAGACGGTACCTGACCGAGGAGATTTCGGTGGCGCCGGCCTTCTCCGCCAGCCGCGCCGTCAGCTCGGCGAAGGTGACCTCGCGTGGCACGACGAGGGCGCGGGTCTCGCCGCCGACATACCGGACGCTGCCGTTGGGGCCGCACGGCATGAGGCGGCCGCCGTGGCTGCAAAGCAGGCGAATCTTCTCCTCTGCTGCACCCATGTCGACGATAGTCGAATGGATGGATTCTCTCGGGAGGAGGGATCGGGATTGGAGAGAGATGGCGCGAGTTTACGCTCGGAGGGAGAAGTCGAACGTATGGAGCGATCGGAGATGGAGAGAGATGGCGCGAATATATAGACGGGGTGTACGCGTGTTCGAATCCTTTTCGGTTTCGATGCCGTGTCCGCGTCCGCATCAAGATCGGATCGCGTTGCAGTAAAACGTTCATACGCTTCTTCCTTCGCAACCTCCACGGACCACGGTTGATCTCCTTCATTGATATCCATCCGTTGATCCGTTACTGAAAAATTGATCCTGCCGTCAGGCGGGTGTCGCGGGTGGCATCTGCTGGGCCTAATTAGGCGTTGATCCGTTATTGAAAGTCGATCCTGCCATCCTGCGCGCGTGGCGTCTGCTGGGCCTAATTAGGATTTCACAGGTAGAGGCCTTCTGCAAGAATGAACGTATCGATGGAAACGTACTTATTGGGCTGGGCTATTTTAAGCCGTTTTTCATACCAGAAATAAGTCCATTTGAGGTGGATTCGTATCATCTAACATTAGCACTAACGTCACCGTGACATTCTTTTCATCTGATCCATCCATTTCTAAATCAAACGACTATGGTTAGTGTCAGTTATGGTTAGTGTTAGTTACATAACTATTTAAGTAATAGTTTTGATTAATTACAATTTAGTTAATCCATAGCGCTTGATTTTGGAATGGATGATATGGATGAAAAGAATTCCACTATGACATTAATGAGCAATGTCAGAGGAAACGAATTCATTCGAGGTACCTCAACTTGTCGTCAAGTTTCAAATATACCTTCGAACCGTAAAACCGGATACAAAACATCCCCCAACTTACAAAACCAGGTTAATTTAGGTTCCTCGGCAGTATTTTCAGGTTTTCGCTAATGTGACGCCTATGTGGCACTAGAGCAAAATTTTAAAATTTGGGACCCGTATGTCAGTCAAACATATTGATAAAAAATGGAACCCACATGACGGTGGGTCCCACTTCCTCCACATCACCCTATCTACCTCTATGTCTCTCTCATCTCTCTCTTCCTACTACTTTGACAGGACGATGGGCGGCAGTGGTGGTGGGTGAGGGGAGGAGGAGCGCGGTCGTCATCATCGCCGTCGGACCGGAGTCCCAAGCCAGAGCTGCCTCATTCCGAAACCAAGGACGTGGGTGGATCTAGATGGACCACTTTTCCTCCACTGGGACAAAGGATGTGCACCATTTCGTCCCTCGCTCAGCGCGACTGCCTCCACTGCTCCTGGATGGCGGTCAGGGTGCTGAGCCAGGGCGTGGCATCTGGCGCTAGCAGTGGTGGGTTTGGTGTGACATCCATAGCTAGAGCGTCGAGTAGCAGCCGTGGCTCACCGACTCACCCCTACGCCATTGCTTGTTCAGCTGCCGCTCTACTGCCGCATGTCGTGCAGCCGCTCAACGCCGCCTCATGCCCAACTGCCACCACCACCAGCCTTCTCTCACCTCCCCGAAGCTCCCAAGCACCGCCGTCCTCGTTGGACCTCGCTGGAGCACCACCACCCTCACTGGACCTCATAGGAGAACTATCACCCTCGCCGGAGCACCGTCGCCCTCTCTGGACCTCACCGGAGCACCGCCACCTCGACTTCCACCACTACCGCTAGCCTCGCCATCGGCGCGCTGGCCTCGAGCAGCCAGGCGGATGGGTTCGTCTTCCACCTCGCGAGAGAGTATGTCTGTGAGCTGAAAAAGAGAGTGAGTGTTGTTTTCTTTTTCTATTTTGCTGACACGTAGGATCCACGTGCTACATCACCCAAAAACACACAATATTGCCCTCATACTATATTTGCATCGGTTTGTAAGTTGAGGGACATGTATATCTGGTTTTTCGGTTTGAGGATGTTTTTAAACTCAATGAAATGTTGAGGGACCTCAAGTGGGCTTATTCCTTCATAACATGCCATCTATTCATCTAGGACTAACCAGCTATCCCCGACCACCGTGCACTGACGTCTTACTAGCCAACCTCCATTGCACGGGCATGCTGGTGCTGGCGAGGCTCCACCCCTCTTCCCTCTCTCTTACCGCCCTTCCCCACTGCTGGCGAGGCCAAGCCCTCTTCCCTAATTCCAGTGGCGGCTTTCATTGCCCCTGCAACCAACCCCATCTACTGCCGGCCTCAATCCCTGCACCTCTGGTGACGTCACTGTCACCTCGTCGCCCGCCCATCGCCACCACCCACCACTGGTCTGCCCCACCGTCCGGACATCCCTCCAAATCTGTGTTGATTAGTGGGTGTAATTAGTCACTCATCTTGCAAAAATGCTCAAATGAGTCACTCATCTTGTGTTTGACGTGCAAATCACATTAAACAGGTGTAATATGGTCGTTCTATTGATTCTCATACAAACATGGCCACATATGACCCGCAAATAAGCAAACAATGCAATATTATCAGCATACAAATATAAGATGAACTAAATTATTTTTTTAATATTATTAATTTATGGTTGTGTATAGTAAAAGCATTATAAAATATGGGTTTATTTTTATTTTTTTTCATTGTCTGCAAATTCATGTGGATCGTTAGCGACATATTAAGTCGGCGCGTCATTTAACCAACAACTAACTTGTTAGTAGAAAATTATCCACCTGACATGAATTTGATGAGAATTGCACCCGGGAAATAAGATGTGACTCATTTGGACGAATTATAAGACGCAAGACTAAATTACACCCACCATACAAGTTGTGGTATCATTGATGCATTTTTCTCCCGGTACATCTGTGAGATATTTTACATAAGAATTAAGGTGGCATGACTACGATACATCCTTGGAAATTGTAAAATGCAGTAACTATTGAAACTTGTTCGCTGGAATGCTTTACTGCAAAATCTAGTATTTTGGATGAGATGGACGACCCAAGAAAAGTTTGTACTGTAATTTTCCGAAATTCCCATGAGTCAAGGCAATTTGCGAATGTCCATTTCTTTGTTCCTAAGGAGCACATAGAAAAAAAATTCCATATAATTTCAATATAAAAAATCTTTTTTTTCTTTGTTCGAAACGAGCCCCTAGCATGATCATGGATAACGAGGAGGTGGCCATTTTGAATGCTACTAGCTGTTTAGAAGTCATTAGCTAAAGCAAGATTCATCTGGTTCCATGAAGCTAAAGTACTTTTTGTGGTAAAATGTACAGAGTACTAATGAAGTCCTCTTGCATCGAACACAAATGCTTTTTATATTTATTAACTTGCAATGCTAGTGGCTAAAGTTGCAAATTAATAATACTACTAAACCTGAAATAAAAAGAGATAGAAGGGGAAAAAAAGCCAAAGGGAACACAATTAGTGCAGCAAGTCAAAATTGGCGACTTTTATTTGTGACCTACAATAACTCCAACCGCTGAAGGCTGAACCGTGTTTTTGTCTTTTTGATTGCGACGCCCAGCGGACGTCTACGTACTCCAGTTGAGCTTCTAGGAGTAATTTATTTTAGTTTTCTCCTGTTTGCCCACTGCTGCAGACCACACATACCTTTTGCCATCTTTATTGAAAGATCAGATTTGGCGTCGCCAGTACGTCTTCCAGAGCGGCATGCATGGACGACGCCGTTGACAAATGTTGCCGCTACGCTTTCATGATGCTACGACTTTTTAGTCATCTTTTGTGAACAAAAGTCAGAGTTGGAGCTCTGCTCAGCAAAAAATAGTCAGCTTAGTTTTCGTGGCACAGTCAAACCCACCGGTTTTATAGCATATAGCAACACGCACATGGATTTTTAATCTCAAGTGAATAAGTGAATGTCCCCTAGTTTTTTTGTATGTGATATAAATAATTATAAATATTTTTAAAATAATTGACTTTTACATATTGAAAAATCATTCTAATGGATGATACGTAAAATCGAAAATACGTACATCCCTTAAAGAGTTTAAAAACTTTCCATTATCTCCTTGTCTCCAAGCCTCCGATGTCCATGAATCTCTAGAAGAATAAACATTTAGATATTAGATCAACGCCAGGGTGAACGCAAAGCAGTTAACACTTAAAAACTAACGTAAATTATATAGTCAAGCGACCAGGTAATCTGGTAATGCCTGAAGAAGTAAAATCAAACCTGATTGTGACAAATATATATAAAAAATTCCAATAAGTGTGAACCGTGGACATCTAACAACATATGTAATTTACGCCGCAGCAACAAGACTCTTAGTCTAAGCTACTTCCTACGGTTGTGTGTGGTTGCTAATTTTTTGAACATGATGTTAATTTGGTCATTTGTCTTGTTTAAAAAATTAACGTAAAGTTACAAAATCATTACTAATGTTTAAAGTACTAATAAAACAAGTCCGAATAAATACTTGTGTCCTCTTAAATGTTAATGGCACTATACATGTAAAAATAGAGTTATGATAGGGTATTTTTTTTAAAAATAAGGATGAAGATAGTATCTTATTTCACCGTGGAGTATAAACCAATATTAAGTTAATATATACCTATTATTAAAAGGAAAGATGCTTCTATCACATTGACTTTTTTCGTTCGTGCGATGTTGGAAAAGTCATCCCCGATTAAATGGATATTATCTTTTTAATTTCATGACTCATTTTATTACCGAATTGGTTCAGTGGAATCACGAACCACATAGGACATTACATAATCCGGGAGGGGTTCCATCCAAACATTGGACGTACCCGGATCCCATCCACTTCCCAGCCGGGCTAGACTATCTGCAGCATGATTACAAGAACGTGGAGAGAAAACTATTTTAACTTGATCAAATTCCACATGGATAATGGACTTGGTCTCCCTGAAGAGCGCTCCTCCTGGCGCGTGATCATAACCACCAGATTCAGCGCAGCCACCAGTGTGGAAGAATCAGTGTTCACCTCGACGTGTGCCATGCCATGCGCGGCCGCTGCCTGCAATCCTGCAAGGCATGCCTCCGCCTCAGCACAAACCGCATCAAAGACATGCTCCAATCTTCCTGCTCCTCCTGTTATGGCTAGATCTTCATGATCTCGAATCACAAACCCCCTCCCCCCATCCCCTGTTTTATCCACCGGGTTAAAAGCCCCATCAGTGTTGAGTTTAAGAATCCCTGGTGGCGGCGGGCACCCATCGATTTCTTTCCGTTGTCGGACCATGAACAGTAAGCTGTTTTTTCGCATTATGCTCGCCCTCCGCAGCTGCCCCCGGTAGAGTCAATTGAAAAAAAAAAAGGGAACTTCACCGGAAAATAGAAAAAAGAAGAAGAAAGAACTTGTACCAGAGCAGCTGATCTAATTACATATTCGCAGCTGATCCAGTTCACACATTGACACACGTAGTGTCACTTCTTTTCTTCGTGTGACGGAACAGCCGGCCGGCCACTGTACGGATTCAGCGCCGGAACGAGCGGTGGGCGATCGGTCACAAGCCGACACGAGTCTCCCACTTGGCAATATTTAAACGCAATCTGGTCAACACCCTACCACATGCCGCCTCCCTCCAACTCCCGCAAGTCCAACTCCAGCTTTGCTCCTCTCCTCCCACCCAATTAATAAATCCCGCTGCTCCCCTCCCCGCCGCGCCGCGAGCCATGCCCGCGAGAGCCCACCAAGGCCACAGCCATGACCCGCCTCCTCTGCTCCCTCGCCGCCTCCTGGTGCTCCCTCCTCGTCCTCCTCCTCCTCCTCACCGCGCCCGCCCGCGCGCTTCCGCTGTGCACCGATTCGAGTGAGTGAGCCGCTGGGGATCATTCTGGCGTGCTCTTCAATTTACTTTTTGGGGGATTTTTGTTGAGTTTTGTGTGTTTGGTCGCGTGCAGGGGCGCCGGTGGCGCTGAATGGGACGCTGGGATTCTGCGGCGGAGGCGTCGGCGGGAGCAGCTGCTGCGGCGCGGCGGATGACGCCGCGCTGCGGAAGCAGTTCGAGGCGATGAACGTCTCCGACGCCGCGTGTGCCGGGGTCGTCAAGTCGGTCCTCTGCGCGGTAAGGCCGGATCGTTGCTATCCTGCTGCATATCATGATTTTTCATGGTAGTGTGCTGCTTGGGTGGCACGCTGACTGTTCGATGTTTTGCCTGATCAGATGGATACTTGTGGGGGATCTAATTAGGCAAACTTTTTGTTGATAGAAGTTGATGATAGTGTTGACTTTTTTATCAGACGTATATATATTAGCATGTTGGCAGTTATAAGTTATAACTGGGTAATCCAAATCTCTAATACCCAACTCATAGGTAGTATTCTCTCTCGTTGGTGAACAACCAACCCTTAGATCTTTTCCGCCCAGTATATGATGAGTTTACGGGAGTTGTCTAACAGGCAACACTAGCACTTGTTACGTACAGTGGCAGCAAGCCAAGTACTTTTTTGTCCTGGCTCGGGATTGGTAGGTGTGATACAAATCAGGACTCTAATGTATGTTCATATGGACATATACTTATTTTAGAAGAACCTGAGAAGGATAAGCAATAGAATTTTCATATAGACAGCCTTTTGGTTCTAATTAAAAAACCATCTAAATCATTATAAAGGAGATTTGAAGGGGTCATACATGTCAGGTAATAGGTATGGCCATTCATCTTTAGGTTCATACTATGATGTATAAAAATGATAATAATTTAATGTAGTGAACAGTATTTGAGGTAGGATATGGACTATAAGAGATATTATGCTGTTTATTTATTGCCATGAGTTGATAGTTGCTAATTATTCATTTCTCTTAGATATCAGTACTAAAATATTTGGTGATTTTGTATACAGAAATGTAATCCATATTCGGCGGAGTTGTTCAACTCAAGCTCAAACATTCGTATGGTTCCTGTCCTGTGCAATGGATCATCTTCAGCAAATTCTGCTCAATCTAAGGATTCTACACAAGACTACTGCAAACTAGTTTGGGAAACTTGCAAAAATGTGACAATAGTGAACTCTCCTTTTCAACCTCCTTTGCAAGGTGGTGCAGGATTACCTAGTTCATCATCAAAACTTACTGATGTTTGGCAGTCAGAAAATGACTTCTGTACATCATTTGGTGGCTCATCTGACAACCAATCAGTATGCTTAAATGGAAATGAAGTTTCATTTAGCACTATTGAACCATCACCCAGTCCTAAAGGAATATGTCTTGAGAGAATCGGAAATGGATCATACTTGAACATGGCTCCTCACCCTGATGGATCCAACCGAGTTTTCTTGTCTAGCCAAGCTGGAAAAATATGGCTGGCAACTGTCCCGGAACAAGGCTCTGGAGGCACTCTACAACTTGATGAGGCCAGCCCATTTTTGGATCTAACTGATGAAGTCCACTTTGATTCCCAGTTTGGACTCATGGGTATAGCATTTCATCCAAAATTTGCTACGAATGGACGCTTCTTTGTTTCTTATAATTGTGATAGAACTCAGTCACCTAACTGTGCTGGTAGGTGCTCATGTAATTCTGATATTAACTGTGATCCTTCAAAGCTTGGTACTGATAATGGTGCCCAGCCATGCCAATACCAAGTTGTGGTTTCAGAGTACTCTGCAAAAGTCTCATCGTCAGATGTTTCTAAGGTATGCATTTTGATACACTCATCAGTGCAGATATTGACATCAATGTTCCTCGCTTATCCTTATTGTTCTCCATATTATATTGTTTTCAATAATATAATGCAGAGGGCATTTAAAATGAAAGAATAATCACAGGTTAACATTCCAATAGCACTCTCATCCGAATTTGTCTTTTCTAGGCAACATCTGCCAATCCTTCTGAGGTTAGAAGGATTTTTACAATGGGACTGCCATATACAGCTCATCATGGGGGACAGATACTTTTTGGACCTACAGATGGATATCTGTACCTTATGATGGGTGACGGTGGAAACAAAGGAGACCCTTTTAATTTCTCTCAAAATAAGAAATCACTTTTGGGGAAAATTATGAGGCTTGATGTTGATGACGTTCAAAGTAAGTGAGCTTAAGGTTCCTATTTTCATGGTTCTTCACAGTGGCATTTCTATCCTTTTGGAACTAGTAGTATACTTATACATATACCTCATCACCACTTAATATACACCTCTTCATGAATGAAAATACGAAAACTAATCCCACAAGTGAGACTAGATTTATTCTGCTCTTGAGTGTTTCTCCCATCTTTGGGAGGTATATATATTTATTGTTAGTTGAGGTATTATACCTTCTGATTAACACTATGAGGTGGATATACCATTCTATATCTCCCAAGGACAATAAGGTGAAGGTCTTGACATTGTCATCCCTTCACTTTTGCTTTGATCGATTCAGCTGCTTTAAATTTTGTACCTCTTAAGTAGTTGGGAGGTATATACCTCCAAGGATATGAGGATGGAAGAAAACCTAAAAATGACTGTTAATTCTTTTTTAAAAGAAAAATTACCCCATGTATAGTTGTTTACATCTCCATGTTAGTTTTTGTACAATAATTTTAAAAATATTATTCCATCAGAAAGATTATAGTTTATTTCTTCAAAGGACCACTATCTATAATTAAGTTTTGTTTCCTTTCCTAAGTACCATGGTTTTAGCAATGAAACAGGCTACAATAAAACTTTGGGAACTTTATAAATAGAATCACTTACATAATTATTTGATGTACGCATTTTGTTTGGACTGTTGGTTATAAAAAATATATCTGACAATGTTAAAAATTGTAATTTGGTGTCTGCGCTCCTAATTTGATACAAGAGTACCAGCATTTGATTGCTCTCAGTTGCCAGTCAAAGTTATTTAATCAGCTGAATACTGACCTTTTGGAAGCTTTCTGGACCAGAAAAGTAACATATGCTGTTACTTCATCTTCATGATATACTTTTCATTATAGCTTTTTGGTCCTTAATATTTATGGTTTTGTTGCTTTTCAGGCAAGAGTCAAATCGTTAACCAGAGCTTGTGGGGTAACTATTCTATTCCGAAAGACAACCCTTTTACTGATGACAGTGACTTACAACCAGAGATTTGGGCCTTGGGCTTAAGGAACCCATGGAGATGTAGTTTTGATTCTGAGAAGCCCTCCTACTTCTACTGTGCAGATGTGGGACAGGTAGTTTCTGAAATATTGGCAAGGGGCAACCACTTCATACTGTCATGTAGATGTAACATAACTCATTTAAATTTCTTTTTCTTCTTTGCAACTGAGCTTAGCTCTTTTAATATCTGCTACTGAAGTAACTGAGGTAGACCCGGTAAAAAGAAGTAACTGAACTAGATTTGGGCATGATCATACATTTCTATTTTGTTTTCATATTTTACAAGCGTTCGTGGATACCATGCACATGTTTATGCCTTCTTTAAAGCCCCATATGTGTCATATTTTGTGATGCTTCACTTATGGAAAATATTGTAATAATCTTGCTTTGTATTCGTCATCTATGTTATTCTTTTTCAGTAGCTCCTTTTTTTAGTATGTTTTAAGGCAGAGAATTTTTGCTGGTATTATATGGACTTTTGATATATCATATTTCCCTTGTTTGACCACTGCAAGAATACATTTTGATCTGACCGTTTAAATTTCTTGGCATTTTTTACGTTTACAATGCATAGGATTTGTATGAAGAGGTAGATTTGATCTCAAAGGGTGGAAACTATGGATGGCGTACATACGAAGGCCCATATATATATCATCCAGAATGGTCACCTGGAGGGAATACGTCACTTAAATCCATAAATGCCATCTTCCCTGTTATGGGCTACAACCATTCTGTTCTCAACAACATTGGGTCTGCGTCAATTACAGGTGGATACGTTTATCGAGGGTCTTCTGATCCCTGCTTGTATGGAAGGTATACGGTACACCGCCTAGTAGTCGGTTTTTGATACATTTCGTTATTTTGGATCAAATGACACAAAATTACTCCATGTTTTGCTTTAGCAGCACGAGTGAACTTTTCCACATCTCTAGTTTAATTAGGTAACATTGTGCTAAGTGTATACTGGTATTTGTCCTTTAGAACCACTGAACCAGTTACACTGCATATGCACAATACAGATGCAGCACATCCTGTATTTCTATACCATCTTGACAACTCAACCATGTAGGTGTGGTTAAAACTTGCGATATGCACTGCTTGTGTGAAATAAATGCATATACAGTACATTTCTAAATATAAGCACTTGAAAATACAAATTATTCTGTAGAAAAACACTTCGTTAAGTTTTAGGAGACAAAATTAAAGTTACATGTAAAGTACGAAGGTTTCTCTCTCAGGTGATTCATCAGTATAGACTTTAGTTGGAAGTCATATTCTTCTCGTACTACTTTTTTTGGCATGACATTTGCATTTGCAAACTGTCTAGCAACTTAGCAATACCAATTTCATCTTTGCACTCTGATATATATATCCGTCAATCCATTTGTTTGCTATGAAAGCCATTAGTATGTACACTTTACAAGTACAAGCTGCATAAAACATTAGTCTTACAAGTTTTATCCCCGTGATATGATTTCAGATATATGTATGCTGATCTTTATGCGTCGGCAATGTGGACCGGCACAGAAACCCCAGAGAACAGTGGAAACTATACGTCAACTCTGGCGCCATTTAGCTGCTCCAAGAACTCTCCGATACCCTGCGAATCTGCATCAGGAAGCACCCTCCCGTCGCTTGGGTACATTTTCTCCTTCGGCGAGGACAACAACAAGGATGCCTTCCTTTTGACATACAAAGGTGTCTACCGTGTTGTCCGGCCTAGTCTCTGCGGCTACACCTGTGCCACAGAGAAACCAGCAACCAACAACGGAACGTCTCCTTCAGGCTCTACATCATTAGCTTCAGGAAAACGGATAGGGAAGTTTGCAGTGGTTATTATGGCGTTTGTTTTATGTGCATTATGCTTCTGAGATGTCCATCACTTTTAGCTTGTTGTTGCTACTATGCCGGATGGTTTCTTTCGCACGTGCTGTACAGCATTGTTGAGAAGCTAGCTCTACACGTCTGTGTGACTGTATGTGATTAAATAGTATAATGTGGGCTTGTGCATTGCTATGATAGATCAGTTTATCAGTACCAGATGGCTTTAGGATTGGTCATCTTCCCAGTAGCTAATATAGTACATATAATCAAGCTACTGCTCAGGCACAGCAATATATGGAAGTTGAATTGTGGGGGTGATTCAGCTTTGTTTTGGGCCTAAATTTACAGAGTTCGTCTATCTGAAAAAGACAATTTACCATGTTCATCTACTTTTTTTCAGTTTGTTTTTTTTTCTGTTATTTTCCTTGTTCATTGTTTGCGATCAGGTATATCAAAGAAAGGTTTACTAATTGAGTTCTTTGTCCTACTTTCCGTCGGTCAATGGAACCGTGTCCTTCCGTTGTAAACAAACCCAATCCTTAATCATTCTGTAGGTTGTCCTTGTCCCTTACCCTGGAATGGTGCAGAGGTGCTGACAGCTATACTAGAGCTAAGAAGAAAAGATTGGCCAGCTTGTGTAGCATGTGTAAACAATATCACAGGAAAAACAAAATTAGCAAAGTCTTCCCAAGCATCCAATTACTTGGAGATCTCGGCCGGCCCTGATTTTTGTCAACGATCGCCTCGAGCTCGACGTCCGGCCTGCTTGTATAATTGCTTCATGCCTCTATACACACGAAATGGAGAAACAGAAAGGACATGAAAAATTATTGCACTTAACTAACTACCAGGCAGCGAAGCAGAGCTCGTGCCTGCTAGAATCTAGCAACCGTATGGTATAATACACCTAGCTAGGTGACATTATCCGGCTAAGCTTCGTTTGTAACTAAAGGGAATTACAAGATTATTATTATCTCAACAAGTTCAGGTCTAGGAAAATATAAAAGTACGCTGCACTCTAATATGACCCGTCAAATTGGAATTCATGCTGGAACCGGCCGGCCGGAAAGGTGCATTGGGTTTATGGGTACATGCTTTGTCGTTAGGGAATGTACAATGCTGATTAAAGAAAAGTCTCGTAGTACTGATATCGCTATCATTGGGGAATAATGAAGCTGCCTCGTCACAAGGAGCGACGGTTCAGGCAGTGGATAGATACCGACGAGTAAAACGATGAACTGTGATTCCCC
>CM002481.1:22044523-22055668 GCA_000325765.3 Leersia perrieri
CGGGTATTTCTTTTGTTACACTTTCTTGCCATTTTCTTGAAACCAAGGAGGTCTTAAAGGCAATCTGTACCATACATTTTCAGCAATACTTTTCTTTAATGCATTTTCACTACTGCTAGTTATATATACCAGTGCTTAGCACACCAAACAAAGAGAAACAGGTAACACCGGTGCGGCGCTGCTACAGCAAACCAAACGAGAAAATGAGCAGTGTGGCAAACCTAGCGTAATCTTGTACTAACGTGCCATAATAATCAGTACATGCCGTGCTCCCGATTCCCGAATCCCCTGACGCTGCCGGATTCCCGCGGATCTCGACCCGAACACCACCACCCCACGTAATGCCTTGCCATGTCGCGGCGACCCACCGCTAAAATCCCCCTCGATCCGCCTCCGGTCCAGCCTCCGCGACCCCCGCTCGGGGTCGTTGCCCGCACGATGTGTCTCTCCCCCAATGCCCCCGCGCCCACCCGTACGACACATGGTACGTACGTACTTCACGCCACGGCTTTGCCACGCCACGTCCCGCATGGCACGCGCGCCACCACGCCACGCCACGCCACGCAACGCACGCAACTCCTCCGGGTCGGTGACAACTAGACGCCAACCTCCCTACGCGCGCGCGTTGATTGCCTTCGTGCTCCCCCTCACTCTCCTCACGTACGCATCCGCCATATAACCGTAACGTCGCGACCAGCGAGCAACACTTCCCGCGCCATTCGGCCATTGCATCCGGCCGTGCATCCATCCATCCGTCCACCCATGGACAGCCACGCCGTGCCCCGCGCCGCCGCGGCCATCGACCTACGGTGGCTGCTCTCCGTGGCAGCCGGCGCCGTCACCGCGCTGCTGCTCCTCCTCGCCACCTCCTCTCTCCAGCTCCGCCCCGCCTCCCTCTTCCTCACGCCGCCCCACTCCACCCCTCGCCGTGCGCTGCCGCCGCTGTTCGTCGAGTCCACGCTGTCATCCTCGTCGTCGCCGTCACCGCCACCTCCGCGATTCGCCTACCTCATCTCGGGCTCGGCCGGGGACGCGTCGATGATGCGCCGCTGCCTGCTCGCGCTGTACCACCCACGCAACAGCTACATCCTCCACCTCGACGCGGAGGCGCCGGACACCGACCGCGCGGAGCTCGCGGCCTTCGTCGCCGCACACCCCGTCCTCTCCGCGTCCGGCAATGTCCGCGTCATCGAGAAGGCCAACCTCGTCACATACCGTGGCCCAACCATGGTCACCACCACGCTGCACGCCGCCGCCACCTTCCTCTGGGGCCAAGGCGGCGGACGAGGCGCCGACTGGGACTGGTTCATCAACCTCTCCGCCTCCGATTACCCGCTCGTCACACAGGATGGTACACAAAATCTCCTTTCTTCTTGCCAGTTGCGGCCATTATTGCCAGTGCAAAGCACTGCTGATGAAATTCAGTTCAATGGCATTAATTGGTGCCGTTTGCAGTTGGATCAAATTCAGTTCACTGGCATTTTGTGTCAATTATTGGTGTTCTTGATTGGACTCGCATTGATTCTTCGAGATACTAATTTGATTGCAGATTTGATGCATGTGTTCTCGACGCTGCCACGTGATCTTAACTTCATCGATCATACAAGCGACATCGGTTGGAAAGCGTATGTGCTAACTGAGCAGTGCCTATCCGCATTATTCTCGGTTCCTTTACTGATAAACAATAAAACTGTGGCTGATTGCGCTGTGTGGTTTTGTCAGATTTGCAAGGGCGATGCCAATGATCGTAGACCCAGGCCTCTACATGAAGACAAAGGGCGAATTGTTCTGGACGCCCGAGAGGAGGAGCTTGCCGACAGCTTTCAAGCTCTTCACTGGTATGATAAATACCGCTGCAAATCTTTCAGTGAACACCTGTTACTGCTTTAAAATTTTCCATTATTGCACTTTATTAGTAGGATAATCTTTTGAAGAAATCTGTTACTGCTTTAAAGATCTTCACTGTCATGATACCATGAAAAGTTCAGTCCAAAGAATGTTTGATGCAATAGAGTTGAACTGTTGCAGTATTGCAGCAGTATTCCTTTCAGTCATTTTTGCATTATTGATTCTGGAGCTTGGTGATGTTGCTTGCTCGTCACATGCCAAGCTTTCAACAGGATTAATTTCTTGATCATGCAAATCACATACCAAGCTGTTTGCATATTTCTCTTTTGACTTATCTGAACAATTGAATGGTGTAGGGTCTCCAGATTCCCCACTTTTGACTTGGTTCTGAATTAGTGGAGACCATGTTTCTTTCTAGCGAAGGCAATAAACACAGTATTCATGTGCCTGAAGGCTTCTCATGGTCTTTTAATAGCACGTAAGCACGTAGGTAGTTACTAGTAGCTACGGAGTACTAGTCAGTTAAAGTTATCTACGGGAAACAAAAATAAACTTAATGTTCTTCGCTAATAAGCATCTGTTGATGGCGTGTCATCTGTGTGACTATTTATCCAGTTGATGTAGTCCATCGACTGGTTCGCATGGTTTTGGCTGTCTGAATATTTGTTAAAAAAGTGCCAGCTTGATTCGAATTATAATATCGTTTTATTTGTAAAAAACTCGCTTCTTGTTCCAAGAAATGGGGCTCGCATTTTTATGTGCTACAGGACAGTAGAATAGCAGGATGACCACCTCCCAACCACAAGCTAATAACTAAAAGAGACATAATAGCTGGACAGTTGTAATCATATTATTCATTAAGAATTTGATTCATTGCATCATTATTTGCTCTATGGATCAAAGGAAGCTGATGGCGTCTTGCTTTCTTCCTTCTCGAATAGTCGAATCAATACTCCAATGCAAATAAATGAACTTCTCAGCTAACTTTGATAAGTTGATAAGCCATTATATTTATGCTATAAATTAGTAATTAAATATGCCACACTCTATAATAATCTCCACAGTTCAACTGTGCAAAATGCCACATTATCCTCTACTCGTTTCTTAAGTAAATTGTACGTTGCACCAGATAAAACGTACCTTTTTTCACTTTACACCACGTTTAGCATATACTCCCACTTTACACCGGGATGCATTAATATAACTAAATTTATAGAATTTTTATGGACCTTTTGAATTATGAATCAAACTAAATGAAACTTAACTTAAATTCAAACTATTTTATAAGTTTCATTCACATATTTCACAAACAACCCGGTGCAAAGTAAAACTTATTTTGATACACCCGGGGTAAAATAAAACTATGTGCAAAACCTTGTGCAAAAATGAAACAAACAACGTTTTACGGTGCAAAGTGCAATTTAATCTTTCTTCTTTAGCGAAAAAAATATAGCTTTGCTCACTCAGTGACTCTAGACCCTGTTTGGGGAGCTTGTGGCAGGTGCAGTTCCAAACAATTTAATTGTGGCTTAGCTTTTAAAAATGAAGTAGAAAGTTAGAAGTTGAAAGGCCAAGTTTTTCAACATCTCCGATTATCACCAGCTTTTATTAATCAACTGGCTTCTCTATCTCGAAAGTCCAAACAGGCCTACAGAAATGTTGCAAGTCGTAGATCCAACAGTCGAAATAGTATGCTGTTTTAACGTTGTAGGATGAGTTTTAGACATCCGTTAAAACTCAGGCAAGTGGAAGTGTTTTTTTTTTTCTTCTCGTACGTATTCGTCAATCAATGCAAAATCAAAGATTAATGAACTCTACTCTACTGATGTGTGTTCTGCAGGGTCTGCATGGATGGTGCTATCCCGGCCGTTTGTGGAGTACCTGATCTGGGGTTGGGACAACCTCCCGCGGACGGTGCTGATGTACTACGCCAACTTCATCTCCTCCCCCGAGGGTTACTTCCACACCGTCGCCTGCAACGCCGACGCCTTCAAGAACACCACCGTCAACCACGACCTCCACTTCATCTCCTGGGACAACCCGCCGATGCAGCACCCGCACTTCCTCGCCGACGCCGACTGGGACCCCATGCTCGCCAGCGGCGCCCCCTTCGCCCGCAAGTTCCGCCGCGACGAGCCCGTGCTCGACCGTGTCGACGCCGAGATCCTCTCTCGCCGCCCCGGCATGGTCGCCCCCGGCGCCTGGTGCGGCGCCGCCGCCTCCGCCGTTGCCGTTGATGGGAATGGTACTACTAACGCCGGTGAAGTTGATCCCTGCGCTGCCGCCGTCGTCAACGGCGGTGAGACGGCGCTCATGCTGCGGCCTGGGCCTGGCGCAGAGCGGCTGCAGCGGCTGGTGACGTCGCTGCTGTCGGAGGAGAATTTCCGGCCAAGGCAGTGCAATGTGACGGAGGCGAACTGAGCTATGGCCGGCCGGCGGCTTAGCTTGGCGCACGCATCTCGCGCGCGTGATGATGCGGTGGATGTGAATTCTGAATTTCTGATATGATCATGTAGGATGAGAGATTGAAGGCGCCCCTACATTGGGTGTGACCGTGTGGACTGTGAAGTGATCTGTCTCTCTCTCACACCGTCACACGGACACGGTCATAGGCACGTAGGCGCATGGCACCTGAATATACCTGATGATGGTGTATGTATGTATCATGTATGTATGGTATAATGATGGCATGATGCTCGGTGACAAGATATACATGTGTACTGGGAAAGAATATAGGTACTAGCATGGGACGGAAAATGTACGTGCGTGTGTTTAGTCCGACATATTGACAGTTATACATATGCATATATATTTTTTATAAATTTAATTAATTACGTTATCAACAAAATACATATTTGTTTTTAGGTAAAGTAGGTAATGGAAGAGTGAACAGAATACAAGCAGACTCAGAGATGGATTCTAATCACATGGGTGGACATCGACTCGTTTGTGGCATGCCACCTAAATAGTTATGAAAATATTTCAAAAATACTAAGAAGATAGATAAATATGTTATATATTATTCCACAAACATGCAAGTCTAAATTCAACTTCTATAACTTGTAACAAGAATATCAAATTAAACCAAAATTATTATGTGCATATTTATCGTCAAATTTGTGAATTTGAACCTGTATGTTTCTAGAGTGATATGTTGCATATTCATCTATGTTCTTAATTTTTTTTAAAAAATATAATAAATTATATGACATGCACTAAATGTTTGGACGTCCACTCCTGATTAAAAGAGTTTCCCCAGCAGATCACTCTTTTCATGGCGGTCAGTACAAATCTCCTCTATCAACAGCACCCTGGGAGTAGGACCACCTGTCATCCTGTACACGGAGTGGTAGGTAGGACACGCTCTTTTTGCGGCGCGGCCAAAATATTATCGGCGAGAGCGACAGCTAACTGCATTGGAGACATGGAGTAGTTCATCCTTTTACAGCAGTTGTCCAACGCGACTTGCAAGGTGTACCGTGTACAGCATCACTCCCACACTTCATGCGCATATATATAGCGCGTGCTTTGCTCGGGAGAACATGGAGTGCTAGCTAGCAAGCTAGCTTAATTCCTCTTGCCGATTTCACCATGGCGATCAACAACTCCCATGTCGTGCTTCTCCTCTTCGGCTTCGTCCTCAACCTCACCGGCCACCAGGGAGAAGTTCTCTCGGCAGGGCAGCGGAAGCATCCGTCCCGTGACGACCTGATCATTCTCAAACTTGACAACGGCGACGGCGACTGGACCAAACTGGCCATGCACCGCCACGACGTCTCCTTCGCCGGCTTCACCAACCGGACCAACCACTGGCACGCCTTCCGCGGCGTCGGCGACGACGTCATCCCCAACGCCACGCGTCTCCCGTTCCGCAACACCTACCGCGACCTCATCGGCGGCCTCGACAATGTGCCGGACCTGCCCCTGGGGAAGGCGTCCTCGGTGAGCGCCACCCGGGTGCTCGCCTCCTACAACCCGGAGATCGCCAGCGAGGAGGAGACGACGGCGATGAAGCGGTCGGTGGTGGCGCTTTCGGTGATGTTCACCGATACACAGCGGCTGAAGCCGATCAAGGAGACGGTGTCGGAGGGGTGGCCGGGTGGGAGGGCGAGGCCCACGTGAAGGCGGAGCACCTGCCGTACATCGAGCACTGGGATACCATGTCGTTCGAGGTCATCCGCTGGGACCGGACCGGCGTGTGGGACGGGCCGTTCACCGAGCTGCTGAGGAAGAGGGCCAACACCCGCAGTGCTGAGGAGGCGCTCGCCATTACCAGCTTGCTCGCCAACCGCACCTTCCCGCAGCTGCTGCTGGCTCACAGCCACAGCGCCTGATCGATGCTTAATTCTGTGTCATTGATCAGTTGATCGTCGTGCTGCTGCCTGCTGGTGCATGGCAATATATCCTGCATGCGCTGTTCTCTGAATAAATCAATGTGGCTTTTACTATCACCAGTGTGTTTGGAGTCGTCCTATATATGATTGTTGTTTACCAGCTTTGCCTAAATTCTAATGAAATTTCAGAATTGTTTGAATTGTTTATTGGTGCAGCTGATACTTACTTAATTCATGCTAATTAGTTGTGGTCATCACAGAGTACTTCTGATGGACGTTAAACCATTTTATTCCACGCTAAGTGTATCTAGTAGAAATGGATAAAAACAACATTTGGCATGTAATTTTGCCTTAGAAACAGAGAAATATCTTGCTAAAACACAGAAGCGTAATATCTTTAAATTGTTTAGGGTATTTTGGAAATACCAGTTCGATCGGCTAATTATATTAATTGACATGATAAGGGAATGGCATGGTTCATATGAGCTGAGTGCCTTAGTTCTCAAGCTAGTTTGGGTGACATACTGACATGCATGGTTCATATGAAATGAGTGCCTTTCAGCTTTGCATCTAGTTTGAGTGACATATTTCATATGTGATGAGTGCCTTTCAGCATCTTTTAGAGATATATCCCACTGGGAAATTGGAATACATTTTGGCAAATCATATACCTACTCCGCCCTGCTGGCATACACATCTCAATTCCACAAACGTGGAAACGCAATCGCTAGTATTCAGGTATGCACAGGCATGAAAAGTAGTAGTTACTGCATTTATGTAATCCCACACTAGAAATGTGATTCTCATGTGCTTAGTTTCTCAAAACTCTCCTGCTTGCAGAATTAAACTTTCCTCTTATGGGTTAAATCTTGATTGGTTTCTGAAAAACCTTTTTAAAGAGTGCATTGGAGCAGCTGGCATCCATTGAAATTGTGCAAGAAGGCTAGAATTGAGCACTGCCGTGCAACTAGGGACTAGTATTGTTGGTATCACTGCTGGCATCCCATAGCATGCAACTTAGTCCCATTTTGGTATCACTTCTGTTTCAATCTTGCAGTATTTAACATGTGGCCTTCATTATTTCTTACAAGTATTTTTACAATTACAGGTATATAAACATATTCAAGTATCATTTCCAGGTTCATCCAATGTATCTTTCTGTTAGACTGATCAAGCAAACAATATTTATGTTGTTAGCTATTGTATAAAGAAAAGTCATTTTAACACCTAGGTGCATTGCACTTAGGCTTTTCGGCGCCGGTTGCTCTTTAAGATCTGATGCACGTGAATGACATGCTAGATATGTTTCAAGATTCAAATGTACATAAATCATGAAAATGATCGGCTGACTCTCTCCCTTCAAATGCACCTAAAAACCACGTTTATATATAAAAATTATTTGAATATTATGACTTTGGTAGCAACTCCGTAGATTAGAGACTTTGAATATAGAGTTGATGGTTTTGGTGCCAACTTGTAGAATAGTGCTTTGGAAAGGCTTCATGGTCTTTTGGCTGGATTTTGTAATCTTTTGGTAGGCAAACTCTTTTGGACACCCTAGGCACTGGTTGCTCAAAGTGC
Source organism: Leersia perrieri (assembly GCA_000325765.3). Taxonomy (NCBI): domain Eukaryota; kingdom Viridiplantae; phylum Streptophyta; class Magnoliopsida; order Poales; family Poaceae; genus Leersia; species Leersia perrieri. The sequence continues at coordinate 22,052,287 of CM002481.1, forward strand.
TGTTGTAAGTAATGGCTAGAACTAAGTACTTGTGCAAAATTTTTGTGCTAATTAGTGAATGTGATATGAATACACCTATTTGGTTCTAAATCTAATTAACTCATTACTCAAAAAAATGTAATTAACTCTGGATAAGCAATACATCATGTTATATCCATTGATGATGCATGTTTTGCTCTATTTGGTGACTATTTGAATTTATTGTAAATTTGGCCGCATTTGCATGGTCTGCGAAGTATATGTTTGCTCATAAGGCCATGTACAATCTACAGATGCTTAGATAGATGCTTAAAACGAAGCATCTGTTTTAAGAGTCCTTGCCTCCAATAGTTTGGGCCTGTATATGCTGGTGATCGTACTTTGGAAACTGCTTTTCTAGTCACATCCTGCGGCAAGCGCCGAGCGCTTCAACAGGCATCGGCTCCCATGCAAAAATGCCACATGGCAGAAAAAACAGTTAATTAGCCTCTAAGCATCTATCTTAGCGCCCCATTAAACATGCCCTAACAAACCAATAACAATCCCAAATACTACTTAGTCAAATTAGCGAAAACGATTAACTTGGTGGGATGACAGCCGAGGAAATATCAATTAACTTTTGGGTCATCCAGGCTGTTAAGGAAATACAAGACCAAACAAATTTTGTTCAAGATTTTAATCTCTCGGTGAGATTTCTCACGAGATAGCAATATCCTTCCTTCCAATAATACTTTGCGCAAAAACGAGATAGTTGCGGTTCTGACAAGCTTACCGTGTGTCCAATGAAATAATAAAATGCAATCAACGACCCCAATGGATCGGAAAGCTATTAAAAAAATCAGAACAACGTCCCAAAGCATCTGTGCCCAAATTAGAAAAGGAGAATGGAAAAGAAATGAAAAACAAAGGCACCTGATAGTGAGAGGAAGATTTGGAATTGTATCTGGAATGCAAAGGTACAGCCAAAGGTAAAATTTTTCAATTGGAAGCTTGCCGAGGACAGATTGCCAGCTTGGGAAAATAAAAAGGAGGAAGAAGATTGAGGAGAGGGGAGTGTGTCGTATCTGTGGATTAAAAGAAGAGAATGGTTTTCATGCCACAGTGGAGTGCACAAAATCAAGAGCTCTCTGTGAAGCACTCAGAAATGAATGGAGGATACTAGAAGAAGAAAGATTTACCTACACAGGCCCGGATTGGCTTCTCGTTCTACTGGGCAGTGTGGACGAAGGCACTAAGACACGCATCATGTACTTACTGTGGAGAGCTTGGTATTTGAGGAATAATATAATCCATGGTGATGGGTTTGAATCTATAAAAGGGTTCTGAAAAACTATGAAGACGGTGGGTTGTGGGACTGTCTACAGGTGGAGGATAGAAAAGGAAAAAAGCCGATGTTCAGAGACAGGGCACAGAACTCTGAATCTGGACTCAGCAAAGTTCAGGAAAGATGGATTGCACCACCTGAAGGACATGCAAAAATAAACACCGATGCAGGTTATCGCGAAGACACAGGAGAGGCGTCAGCATGAATAATCATACGTGACTGCAGAGGTTTGGTTTTAATTGCTGCTCAACTGAAAATGGGCAAAACAAACTCTGCTGCCCAAGCAGAAGCGATGGCATGTGTTGAAGGGCTTAGGCTGGTAGTAGAATGGGTTCATATGCCAATATTGCTAGAATTGGACAGCGCGATAGTGGTTCGAGAATTGCAAGAAAAGGAACTTTCAAGATCTGCATGGGGAGCAAGCTGTCAATGGCTGATATCCGTAGACGGGTATGTAAATAATGGGGAACGCTGGCGTAAGGTCCTATATAGTACAACATCATCTTAGAGCAAAGACAAGGATTTTTATACTGGTTCGGCCCCCAAAAAGGTAATAACCCTATTTCCAGTTTATATGGGATTATCAGTGGGGGTTCCCGAGTACAAAGTACAATATGTGGAAAGAGAAATCCGGCGAGATTGTAATTGGAAGGGTTGATTATGATCTCGGCGGTTTTGGTGGCTATAACTACGGATTCGTAACTCGAGCTTCTGCTGCGGCTTGATTGATCTATATCAACCCGTGGGGGTTGTAATCCTTTTGTACCGTGGGCTACCAGTAGTCCTCGGGTAGGACTCGGACTATGAGACCCGTATGATTAGGAAAGTCTATCTCTCCCACGAGTAGGACTCCGTCTTGATCTCCTGGCATACGGACTCCTTCCGTATTATCCGATAATTTCCTAATATATCTTGGTCTCCTTTCCGTATTCGTATAGGTATGCTGTTCAATGTTCTTCATGATTCCGGTTAATAAGGATATCTCTTATCTGTAATCCTGACACATGCATTGAGGAGGCTAAAGGACTGATGAGATGTCTTCAGAGTGTCCAAATTCAGAAAACATGGAGAGAAACAAATAAACTCATACTCTAGCCCATTTGGCTATGAATTCGGGAATCTCTGATGTGTGGCGTTTGTGTGCTCATTTGGCAGGAATTCTGAACCTCGTAGACCAAGAATGTAATCCTGAATTTAGAAGCTAATAAAGTTCTCTCCTTTTCAAAAAAGAAAAAGAAAAATAAAGGCTACTCTCCACAAAGCTTGAGCTTAATTATAATAACTAATTGACTTGAGCTTAATTAATTTGACTTGGGGCTTAATTCAATAGCTAATAACTGGAGCAGTACACGTGATGAGGGAATCTTATTAAAATAGGACGCCGGAGTTTGAACTTTTGAGCCTCTACGGCAGATTTTGTTGCTGGAGTGCCGAACAGTGGGTACAATGTCTAGTTAAAAACGAATACTCAATATGCATCGACCCACATCATTCAGAAAATAGTATAAGCTATAATTTAAGATGATATACGTTCAAAATTATTTTCAAAGCGCTTACATGATTGTTTGGTTGAACTAATATTGATGTCCGAATCCTTCATATGTAAAACATGATCGATTGTAAGCTATTCATCGTGATGCCATCATATTTCAGAAAGGTTATCTTCTATTTATTGTTTTTCTATAAATTCCCGTATAGCAAGGTACAGGTCACTAGGCCAAAAGACGTTTTTGTGGGCGGGTTAGGGCATCGCCCGATTGAAATCGCCTAGAAAAATTCCCGTATATCCCATTTTTCTAGGCGGGCCAACCCCCGCCCGCAAAAATACTTTACAGGCGGGGAGGATTATTCTAGGCGGAAAATTCACATGCCTGAAAAAAGCAAAAAAAAATCCGAAAAAAGCCGCTGGCGGCTGCAACGCCGCCACCGGTCGCCGTCACCGTCGGTCGTCGTCACTGCCATTGCCGCGCCGTCGCTGAAGGCGTTGTCGCCGCTGGTCGTCGTCGCCACCGTCGACGCACCATCGTCGTCGCCGTCACCGCCCGCCGTCTCCGTGCTGCCATGCCGCGCCCCCCGCCA
>CM002481.1:22058027-22073877 GCA_000325765.3 Leersia perrieri
GGTCCCCGCATCCAGCGGGGATATTGCCAAGGCTAGTCACCGCAGTTGTCATATTTGAAATCTAGACCCTGTTTGAATTAAAAAAAAAGTCCCTAGGACTTCTAGAAAAAAGTCCCTAAAAATCCAAACAGGAGGGACTATATTTTAGGGATTTTTTAGTCTCTCAAAATTAGAAATCCTTAGGGAAGAGTTTATTGGGACTTTTTTTTTTGCCTCTTTTCACGCGCTGCCCCTCCCCACGCGCGCTCTCTCTCCTTCTCTCTTCTCCACCGAGTGGGCACGGCAATGGCAGCGGCGGCGGCGGATCCCGGCGACGATAGCGGCGATGGGTCCGACGGCGGCGGATCCTGGCGACGACCTCCGCCACGCAGATCCCCGCCGCCGCTCAATCGACGCCGCAATTTGTCTTTTTTTTATGCGGGGGCGTCACGATTTGTCGGCGGTGCCAGTCGATGACGAGTGGAGCGGACAGCGGCGGCCTCCTCAAGCACCAGCGCCGGCGTCCTCGCTGCCCTGATCCGCGCGCCACCAGGAGCTCTCCGCGTCCTCAAGACGGCGTCAGAGCGGAGCGAGAAGGCCACCGCGATGGCATTGGAGCAAAGGGGCGTCGACGACGACGACATCGGTGGAGCAGATGGGCGATGCCGACGTCGGAGTGGAGGTGATGCCGTCTCATCGGCCGCTAGCGTCCAGACGAGGAGGAGGATGGCGGCGCCTCCAGCTCGGGCGGAGAGGGGAATCGACGGCGGCTAGCGAAGGAGAGGGGTGACGCCGGCTCGTCGGCCGCCAGCATCCAGACGAGGACGCGAAGGAGAGGGGCGACGGCGGTGGGCGGAGGTGACGAGAACGATTGGGATTTTTTTAATGAATCTCAAGGGTAAAATAGTACTTGTACCCTATAATAAGTCACTTGTAGTCCCTCTTTTCAAACGGGAGAGACTAAAAAAAGTCCCAGGAATTACTAGTAAAAAGCCCAGGGACTACTAAAAGTCACTGGATCCAAACATACTCTTAATTTGCAAAAAAAAAACCCCCCTCTAAACACTTCATTGGTTGAAAATTTATGCATTCTATGCATTGAATTCAGTGCCCCTTAAATAATTATCTTGTGAAATAAAATTCAAAAACCCAGAAATGCTTATATGGTCGTACAACGGACGAATACATATTTGTGTCGATCGTTGTGACTGTTTCTGTAGATCTTTTTACAACAACAACACTTGGAAAATCGAAATCGAGCTCTGACTCATGATTCATGAGCCATCCTTAATTCATCATGTTGGCAACGGCTTGATATGACGACAACTTACAGTATATTTCTAGTGGCGATTCTAGATCTGACGAGCTTATCGTGAATCTAATGAAATAATGACAAGCAAGTCAACGACCCCAATGGATCGGAAAGGTCATCAGAAATTAGAAAACTGAGAAAAGAAAAAATAAAGACAAAGGGACTAGCTCGCGGCTACAAGTTCACGTGTTGTTGATGAGACTAATCGATGATAAATATTAATTAGGGGATAAAACTATATATATATAGCGCATCATAGAAGAGGGGATCGTGGACAATGCGACAATTAACTTGAGATTAACTAACTAGTAGCTGGACCAGTACACATGAGGAGGGGAATCTTAAGCATAAACAAGGACGCCAGAGTTTGGACTTTCTGGACCTCCACTGTTATTTAATATGCGTGTTCATTTTCCCTGTTAATTATAGGAGCGATGCCGAATATAGTTGTTTCGCATCATTTGTTTACTATCAGCGAGCCTGAGCACACTTGTGTTATGACGACGTGACTACTAATTTTATCCTGCGTTCGTGATCAGGGTTAGTTGGCCGTAGTTTTTGTGAAAACGAAATATTGACTATTTTTTATGAGTGAGAAAATATATCACATAAGCTACCCGTGGCTAAGATGATTGGACAATTTAGTTAAAATATGGTTCGCGGTGGGCCCAGGAGGGGTTAAACAGATTGAAAGTAGCAGTTTAAAAATTCTTTAATTTGTGTCAAGCATTTTTTAGCACAAACATGAGTTTTAATCTTAAACATAATCTTGGTCTATACATTTTTTTAGACAATGATCTTGCCTATACATGATCACCTAAATCTTATGCGGAATTGAGATGATCGACTAACCAGAGGAGTTGAAGTCTTGTTTGCCGCAATTTGATAACCTTTGTGTAGAAGTGGTCACGGGTGATGGAGATCACCGTACGGGTGGAGGTCACCCTTCAATCTCCCATTAGCGTTATTTATCGTTGTCAGTGGATTATATCTCTAGAAAAAATAAGACAGAAGAAGAGAGATGAATATTAGTCATTATAGTTCTTATATAACGGTGGGAGTCTGGGACGATTCCTTAGGGAATTAGATATCCTGCTGATTGTCGCAAAAATATGGGGAGCGAGTTACTTGGTCCTTTCTCTAGGAGTGATGACTTCTCACGTCTTAGAAAGATTGGGCTTGGGGTGGGCCAAGCCCAAAGTCGCTTCTTGTCTCGTACCCGAAATCAACCCAACATCTCAAGCATTGTAGGAAATTGAAATTTGCAATGTTTTCGCATGCAACCTCTATTTTTTTTTGGCCCCAACAAACTGCTATAAATTACAAGAGATTTAGCAGGACAAAGCAAATGAAATCGGCAAATTGTTGATTAGTAAACGCAGAAGTGATTGATTGACAGAATAAAAAATCGATCACCCATAAATACATAGTCCCTGTTAATATATTTCAGCACGTTTTCCTCCTTAGGATGTGATCCCCACATGATACATGAAACTATACAGCTCCAGTAATTGAGAGTGATCTAAGATTGGATCTAGCATCGGTATGTGTTGCTAGGTACGTAGTCGTCCGCGCGGGCGACGGCGATTATAAATAGCGACACAGGTAGTAGTCCGAAAGCCACAACCAGCAGCTGCTTCTTCCATCGATCCTCTAGCTTAAGCTTGTTGCAAGGCTAGCCATTGTGCCATGGCGAGGAGAAGCGGCCGTGGATGTGCGGCTCTGGCCATCCTGCTGGTGGCCTCCACCGTCGCCGTGCTGTCCCGGCCAGCGGCGGCGCTCTCTGACGACGACCTTGTTCTGAATGCCACCGGCGTCACCGACGGGATGCTCTCCTACGACTACCACGCGGTGTCGTGCCCACACCTTCGCACCATCGTCCGCTCGTACGTGCAGAACGCGGTCAGCCGCGACAACACCATCACCCCCGGCCTCCTCCGCATCCACTTCCACGACTGCTTCCCGCAGGGCTGCGACGCCTCCATCTTCCTCAACGGGCCGAACAGCGAGCGGGGCAAAAACGGGATGCCGGCCAACGCGAACCTCAATGCCCGGGCGTTGAACCTCGTCGAGAACATCCGCCGCCACGTGCACGCCGTCTGCGGCGCCACCGTCTCCTGCGCCGACATCACCGCCGTTGCCACAGCCGAGGCCGTCTACGCGTCGGGCGGCCCGCTCTACGCCGTGCCACTCGGGCAGAGAGACAGCTTTGCCCCGGCCTCGTCTAAGCAGATCCAAGACCTCCCGAGTCCGTTGACCGACAACGTCAACCAGCTCATGCAATCCTTCTGCAAGAAGGGCCTGTGCAGCGTCGCCGACCTCGTGGCGCTCTCGGGCGCGCACACCGTCGGGTACGCGCACTGCAAGGCCTTCGAGAACCGCTTCAGCCGGGTGGATAATGCGTTCGTGAGGCAGATGCAGCTGAGCTGCGCCAGGAACCCAAGTTGGGTGCAGATCCTGGACGCGTTCACGCCGTACCGCTTCGACAACGGCTACTTCTTCGCCGTGTACTACGGCAAGGGGGTGCTCACCTCGGACGTGGCGCTCCGCAACGACCAGAGGACGCTGCAGTACGTCTACGCGTACGCCGGGAACCAGAACGCCTTCTTCCAGCAGTTTGCCAGTTCCATGCAGAGGCTCAGCTACGTGCCGAAGCCACAAGGGAACGTCGGCGAGATCCGTCGCTTCAGCTGCTTCAGGACCAACAGAGGCTCCTTCGGCGACAACATCGACGATTTCACCGCCACCGGCACTGACGAGGAGTCTGCCAGCGTGGTCGATGTCACGGCCACCTTGGGATCTCCTGACGTTGTGGATGTCACCGCCACCGTGGGAACTCCTCCCGTCGTCAATGTCGCCGACACCACCGGCGCCGCCGCTAGTGCTTGATGGACACGTATCATTTTGTTTTGTACTTTTGTTCAAGGTTATTCACGGAAAATGTCAGCTGCACGCGTGCACGTACGAATGGCTGTATAGGAATAATAGGACTACCGCCCGCTCTTACGTTTGCGACGATTATCCAGCTTGCTGGTGCTGTACTGTTGTGTTCTAATTTTTTTTTGAACTTCTGTTGTGTTCTAATTAATAGAGGAGAGGAGTGATGTTATGTTTCCTCTAATAAGAAAGTGAACACCACACGTGTTTGATCGCGTCGCTCATCGGCCCGCGGGTTGCAAAGGCACGTACGTGCAAGACCCACCTTGGCATGGGTTCATGGGCTGAATTCATGGTTTGTTATGGTCCACGGTAATTTCGCTTTGGGCTGTTTCAGGGCAGAGCGAAGCTGATAGATTTTTCGTTCGCGTGGATGCCGGATTCTGGCCACGAGCAGATTTTATGCCGAAGTGCCCACGGCCGCACGCTGCGCGACCTCATTCGGCTCCGGGACGCGGTTTGGAAGAAAACTGGCAAGCTAGCTCACTTTTACCCGGCAGAGTTGGCCTCACAGCCGCACCCTCATGTTTCCAAGCGCCGCTGATCTGATCCTGCTTTCCGCCACCACGACGGAGCTGCATGAGCTCCCTCTCCTTTCTTGTGTTCATCATCTATCCTTGCAGAGGTAGAGTCGTAGAGACGGGAGAGAGAGATACGATGAAAGATTAAAAAGACTAGCTTAGAGCAATTTATTAGAGCTAACTTACAAGTTATAAGTCCATATTATAGCTAAGCTCATATATATAATAGATTGTCCTTTATTTCCCATCCTCTCTCTTCCCTCTTGACTATATATTAAATACATTTACGGTGCTTGGAAGGCAATTAACATCCACCATTGGTTTCTAAAGGGCAAAGTAGGAAACGAAAAAAATTAACAAAGGGTAGATTAGTATTTTCCTGTTCGATGATTCACTACGGCCGCCGCGGGTGCAGGCGCTGCGATCGTCAGTTCGTCATTCTGCTGGTGTCTAACCCTATCCGCCCCTAACCAAGAGCGAGGAGTAGAAACTGGAGGAGCAGGGGCAAGAGCGAGGAGTAGAAACCGGAGGAGCAGGGAGAATTCTGCAATAACGCTTTGGCAATTATCCATATACCCTTCCATTCAATGGTGAAGTTAATACATGGCCCACATTTTTAGTACCTTTCTATTCGTACCTTCTAGTGCGTCAGACTATGAACAATCGAGGGTCCAAATTTATTTCAAGCACTGTAGCACCTCTCTAGAACTAATGCTTGCATGAGGGGCTACCTTTACTTCTTTTTCCCGCTATCTCTCGTAGATATCACATTATGGCTAATTGACATTATGGCTAATTGATTGTGCTAGTATTATATTAATTTGTTCTTGGAGGATGACACATAGGCTAGGTTTGGATCCTTCGAGCATTGTGTCGCATTATACCACAGGACGAATTAACATAAAACTAAGAACTTGAGTAGTGTTTCCTGGAGTATTGGTAGCGTAACGTCGTCTCCATAGGTGATAGCGGATAGCCCCACCCTAGTGCATGCGCATGCAGCCAGGACAAAGATTTTTAGAACCTAGGTGTATATACACCTAGGCTTTGCATGCGTTCCAAATAGTTATATAATTTTTTTAAAAAAAATTAGTCAGATGTGTAGCTCACAAACATGCAACTTCAAATTTAACCTACATTTGGACATATAAAAATAACAAAATTTGACACTTCGCATTGTAGACATACTTTGTTATTTTAGTTTCTCCAAATGTAGGTCAAAATTTAAAGTTGCATGCTTGTGAGCTAACTTATATTATCATAACACATCTAACTAAATTTTTTAAAAATTTTTATATAACTATTTAGGCCGCATGAAAAGACTAAGTGTATATACACTAGGTTCTAAAATGACTTTCCCCCCGTATAGTGGTGCAAAACCACCACCACCCGTGTCCGCGCCGCGCCATCAGCATGTGTGCTGATCTTTGCTTATGGGCTGAATTAATGGGCCATTATATTATGATCAACTGTGTTTTCCTATCCGTTAACAAAATTTTTATCTATTGATCAATTACTTCTCAATTAGGAGTACCTAAAAAGATGAAGGAGAACGATACCAAATCAAATATTTGAATCAAATTGCTCAATCAGGTCATATGAAAGATATTTGATATGTTTTTTCGCTTTATTCACTTAACAAAAATTTAGTCAACTGTTGAATTTCTAAAAGAAAAAAAGGCCAGCTATCTCTGCTCAAGTTTCATAAATTATTTTTCAAAACGTGAGATATAGTTTTGTAGAATAAAACTAGTCGTCACCACTCACCAGTGCTGAAGCTATAGTCAGGGGCGGATCTACAACAGGATCTATGGGGTCTTAAGCCCCCACGACCATTACCAGGATCATGAAGACCCCTCTATGTCTCCACTATTTTTTTTTCCATGTATACATGAGAATGTAGTTTTAATTATGCTGGTTTAGTTTGTTTAGACCCTATTATTATTTTTTCTGGATCCATCACTGGCTATAGTTAACTGTAGATCAACAATAATTATCATAAACTACACTAGCTACTAGCTAGGTGCTCTGGACCTGGCGTCCTTCATGATTCCATTTGTTGTGATACTAGCACGTGGATATACATAGCCAAATGTTACATACATGAATATTCATACTCCAAGAACTCTTATATGCGGAACACAAAAACACAAGAAAGAATTGAAAAAAAAAACAGGAAAGAAAGACTAAGATTCTTTGCTCCAAATTTGCTCCGATCATGTACAAAGATCAACACACATGCTGATGGCATGGCACAGACACGGTGGGGGAAGGAGATCCTCTAACTTAAAGTTAGAGGGACTCCATCACTAACAACTAACATGTGGCCCTCATCACCTCTGGGCCTACGTGTCAGTGACAGAGTCCCTCTAACTTTAAGTTAGAGGATCTGGTTCTCGGGTGGTGGCGGTTTTGCACTGCTGCATGCGTATGCACCAGGGTGGGGCTATCCTCTATCACCTATGGAGACGACGTTACGCTGCCAATACTCCATGAACCGGCAGTAATTGCGGGCCCATAAGTCAGGACAAAGTCCCTCTGTAGTGACAGGTCCACAGGTCAAGAACAGAGTCCTTCTGCAGTTACGATCATCTTACAATACTCCAACAGGTTGGCAGAGATCCCCTAGAGTTGATCTCAACTCCACCGGATGGATTTAAGATAATCCCAACCATTAGCTATCATTAATGGAATAGATTGACTTTTAGAAAGCATACATTTTTCACTTTTTATTTTCAATTTCATCGTTATGTCTCTGGTATTTTTCTTTCTTCGTCAGGTGTTTGCAAAGCAGCCGCCGGTTTAAAATTCGATTGGACATTTGCCGATGAAGAAACATGGGTGGCTAGTGGCGGAGTTGTTGGGTGGCCACAGCAGGAGCCATGGCCACCCCAACAAGTTTCATGTTTTATAATAGCATAGGTTTTGTTATGAAATTATGCCAAATCCTTGTTGAAAACCAGAAGGCATTTGTGCAAGGGGAGAATGATGATTGATCAAAATCATCAATTAAAAGAAAATGAATTAGAAGAAGTTACCGTTTTAGCTCCACCTAGAGTTGATAGATTAAATTCAGATGTTTAGCTAGTGTTGCTTGTATGTATAATAAAAAATTAAGATACATTACCGATTCTTGAAACGGCAAATATTTGTCTGCCACCCCTTTAATTTTCTCTTTACTTTCACCACTGTATGTGGCCCAGGCCTAAAGCAAGAATTAAAGCGTCAAAAGAACAACCATGTTAAAACATGCAGCTTGAAGGCGCAGACATTAACTGATATAGGGAAGAAGTGGATTGACGTTGCTACATCTTGACCGTGTAAAAAGCGGCAATGGCTAGGATTGGCTTAAATCCACCTGGTGGAGTTGAGACCAACTCAAGGGGATCTGCACCAGGCATACGAAGGTGGCGAAGCCAACGGTGATATATCCCGGATAAAAAGCAGGCGAACACATGCAGATTATAATATTCACTTTCTTACAGGAAACAATTCGTCATTACTCATAAAAAACAGAACTAGTGCATCACATATCTCCTCTCGTTTAAGTGGAGCACAACAGAACACCATACAAGAGCTAGGTTGGGCGCACGCGTGCGTTACCCTTATACAGCCATATTCCCCCGCGTGCGTCTCTTCACGGCAGCAGCAGCAACAACAACAACAACAACAACAACAATAACAACAACAACAACAACAACAACAACAACAACAATAATAATAATAATAATAATAATTGTACAAAACAACATGATGTTTCTTACATGCGTCCATCAAGCACTAGCGGCGGCGCCGGCAGATCCCTCAGCGGCGGTAACGGTAGCTGTGGCGGTGGTGGTGACATCGTTGACGTTGCCTCCTTGTTGGCCGTTGTTGGACATGAAGCAACTGAAGCGGCGGATCTCGCCGACGTTACCCTGTGGCTTGGGCGCCATGCTGAGCTTGACCATCGAATTGGCGAACTGCTGGAAGAAGGCGGCCTGGTTCCCGGCGTACGCCTGGACGTATTGCAGCGTCCTCTGGTCATTGCGGAGCGCCATGTCCGAGGTGAGCACCCCGTATCCGTAGTACGCCAATGCCTGGAAATAGTAGTTGTCAAACCGTTGCGGCGTGAACGCGTCCAGCATCTGAACCCAGCTCGGGTTTACGATGCAGTTATGCCGCATGTACATCCCGACGTTGTCGTCCGTCCGGCGGTCTTGGAAAGATGGGCAGTGCGCATAGCCGACGGTGTGCGCGCCGGAGAGCGCCACGAGGTCGGCGATGTCGCACATGCCCTTGCTGCAGAAGGAATTGAGGAGCTGGTTGACGTTGGAGGTAGACGGCAACGGGAGGGTATTGATATACCGTTGGTCGGCCGGAGCGAAGCTGTCCATCTGTCCGACAACGTAGCTGTAGCGTGGGCCCCCAGACACGAAGACAGCCTCGGCCGTGGCCGTGGCGAGGATGTCGGCGCAAGAGACAGTGGGGCCACAGTTGTAGTGCACTTGATACCGAATGTTCTCGATCAGCAGCAGCGCATTTTGATTCAGGTTCTGGTTGGCAATGACGTTGGGGCCCCGCTCGCTGCTCGGCCCGCCGAGAAGGATGGAGGCGTCGCAGCGCTGCGGGAAGCAGTCGTGGAAGTAGAGGCGGAGGAGACCGGCAGTGACGCTGGGGTCGCGTTGGATGGCGCCCTGCACGAGCACGCGTGTGATGCTCTGCAGATGCTGGCACGACAACGCGTGGTAGTCGACGGAGGGTTTGTCGCCCCCGGCGGTGGCGTTCGGGGTGAAGTCTTGGTCAGAGAGCGCCGCCGCTGGCCGGGACAGCACGGTGACGAGGGTGGAGGCCACCACCACCAGAAGGACGGCTAGTGCCGCACCACCTGCGCCGCTTCTCTCGCCATTGTAATGGCTCGACCTTTCGCCACGGCTAGCTGTCTCCCTTTGCAGTTAGCGGATCGACTGAGAATTGGATATGAGGGCAGATGCTGCTTCTGGCTTTCTGGATTGATTACTTGGGCTGTGTCCCTATTTATAATCGTTGTCTCGGTTAAGTGTATAAACTGGCAACTAGCTATATAAGGTCATGCTGATGCTAGATCAAATCATAGATCACTTGCCATCTTTTTTTTTTATCAGTCGTCAACTGCTGTAGCTGGTCTGTCTAATGCATGTCTCTCATGTGGGAATGAGCTGGTGAGGAGCAAAACGTGCTTGATAATGAAATTTGGCAACTAGTTATAAATTGAGACTATGCATATTTATCAAATTGATTGACTTTTATCATACCCATTCATCGGTCACTTTTTTTTTTCAAATTGCTAGATCAACATCCAGCGACTTGAGCATTTGCTCTGTCCTACTAAATATTTGGTAATTGTTCTAAAAAAACTAACTATTTGGTGATTCCACCCACAAGTTCGATCATATTGTCCATGATATTGCGAGTGCACTTTAAATAGAAATTCAGTAAAGCATACTTGCCTAGCATCTAATCGGCTGTGATAGGTTAGACAACTGCTCCTGCTATGTACTCCTACTCAGTAAACGCCATATATCATATTGAGACGAACGGCATGCTGACAAATAGATTTTGGGACAAGAAGCTGTACAAACATCATCTCCGTATTCTCTTTTGAATGTGTCAAAGTAGTCGGTAGAGGATACCCATAAGGAAATCTGGAAATGTATATGGTAACCATGTATTATGAATACCATGCATATATGAGGCAGGGTTCACCTATAGTATGAAGCATAGTAGATAAGAAAAGTGTACTGAATACATATCCGGGAAATATAGGAAAATTTTCCTTTTTAGTCGGATTTGCTTCCTTCCTGAAGCAACTGAATTTGGCTATGACACAACACACCCTAAGGGTATAAATACAAAGGCCCATATGGGGTCCAAGATAAGTTAACCAGTCTAAAGACACCAATCCACTTAGCCGGATATATCGTAGCCCTACGAAAGTGTAATCAATCCGCCAACACATCATCGACTAGCCACATATATATTATGTCATACTCCCTACATCATCTAGTCGATAGGTTAGACTAGCTTTCACTTCTGTATTTTGGGACGGAGGGTGTACTTAGTAGCAATCCTTATATGTTGATCAACGGAACATTAATCATCTTGTCCACCAGGGTAGGACTATTACTTTTCTCAGGGTCTGACCCTTTATGAGAGCTGTCTCTCTCTATGTAAGTTTCGTATTTTTTAGGTTTTGGAATCAGTGATGCCACGTGTTATACAATTTATTTGTCCAGATTTTCAACACTATGTTTCTTGCAAGTATTAGTATCAACAATCTCTAGCTATTATGGATTTTGTATTTAGATTGTCACCCAATGACACACTCATTAAGGGATTAAGGGATGGCTCCAACATGTCTTAGGTACACAAATATCTTATTAGTACACAACATGATTATCAAATATACATTCTACTACATAATATGTATATCACATGAAATGGAGTGAGGTGGATGCGGTTTTCCATGTGAATAATAGTCATACATATAAATTCCATGCTCTCTCTCATCTTTTCAACCTCTCTGTCTTTCTCCCCCCTACACGAGAGTAACGGGTCTAACTGTACCAACATCTAATGAATAATTGTACAACCCTATTGCTAAACAAGTAGGAGAATATTATAGATGCTATGTTGTTGTATTTGCTACAACATCAACTTATGTATATACGTTAGTGGTGTCAAGGCAAGTAGCATGGCAAAAGCCTAAATTAAATATACTATGTACATAACTAAGATGATTCTCGGGGCCAGTTGTGTACAATATATAAATCTAGGGCTCCTTTAATACAGTAACTAATACTAGTGTATACTAGTCAATTTTACTAGTGAATAAATGGTTGAGATTGAGTGTATACTAGTAGTTAGTATATAGTACGTAGTATATATATCTATGGTATGCAATAGTATTTAGCATTTGTATAGAAATGGTCTTAACTGTGTTACCTCATTATGCAAGAAAATAAAAGTGTGATAAATTTACATTGGAATCCTAGTTAAGTCGATGACGTGGTGGGTAATTCCTTAAGTTAATAAATCAATTACTATAATACACATATAAATTAATGGATATATTTTATCTATACTAGTCCCAACGATAACCAGTACCGGATAATGTATGGGAATCCAAATCTAAATGTTTTGAATTATTTATCTAGGAGTCGTGAGGCTTCCCACATATCTATCTAGTAAATATGCTTGTTGGTCACCTAAAAAAATCAGTAGACACCAAAACCAAATGTCAGAAACCGATTTGCTTAATCAATTAGCCATTGGCAACCTTTATTTTATAATTTTTTATCCACTTCGCCAACCAAGAAATCTAGTTAAAAATGATTTTCATTGAAAAAAAAGGGGGCAAACTATCCCTTCTCATATATTATTTTATAAAACTTATATCGGGTTGATCTTTCACACCACAACTTATTGTAATAGCCAGTATCATGATCAATCATCTAAGGGCCAAATTACAATTTGTGAAGGCCATTTACCATCATCAGTAATATCTCTATTTCAGTGAATAACCAAAGTATGGTTTGTGAAGGCTTAACCGCTTAAGGTATCAAGGGTTGAAGTACGATGAATATAGTTATTATTCTTCTTCATTCAAGTGTTGCATGCTTCGATGATACCTTTAAGCATGATTTGGATTTATGGTGCATTGTTGACATCTTTATGTATTGTTAACAGTGTTTAGTTCAAATGCAATGTTAGTACTGTATACACATTGTATTTTAGTGGGGTGTTGAGAATAATAGTGTATTTAGGGGTATTTTTGTATTTTCCCATCTCTCTTATGATATATATTGTTTTTTGGGGACAAATCAATCTACATAGTTAATTCCCAAAATCCTGCGCATTTCATCTCACCACTAACTTATTAGTGTTGAAAACACATCCACTTGTGCGTAATATTTGTGGGCAAAATAAAAACCATAGAGGCCGGTTCACCACCAGCATATGTGCTTCTAGAAATATAGGATATTTATTAGGGCAAAGAAAATGATATGGCAATTGAAATAAAAAGTAATTGATGTATTGATATGATAAAAATAAATAAATTTTCCCAGTACGTGGTCTCAATTAATGAGAGTTTTTACGGTCTAATAAATAATACCTCAAGATACTGGTATCTCGAAGTTACCAAAACATAATCTAACCATTTATTTTAGGGTGGTATGATAAATGAACGGCTAGATTTTATTATGGTATCTCGAGATACCGGTAACTCGATGTACTATTTATTGGACCGAACTAAAAAAACTGTCAGTTATTGCCTACTAAATTTCAAGCATATTTTGGTCCTCACCTGTGATTCCCACATGAGAGCTGCACGTACGAGACAGTCCAGCTACAGCAGTTGAATCCTCATTAAAAAAAGAAATGCATGACAAGCGATCTACTGAGATATAGGCATATAGCTAGTAGTTTAAAGCATCGGTATTACCGTATATAGCTAGTTTAAAATATATGGGAGTAAGATTGGATCTAGCATCGATATTACCGTATATAGCTAGTTTACGGGAGTAGTTTATACCCTCCGTCTGCAACCGAGATTACAAATAGCGACCCAAGTAGTCCTAAGAAAGCCAGAAGTGCGTAGCTGCTCCCACATGCTAATCTCCATTTCTCCATCAATCTGCTAGCTGCAAAGATAGACCGGGCAAAGCTCCAGCCATTACAATGGCGACGAGAAGCGGCGCAGGTGGTGCGGCGCTAGCCAACCTGCTGGTGGCCGCCACCATCGTCGCCATGACCGTCCGTCCCGCGGCGGCGCTCTCTGACAATGAGCCTGCCATGAAAACCACCGGCAGCGCCGGCGGCAAGCTCTCCGTCGACTACCACGCGCTGTCGTGCCCGCAGCTGTCGACCATTGTCGCCTCGTACGTGCAGGGCGCGGTCCAAGGCGACCCCAGCATCACACCGGGCCTCCTCCGAATCCACTTCCACGACTGCTTCCCTCAGGGCTGCGACGCCTCCATCCTCCTCGGCGGACCGAGCAGCGAGCGGGGCCCAGTTGGGATGCCGGCCAATGCGAACCTCAACGAGAGGGCGTTGCAGCTAATCGAGACCATCCGCGCCCACGTGCACTCCGTCTGCGGCGCCACAGTCTCCTGCGCCGACATCACCGCCCTCGCCACGGCCGAGGCCGTCTACGCGTCCGGTGGCCCACGCTACGGCGTGCCACTCGGGCAGATGGACAGCTTGGACCCGGCCCACCAGATGTACATCCAAACCCTCCCGTCGCCGTCTACCGCCGACGTCGACACGCTCCACAATTCCTTCTGCAGCAAGGGCATGTGCGACCTCGCCGACCTCGTGGCGCTCTCCGGCGCGCACACTGTCGGATACGCGCACTGCCCTGCCTTCCAGGACCGCAGGCAGGACGACGAATTCGGGAGGCAGATCCAGATGAACTGCGCCAATAACCCGAGCTGGGTGCAGATCCTCGACGCGTTCTCGCCGCAACGTTTCGACAACGGGTACTACTTCGCCGTGTACTATGGCAAGGGGGTGCTCACCTCGGACATGGCGCTCCGCAACGACCAGAGGACGCTGCAGCTCGTCTACTCGTACGCTGGGAACCAGGCCGCGTTCTTCCAGCAGTTCTCCAATTCGATGTACAAGCTCAGCTTCGTGACCAAGCCACAGGGGAACGTCGGCGAGATCCGCCAGTTCAGCTGCTTCTGGACCAACAGCGGTAATCACCGTGGCGACGTAGGCCCTGTCGCTGCCACCGAAGCCGACGAGGGGTCTATTGGCGCCGCTGCTAGTGCTTGATGAACGCCTATAGGCTGTAGCGTACTAGCATCATGTTGTTTTTTTACTTTTGTTTTTCGTGCAGAAGGCACGCTGGAATGGCTGTAGCTAGCTCTTCCATGAACTCGTTCAATAATCCAGGTTGTTGGTGTTCTATTTTGCTGTAAATTAGGATACGGATAATGTGATGTAGGAGTGATTAATTATGTTCTTGAGTGTTCCCTTCGCTATGCTAGATAAACAATAAAATGGCCCAAGAGGCCGCAAATAGAAGGTAAATGCACGATAAACGAGAAAGTGGCCCAACCAACTAATCAGTAATCACAATAAACATGCACTGTAAACGGCTATTCACAACGACTATTTTCTTGTTCTTCTTGCGCACCCTAAACAGTATATTTCGTTAAAAAAATTGCATACAAGTATTTTTAAGAAACAAAAATCATTTTTAATTTACAATAATTAATACTCGATTCATTAAATGTCGATAGCTTAGTCTTACTGCAAAGCGAGCGTAGCTTAACTAGTTAGTACCAGCTGTGGGGAACCTGTCCACTGAATTTAAATCCTAGATTTACCACGAAGGCTCATATTTACGGCTAATATTCTTTTAGTGGTTGACAATGTACCCGTTGACATCGAGACGCTTATGGTGACTTCATTAATCTCAACTCAAGATTTGCCGGCTCAGTTTTCGGAGATGCTCATAGGGTAGGGTGTACTTGTGTGTATTTATAGAGTTGAGTAACATTTGTGGGCGCGCGACTGCACTGTACTTTTTTTAAAAAAAAAACTTAGTATTATTTCAAACGCTTACACCCCTAGTGTTTGCGTCGCGTCATCTGCGAGGGGATTGACCCATCTGTTGCCCTCTCCATGGGCTTATGGGTTCAATTTATGGGCCTTTACGCTGTTGTGCTGGCAGCTACGGCGTATCCAGAGCGTGGACCGAAGTCACCGAACTGTCTTTTGGGATTAATCAGAATTTTTTTTATTTTTTTATATTTTTTTAAAGTTTTACAAATATGTATTTTTGTTTTCGAAATTGACAGATCTAAACGCCTAACGCCCACTGTGCGGGCGTTTTATATAAAACGCTCGGACAGGGGGAGAAATATCCAACGTGGCAAACGCCAGTTGGACGCCGTTCACGAGCACCCAGCCGACGTTTGGCATTTTGCAGGCGGCCCCCTTAACGCCCTGAATCCGGGCGTTTTATTACTGTGTGGCAGGGGCCGCCTGCAAAATTGCTCAGGGAGCTGCCGTGAGGGGGAATTTTGCAGGCGGCCCCCTTAAAAGCCCGGACAGAGAGAGTTTTATTACT
>CM002481.1:22073977-22084485 GCA_000325765.3 Leersia perrieri
TGGAGATTTTTGAGTTTGTTAAAGAAATGGACAGTTATCCCAATGTGTCTATTGCTTATCGAATCTTGTTTACTATGCCGGTGACTATTGCATCAGCTGAAAGAAGCTTCTCAAAGTTGAAGTTATTAAAAAATTATTTGAAGTCAGTGATGTCTCAGGAAAGGCTAAATGGTTTGGCTACTTTATGCATTGAGAAGAGGCTACTGGATGAGATTGATATTGACACCATCATCACTGATTTTGCATCTAGAACTGTTAGAAGAAATTGTTTTAAATGATCTAGAGATATTTCTTTTTTGTATTTTAAACTTATTAGTGTGAAATCGTTAATGACGATGAGTTTTTAAATATTATCTTGTATTTCTATGGTAAATGGGGGCCTTCATTTTTTGTTCCGCACCGGGCCACCAAAAAGTCAAGGCCGGCCCTGATCTCGCCGGCGCTGCCTTCCGGCCTGGGCGCGTAGCTGAGCTTGATCATGGACCTGGCGAACTGCCAGAAGAAGGAGATCTGGTTCCCGGCGTACTCCCGGACGATCGGCAACGTCCTGTTGTCGTCGACGAGCGCCACGTCGGAGGTCAGCACCCCTTGGCCGTACCCCAGGGCGAGGAAGAAGCTGTTGTCGAACTTGTACGGCGAGAACACGTCCAGCCTCTGCTTCCATTTGGGGTTCCGGACGCAGCTCTGCTGGAGCTCCTTCGAGAACGTGTCGTCCGCCTTGTCGGCGCGGTCCTGGAACGCTGGGCAGACCGCGTACCCGATGGTGTGCCCGCCGGTGAGGGCCACGAGGTCGGCGAGGTCGCAGAGGCCCTTCTTGCAGAAGACGTCGTGGAGCAGGTCGACTCGTGCCGTCTGCTGCGACGGCAGGAGTCTGACGTAGTCTGGCGCGGCGGGGGCGAGGCTGTCGAGCTGGCCCAGTGGCACGGAGTAGGACGGCCCGCCGGCCCAGACGACGGCGTCGCGGGTGGCGAGCGCGATGATGTCGGCGCACGACACGGTGGGGCCGCACGATGCGTGCACCCGCGCGCGGATGCGCTCGATGAGGTTCAGCGCCGGCTCGTTGAGGTTGAAGTTTGGAGGCCTCATGTCCTGCTCGCTGCCGTTTCCCTTGAGGAGGAGCGACGCGTCGCAGCCCTGAGGGAAGCAGTCGTGGAAGTGGATGCGGAGGAGGCCGGCGGCGATGGTGGCGTCGCTCCGGAGCGCGGCCTGCACGTTCGAGCTGACGAGGGACACCAGGCTCGGGCACGACAGCGCGTGGTAGTTGGCGGAGAGGCTGCTGCCGGCGGCGGTGAAGCTTTGAATAAGCTCATCGTCAGAGAGCACTGCCGCCGCCGACGCTGGTCGGGACAGGCAGGCGAGGGTGGAGACTAGCAGCAGGATGGCCGCCAGCGCCGCACAACCGCCGCCGCTCGTCGCCATTAATTGCCGGGTTGCAGCTCCAGCCTTTTCTACAAACAAGCGGGTGGATGGATCGAGCAAGTTCGTGGTGGGCTAGCTTGTGCCTTCCTCACGTCTACTCGTGTTGCTATTTATAATCGAGGAGGATGAGAGTGTCCATGACACAGTTATCTGCTTCATGCAATCTTAAAAAATCATGAATTTTAACGCAGCTCTCTCATGTGGGATCACATGGTGAGGAAAAAAACGTGCTTGATTTTGGCAAAATTTTTAAACTAACGTTAACAAGCTTCGTCAAATTTAATCCTGAGCTGGTGTAACATATATCTGGACCGGCTAGTTGGCAACCCATTGTTACAAACAATCAATTTTACCTACAAAACCTTCTGATTTGAAACAAATCAAACTTTTCAAAACAAAAAAAAAAGAACATTCAATGAGATACACCTGCCCACCCTGTTCATATCCGAGATTTGACATGGGTACTCACATTTACGGCTAATATTCTTTCATTGGTAGACGACTTACTCGTCGATAGTGAGACGTCTATGGTATGACTTCGCCAATCTTAAAATATGCCGGTCTAGTCTTCGAAGGTATGCTTATAGGGCTAGAGTGTGTGTATGTGTGTTCATAGGTGTAAGTGTGCGCACGTATGTGGACGGCTGTGTTTATGCTATGTTTCTTAAATAAAAGAAATAAAAGAATTTTCAAATAGAAGGAAATATACTTTCAAATGAAAAAGAAGATCAAACTTTTTAAACAGAAAGATATTTAGAAATTCAAAAGAAAGAAATCTAAAATTTTGCTGTCAGAAAATCGGTTGCCAGTGGCAAACGGTGTGCCCATTAGCAATTGGGACACACATGTGTCTCATTTTTTACTTGGTCGATCAAAGGGCGCAACCTTTAGTGGCACTTTCTAGTCGGGGCTTTCTTCCTCCAGGTAGTGTCATTGGGCATTGATCGAAGGAGCAACATGACATAGCTGGGCTCTAAATATATAGCTTGGTGCGGGTGGCCTAAGGCGTCCTCTAATGACTATCTATAAGCTATCTATAAGTCAATTTATATAATTTTTAATAGAGGAGAGATAAAAGCTATCTCTTATGCAGGAGATAGCCTCTTGTTCAAACTATAAGGTTACGTGAGGATGACATGCATAGTCATTTATCTTATGAGCTATATGCTAATAGTTAGACTATTAGAGAAATTGTCTTTTAAATTATTTAAAGATAGCAGCTATCCATAACCATTGGAGATGGCCTAAGGCAATTGTAGCTCCGATCACCAAGAAATCGAGTCCGTTTGCACGTGGTTGAAGGCCCTTCGACATTGTTCATTTCCTAGAGTTTTATGGAGGCATGAAGTGGATGTTATCAAGCTTTGATGCTAGCTTGAGTTTTGATCTGGAGTTTGGTCGATCTTGCAGGTTGAAAATGTCAAGCACATATTCTTTACCTTGAATCCTTGCAGTATGGTTTCTTTTTCCCATTTTTGGGAGGTTGGGTGAACATTGTTTCTATTCTTCTTTGTCGTCTTCGGTGTATTGCTTCATTTATCTTATAGGGCTTCTACGCTTGCCAAGCCAAAGCCTGCCTCGTGTAAGATCGTTTGTTTGAAGTAATATGTTTAGGTGGGTATTTCGGTCCCTTCCCTCAGGCGACCAGTGTAGAAACACATATAACTCATTGAGCGACTTTAACTTAAATAGTCTAAATTCTGAATGAGCCCATTTTGCACCTAAACCTACTATCTCAATAAAATAACATAAAAAGGGCATCCACGTCCGCTCTCAAATCTTAGAAATTCACAAATTAATCATAGAAAAATAAAAAAATCTACCCGGCAGTACATTGATCTAAATTGTTAGTACAATAGTACCTAGTCTCGTCGCCAGCAGCCATCAGCATCCTCCCGCACGAACAGCCACACACACACTCCTCCAACTGCTATTGCCACCTGGGTTTTACTTACCGAGGTAACCGACCCGGTTACCGCGCCTTATCACTGGTAGCGGTAAGGGAAGCCACGGTTTCGTTCGAACGAATTTCGCTGAATTCAAAATTTAAAAAATATTGAAAAAATTTTAAAAAATTCTTATAAATAGTATATGATTTATAGACAATAATGGTGAAAAAAATATACAAATTGATGAAGTTTGCTACATTTTTTTGCATGTAAACATTTTAAATTCGGGAAAAAAGAAAAACCATCTATATAAGCCAATATGGGACGGATTATTCACAAAGTAGAAAAGGAAAAAAAGGTTTTAGCACACAGACCCACAAGGAAACCCTAATTTGTCCCCACCATGTTTTTATTTTTTAAAATTTTTCCTTCTTTTTCATCGAAAAATCGTCTTACCGCGGTAACCGCGGCTTATCGCGCGGTTCCCTCGATCATATCGTGGTTTGAATTCAAAATTTTAAAATTTAAATTCATCACGGCAAGCCACGGTTACCGTGCTACTGCTGGGGTGGCAAGGGGATGGCCGAGGGGAAGTCGAACCCTGGTTGCCACCAACCGCCGTGTCAAAGCCGCCTCACTACGTACACCCCGACCTGCTATGCTTGAGAATGCTGTGAGCCTGTGAGCTTGTGAAGGGGCAGCAACACAGCAAATCCAACGAATGTGCAAAGAAAAAGGAAAGTAGGGACCTGATAGCCGATTTGCAGGGAACTGTTTGGTACTAACTTGAACCCAAATTACTTGCCGCTATTAACTTCTACCCATGACATTTGACCACTCATCATTTTAAAATTATATCGTGTAATTATCATTTATTTTCTTTGTAATTTTCACAGAAGCATGAATTTATTTTTTATATTCATACAAAATCTTTGAATAAAAAATATGGTCAAATGTTGTAATCAAAAGTCAATAATAACAAGTTATTTAGGACAGAAATAATAGTTTTCTCGTTGGACCACTTTTGGCGAGGGGTCAATTCAAAGCAAAAGAAATCTACTTATGTTTGAGGGATGTTATTGGTGATATTGGTGATGCTATAAGAGGTTTGAGGGAGCTGCACCATCGTCCCGATTTTTTTTATGAACAAATAGGTTAACCAAAAGTTCAATTTCATGATTATTGTTGCTTATTTTTAACAAACTTATGTTTTTATAAACAAAGGATACCAACTATTGAAGAACCCTAATCCTCTGCAGTACTGATGAGAAACACCGAAGCAATATGGCCTACTGCATTATTTTAGCGATTAATAAACTTCTGCCATTTTAGTCCCAACTGTTAGTATTAATTCTCAATGCATGTTAATTAGCTTGACTGAACTCCTCTACAGTAGTGCGCATGCAGTCGGAGTCACCGACATGTGGGGCGTTGAGCATGTGGGGCCCACATGTCAGTGTAGTACTGCATGCTTGCCGCAGAGGATCTCGTTCCATATTAGCTACCGTACGCAGCTGCACTGATAGTTAATTAGCAGAGAAATTTTGCATTGCATGGTTATGGAGCTCTAAAGTTCAAACTCTGGCGTCTTTCTTTACATCATCGAAACGTGCCCAAAAGAGCTCAAGATTCCGTCATGCATGCCGCTCAGCCTACAGCTATTAAGCTCGAAATTAATTGTCAAATTCACGAAGCCGTATATAGTATGACCAATCAGACTCGATCAGCAATATGATCAGCACGTGAATTTGAAGCCCTGCCTTTGTCTTTCTTTTATCTTCCCTGTTGTAATATTAGAAATTACTTCCCGTATTGGGGTTGTTGACTTGCATATTTTGCAATAAGGTCGTTAGATCTGAAACTAAAAAAATAAATATGACGAGCCGTTGCCATTATAACACGGCTTCCGATGTATAGAGCGAGAGATCAATTTCCAAGTTAATAAGAAAAATAATTATAAATGCTCTCTCTCTCTCTCTCAACAAAAAATAAATAGAGAAAGACAAGAAAGGGAAAAGACAGAGACGAGTATCACCGAACGGTATTGTCCGGCCGTAGCGCGACAGCCCATCAGTTGAGCTTGTGGTACATAGATAGGCCTTGTACAACCGCAAGCCCGCAGCCGCTTCCAGTGGGATAAATATTGGGCTGTAATGGCTCATGACGAAAGCGTATCGTATGGGTGTAAATGGGCCTTGTGCATGAGTGAGCCGTGGATTGCACTAAGCACATGGAGAAACAGAAGTACAGAACAGACAAGCACATAATCAGATCTTATTTGTGCAGGAAAGTACGTTCACACATAGTACTGGTAATACAGAACAACAGAACACAATAGATGGACAATTAGCACAGTGTAATAACGCGCTAACCCTGGCTACAGCATACAGCGTGCCGCATTCTGCAGGACTTACCTCGGAGAAAACACACGATTATTTGTAACTCATAAGAAATCTCAGGCATGCACATGCATGCATGGCGTCCTTCACGCGCTAGCAGTGGCGGCAGACCCCTCGTCGGCGGTGACATCGACGACGTTGGTAGAGGCGGTGTCGACATGCACGCCGTTGCCGCGGTGCTGGCCATTGTTAGACATGAAGCAGCTGAGCTGGCGGATCTCACCGACGTTGCCGTTGGGCTTCCTCACGAAGCTCAGGCTGTACATGGACCTGGCGAACTGCTGGAAGAAGGCGTTCTGGTTCCCAGCGTACGCGCGGACGAACTGCAGCGTGTTCGGGTCGTTGCGGAGCGCCATGTCCGAGGTGAGAACCCCCATGCCGTAGTACACGGCGAAGAAGTAGCCGTTGTCGAACCGGAACGGCGTGAACATGTCCAGGGCCTGCACCCAGTTCGGGTTACTGGCGCAGCTCTGCTGGATCTGCCTCCCGAAGTCGTCGCTCTGCGTGCGGTCCTGGAAGGCAGGGCAGGTCGCGGACCCGACGGTGTGCGCGCCCGAGAGCGCCACGAGGTCGGCGTAGCTGCACATGTGGGGCGCCTTGTTGCAGAAGGCTTGGAGCAGCTCGGTGACGGAGGCGGTCGACGGCCTCGGGAGGCTGCCGACCTCCGCAGTCGTGGCCGGGTTCAAGCTATCCATCTGACCGAGTGGCACGCTGTAGAGCGGGCCGCCCGACGCGAAGACGGCCTCAGCCGTGGCGACGGCGGTGATGTCGGCGCAGGAGACGGTGGCACCGCAGGCGGAGTGCACGCTGCGGCGGATGTTCTCGATGAGATTCAGCGCGTTCGTGTTCAGGTTCGAGTTGGCCGGATTCGCCTGGGTGTTCCGCTCGCTGCTCTGTCCGCCGAGGAGGATGGAGGCGTCGCAGCCATTGGGGAAGCAGTCGTGGAAGTGGATGCGGAGGAGGCCCGGGGTGATGCTGGCGTCGCCTTGGACGGCGGCCTGCACGAGCGAGCGGACGATGGTCACCAGGTGAGGGCACGATACCGCGTGGTAGTCGACGGAGAGCTTGACGCCGCCGCCGCCGGTGATGTTCAGGGGAATGTCAGACTCGGACAGCGCCGCCGCTGGCCGGGACAGCACGGCGAGAGTGGAGGCCAGCAGCAGGATGGCCAGTGCCACACCACCTTTGCTCCACGCCATTGTACTACCAATGGCTTACAGCTTACTTCGCTTGCTAGAAAATAGCTACAGCTCTAGATATTAATTGGGAGCTGCTGCTGCTTATGGCTACCTGATTGTAATTGGCCGCTATTTATAACCGAGGATGAAGGTACTCCTAGCTACAAACCGATGCCAGATGCTATGATCCAATCTCGGATCACACCAACTATGTGCTGGATGCCTCGATGTGGGATCACATGGATTAAAGAAACGTGCTTGAATTTGGATAGGTTGGTTAATTAACTGAAATTATATCCATTGTACCAAAGTGTTGTTTTTCCTTAGCAATAAACCAACCGATCAAACAATCATTTTTTTTTTCAAAAAGTGGATCAACGCCCAATAAATGAATAATATTGTGCAAGTTATGATCGACAAATCAGAAATTTTCTGTAAGAGCTGGCAAAAAGAAAAACTAGTTTTAGAGGTAACATGACCATCCAGCATCACATCCCAAATCTGATATTGGTGTTCGTATTTATGGCTAATATTTTTCAATAGCATGTGAAATACCCGTCGACAGCGAGACGTATGTAGTGACTTATGTTGGTCCAGTTTTCTTACGTGTATGTGCGTTCATAGGGTTGAGTATGCGCGTGTTTATGGGCACCCATGTCGATCTATATTGTGTTTCTAAAAAACTAATTAAGTTTTATTTTTCTAGATGGCATTACAAGAATTTCAGCAATACTCACCCAAATATAGTGAATTAAAATGATAAATCTAGTAAAATATCGTTTGATAATCAATTTGTTGCTCCTACAAAATATATATACTTATATTTTTGGGACTATCTATCACACATGATAAGGAAAGAATCAAACAGATTTGTTAATCATGTTTTAACCATTAATGATTTTTCAGTACATTGCGTAGATTACACGTTAGATTTTTATATTGTATAATTCATACATGCTAATTTAAAATAAAAATATTGGTCACATCAACTAAAAGTTACATAACTTGTAACCATATTGCAGTTAAATTGTAGCCACTATATAGTTTGTTGTATTCTTCAAATATATTTTAATTTGTATATAGCACACAACAACATCTATGGCTATTTGTCCCATTTTTCTTTTCTTGACTACTACTAAATCTTTGTATAATCATACGGTCAAAAAATCATGTGATTTTTTTTAAGACATGGAAGATGTATAGCAATTCGATAGTAAGGTACTACCTCTGTCTAAAATATAGCAACCTAGAAAGAGAGAGGATGTGATCCAACCTAGAACAATTTATCCGGACCTTGTTCTAGGAGGAGTCATATCCTCTCCTATGTTGTCACATTATGGGATGGACAAAGTACGTGGTTAATTGGTGGATTGTAGCACCAAACCTCCAATTTGATTCATCATTACAACCGAAAGATGATTTAGAATTTTTGGAATATGAATCTAATTAATGAACTAAGTATATAGATTTGGATTATTGTGCCTAGCTCTCTGGTTGTAGGGCAAGCTTCGTTGATATATCTGTTTTTTTGTTCGCCCCGCTCAGTTCACAAAGTCTTTTAAAAAACATGAGGTATAAGATAAATAAACTAGTAACAACATGTCATAGCGCATGTGCTCAAGCAAGTATAAACAAACAAATGACACCGACTATTCGGGATGCCACCCATAATTAACAGGGGAAATGTCTCCAAATGACAAACTATGGCGTCGTTCTTTTATCTCAATTAAGATTCTCTCATGTGCATGTGCTGCTCCAGTGACTAAGCTCAACTTAATTAATTGTTACGTTCATGATCCCATCAGCCATCCCATCTCAATTACTGTGGATTCAATCTGGAGATCACGTGTAACTCGACTGATATTTAATCTGTCATTTCTGTTAAGAGGAAAGTTCAGGACGACTCCGAACTGTAGTGACTAGGAAAATAATGTGAGATTTATCATTCTCATGTAACCTTTAGGGCTATCTTGTTACAAAGTTATTTCGAAATGGTAAGGCGAACTTGCTTTGTGTTTACTCTATTTCTGCAGCCTCAAGGTCATAAAATCTTCAGCCTTCAAGGTCATGGAATCAATTATAAGTTGGGCACTATGGGAGAGAAAAGGATAGTTGATAGATGATGACAAAGAGCATTTTACGCTCTGCTACTACTGGTAATTACCTGGATGTCGTAAATCTAAGATGCGTGTTCTTTGATATCTGTAAATGAAAGGCTTCTGTAGTTATGCTTCATTGCCGGGAGGTGCTTCAAATTGCTACTCCGTTCAACTTAAGGAGAAGTCTGCTTTTTGTTCTCTTTGTGCTTTTTTCTGTTTAATTTTGCCATGTCAGTCTTGATGTACTGTACAATTTCAGAGGTTTGGTCTCACTTTATGTCCCTTGGTGAATAATTGAAATTGAATGATTCTTTTTGCCCAGGTCTAGTGGTGGTGGCGGCTATGAAATTGTATTGTGTTGATGCCTTCATGATCAGTTCAGATAAGACCTACGAAATTTTCTGTTCTTTCTCTAGCATGCAGAATTATCATTATAGTTAGCTCAATAGTGGGTATGACCGCATGAAATGGTATGTATAGAGTGAAAAAAAACTATGGATTAATTTATTCCATTAATATGTTTCTTTTTTTTAGTAATAGATTCTCGACAAATACTTTTACACATTTATGTGTAAAGAGCTTCAGATTTCGGAATAATTTCACAAGTGTTTCGTTAAGGAACAAATTTCTTGCTACTTTGCTCAAAATGTACTGAAATGTTCCTCTTTTTGTTTAATAATATTTTGAGTCTTGGTTATTAGAGTTTGATTTGAATTTTTGAAAAATGAAGAGATTAACATGCTGAAATTCTTTCCATGGACGTTGCTTTGGGCTTCAGAGATTCAGTTTTAGAGCTGTACAGCGGTTCATATGGACTGCTGGACTGTGTCTCATGGTATCGGTCATAATGTACGAGGAAGAAAACGTGCGAATTTGGATGGATCTTTCTCACTGAGATTAATAGTTTATTACCGAAGTGCTTTATTTTCTCTTACTAATCAATCGCTTTTTCAATTAGTAGGCCAACGTCCAACAAATGAACCAGTTGCTTCATTTACTATATCAATATCCAATTAATAACGTTTGTGTATTTTTCTTAAATTGTAAAACGATGTTCTAACTAACAGTTCAAAAAAATTGTAATTTAGAACAGATATCCATGACAGCAAGGCGAAAAAGGCCACAATCCAGATAAGCATAACATGTACCTAAGTTATAAAACAAGTAAAAACAACAGAGCATTCTAAGGTCCCCTGTTTGATAAGACCGTTAAGCCGATTATTATCATGGAATATCTACTAGATTTCAGGCATATTTTTTTAAAAATAATAAACTTAATAAATAGGAGTATCTTAGAACATTATGGCTTAAGCAATGCATTAAAAAAGTTTTAAAAATGGGAGTGACTACGTAGCGACAGGTAGATGGTTAGCCCAAACCAGCGACCCGCGTCACCGCATGACCTTCACGAAGACGATGACCCTGTCGTACGCCGCCACCTCCCCCGCCACCGCGGCCCGTTTCCCGGCCTCGTCGGCGTCGAAAGACGTCAATGGTGTCGCTGAGCCCCCGCCGACCCACCCC
>CM002481.1:22090305-22101105 GCA_000325765.3 Leersia perrieri
ACGTGGAGTTGGAGAATTCATATGGTATACAAGTGAGATTGTGTACGATGGAGATTGGAGTCAAATTTGGAAGGAGTCCAAGTTTGAAAAGGAAGAATAGAGTTGGTTTCTTGTACAAGTAGGTTTCCTAATTGGAGTAGGAGTCTTGTAAAAGTAGAATTCGTGGCTTTGCACAGCCATATTCATGGGTATTTATATGAGAGGGGTGTGTCTTCTCATATGATGTTTTTTTTAGAGACAAGTTGTAAAATTACGGTTTGAGCCTAGGATTCGATTTAGTTTGAGTTTTTGGAGAGTGTTGTGGTTGCACTTTGTAAACACATATTGAAGCAATAAAGTTGATCTACATCTACAAGTTTTTCGATATCGTGTTTTTGGGCGGCGGTTCTAGGGCCTCGACGGTCAGACCACCGGCGTCGGCGCGGTCAGTCCCGTGGTGCGGTCAGACCGGAGGTATAGGCGCGGTCAGACCGGCTACGCGGTCAGACCGGCCTAGACACTGTGGTCAGACTGGCTTGTGACAGAGGGAAGGTGATTTTTATTCCGCGAAAAATTACTGGTTTTTGGTGTTCCAACTATTCACCCCCCTCTAATTGGTTTGTCTTCTTGTTTTCGATCCTACAAGAGCAAGTTTAATAGTGGGTGATAAGTTGGCTATAAGCTTATGTGAAGGAGAGAGACAATGAAAAATAAGAGAGGTTGGCTAACATGCATGAACTAGCTTTACAAATGTTCCAAGACAAATACATGTGAGAGAAATACATGTGAGAGAAAGAGATAGAATGAGTAAACTATAGCCAATCTTATAGCTTACCTATTATGCATATTGACTATAAGTAAACTTATAGCTAACAAGTTAGCTATATTGCTAAACTTGCTCTAACAATGAGGACGAATTTTAGGTATCGGTCATATTAATGGTAACATTACACTGCCACTTAGTTTTCGACCATCAGATCGATTTGCTTCGAATCAGCACCGTTGCACACGCTTTACCTAGCCAGATAACAGCTCTGCTCCCGGTTCTATCTACGCCGCCGTCCCTCGCACAGCTCTGCTCACGATTATGCTCCCCCAGTCACGGAAGAATAGACGGCCGCCGGCGAGCTCGCCCATTGGCCGTTCACGCCGTCCCCGGAAGAAATAACGGCCTTCGCCGTCCGTGTCCATCCCCGGAAAAATCGACGGCCGCCGCCGTCCGCGCCAATCTACGGATTCGCCGTCCTCAGAAGAATCGACTGACACTGCCAGGACATCTACTGTTAGGTGCGTATGCATTAGCACCTATAAGTCCATTAGCCCATTACGATTCCAGCTATATCTATGTTTATGTACTGCCTGGTCTTACTGCCTAAAGCTCACATTAGTTCAGATATTTGCTTGATGACTGATAGTTGATTCTTTTTTATTTAGTACCTTCGTTTGATTGAAGGCAGAAAATTAAGCACTCTGTAATTGTGAGTTCTTTGAAATTATTGTAAAAATGACAGGACAAATTTAGGATTATATATTTGCTTATTACATAATATAAACAAATGTCACAGTGTGATTGTATTATAGTTGGTGTATATATAAATTTTAATTCACTAATTAAAACTGTAAAAGCGTTCAGACTCCACCATAGATACATACACATTTGTGCTGGCCCGCTACTGTTTGTACTTAAACTTTCACCGTTGTAAGGGAGAGTTTTTGACAAACATGTTATAGGTTTTTACTTGACATCTGCATTCTAGGTTTACTGGTCATTTGTATTCAATATAAGAATTCTCGCCTTGTTTTATACAAAGAAATTTTGGTGCAAGAATGTCATACTATTATTTGGTGTAAGAAGGTTAATGTTGTGAATACTTGGGAGTTAAATCTTGCTGCCACTAATTATTTTAGTTACAGAAATGATAATCATTTCATTCTTATTACTACAGCACATATATATGATGGACAAGAGCTGGATGAGCAAACCAAGGACCACCGAGAGTACAAAAATGGAGTGGAGTAATTCATTTCTTTTGCATTTCATGATGTTCGAGAAGGAGACAAGATTTATTGTCCATGTATACACTGCAGAAATAAGTCTACAATGACCTATGACGATGTTAAGACCCATTTGAGATGTGATGGTATTCTGCAAGGATATACTACATGGGTGAGGCATGGAGAGGAACACAGACCAACATCTTCCGCCTTTGCTAATCTGGTTGGATCCAATCTTCTCTATACTATTCCTGCTCACAGTGAACACAGGAGGAGTGATGACATGCAAGGACTTTTGCGTGCTGCATTTGGTACTTCTAGTAATAATGATGCATTTTTTCGTTCGTACGATGAAGATGCTGCAATCGAATCTCTAGATATTGGTGATATTAGAAGTGAAGATGATTTTGTTTCAGAAGAGGTTGGTGATCAAGCCAAGGATGAAGAAATATTTTCTAGTTTGCTGAAGGATGCTGACACAAATCTATACCCAGGATGTGAAGCATTTTCAAAGCTTTCCTTTATAGTCACCTTATTCTACTTGAAATGCTTACATGGGTGGACTCAAGAATCCTTTACTCATTTGCTTGGTGTTTTGTCTCATGCATTTCCCCAAGAGGCAAACCTGCCAAAGACGTACCATGAAGCAAAAAAAATAATTCGAGCACTAGGACGTATTATATTAAGATACATGCATGCCCAAAAGATTGCATGCTTTTTTGGGGTGACAAAGCTGACCTAGAAAATTGCCATGTGTGTAACAGCTCACGCTGGACAGATGATAAGAAGAAGGGCAGCTCAACGGGATCAAAAGAGAAAAAGAAAAGGCCAGCTAAAGTGTTGCGTTATTTTCCGTTGATACCTAGACTAAAGAGACTTTATGCCACAAAAAAAACATCAGATGCAATGCGTTGGCATGATGAGGGTCGAACAAAGGATGAGTTACTTCGACATCCGGCTGATGGAGAAGCTTGAAAAGATTTTGATAGACAACATCCTACTTTTTCTGCTAATTCTCGTAATGTGCGACTTGGGCTTTCTAGCGATGGATTTAATCCTTTCAGGAACATGAATAGCAAGCACAATACATGGCCAGTAGTGCTTATTCCATACAACCTACCCCCTTGGATTTGTATGAAGCAAACATCATTTATTTTGTCTATGATTATTCCAAAACCAGATAGCCCGGGAAATGATATGGATGTTTACCTACAGCCACTCATTGATGAATTATTGCAATTGTGGACGGGTGTGGAAACTTTTGATGCCTCATCGAAGGAAACGTTTTCTCTCCGAGCAATATTGTTGTGGACACTAAATGATTTTCCAGCATATGCTTACTTATCTGGTTGGAGTACAAAAGGCAAATTTGCATGTCCATCTTGTGCAGATTTTACTAGGTCATTTTTCTTAAAGAAAGGTCGGAAATATTCTTATATGGGTCATCGTCGTTGGTTGCCACAATCACATGCCTTTCGCCGTCAAAAGAGACATTTTGATGGTATTGTAGAGAAAGACCTTGCTCCTGATCCAATTATTGGAACTGCAATCTTGAAAATGTTGGAAGGGAAGATATTAAAACTAAGAAGAGTACTGAAAGGAAAGAGAAAGGAAAGAGAAAGCGAGTCCAAAAGAAGAAAGCATCAGAGAAAACCAAAACGCCAGATGATTGGCTAAAGAAGAGGGTGATATTTTTTGAGTTGCCATATTGGAAGCATAACAGGCTATGACATAATCTTGATGTGATGCACATAGAGAAAAATGTGTGTGATAATTTGATGGGGACATTGTTAAACATGGACTATAAAACAAAGGATGATCTCAATGCTCGGCTTGATTTGGTGGATATTGGCATTCGGTCTGAACTGCAACCGCATTTAGATGACAAAGGAAAACAAGTAATGCCTGATGCACCTTTTACCATGTCTCGACAACAGAAGGAGATTCTTTGCTCAGAACCTTTCGACCCCTGACGGCTATGCATCAAATCTTTCAAGATGTGTCAACATGAAGGAATGCAAGGTGAGCAACCTCAAGAGCCATGATTGCCATGTCTTGATTGAGGAGATCCTTCCAATCGCACTGCGTTCTTGTTATCCCAGCAAAGAGGTCATGACAATAGTAGTTGAATTGGCCTCTTTCTTCAAAAAGTTGTGCTCAAAAGTGTTAGATATATCTGAGTTGAACAAACTACAGGATGACATAGTTCTGACACTTCGCAATATGGAAAGAGTTTTCCTGCCATCATTTTTTACCGTTATGGTGCATTTACTAGTACATTTGGTGGAGGAAGCTAAGCTTGGTGGTCCAGTGCATTATAGGTGGATGTACCCCATGGAAAGGTGTGTATTCTTGCACTTTTTATCGCTATTTCATTTATATATGTGATCTCACTGTGAGTATTCATGGACCTACCTACCAGGTTATTTGTTCATCTAAAGGCACTTGTTCGCAATAGAGCTTTTCCTGAACGATCAATTGTTGAAGGATATATTGCCGATGAGTGCTTGACATTTTGTTCAAGATTTCTTGACACAACTACACGCTTCACAAGACCATCACGAAATCCTGAACCATCAGATGAGGCAAAACAAGGCTACTTGTTTAACAGTGCTGGGGAACCAATAGGAAAAGCTATCAATGTTAATCAATTTGATAATAGATTGCTCGTTCAAGCCCACAGATATGTCTTACGCCATTGTGATGAATTAGAAGATTTCCGCAGGTGCATAAATATGTGTAGCCATATATAGAGCTCTTTATTTTTTTTTGTGCGATTGTGCAATCATTGACTGATATTATTTTTTCAGGCAATTCATTGAGTCAATGAGAATTCAACATCATCAGGATGATATGGAGGCATTGGTCGATAAACATTTTGCTGATTGGTTGGAACAAAAGGTATACGCTATATTATTCTTAAATAATTATCTAGTTTCTCCATCTGATTATTGATGGTATAAATGCAGGTTCTGCTTAGTGATGATTCAAGCATCTCAAAATCAGTGGTCAGAATCAACCCTTGCTTCATACCTTGCAGACTTAGCGCATAGTGCATCATTTGCGCCACTACACATTAAAAGATGGGATGACAAGCTATTCAAAGCACTAAAGGAAAAGATCATCATTGATGTTGAGGTTATGATATGGCTGATTATTTTTAGTATATACTAGCATATATAGATGCTCATTCGTGTCAGCGTATGTATACTTATTGTTTGTACTAATAAACTATACATGTCTATAGATAAGTTTGCTGACCAAGAACAGTTTTTGATTTATAACTATAAGCTGATAGTATGTACTATTTTAAAATAAGGCACATCCATTTCGTTATTTGTAACCCACTGAGCATTTACTCCTATAAAGAAACCCATGCATAAGGCCATATCATAAAAAAAGGTAAAGACATGATTAATATTGTCTCTGTATTTTTTTGGCCTATTATATGGTAGTTATTTATCCGAACCATTTGTGTGATTCATGCATCTGCATGCTTAATTCAATTTTCCTTCATAGCACATGGGGTCTCTTGTAGTATAAATAGATGATTAGGATCTATTTATAAATCAGTTCTCAGGGCAGCCAACTAAAGTCATGTAGTTCTTTCTCTTCAGTTTTTATGTGACTGCAAAGTACTGCCTAGAAATTTCAGAATATGTTTTAACCACTATAATCCAACATTCCTCCCTGCTCTTTGCTCCATCCAATGGTTCAATTTTTGTTGCTTACGTGGATTCAACTTTAGGATTAACTTTCACCTATAGAGATATGTATGCATCTCTTCTATTAATCTGACCATGAAACAGGAAAAATTTGTCTACTCTTCTGAGACAAAACCCAATACTCGAGATTGGATCCTCAAAACCGTGAATAAAAGATGGAGAGATTACAAGTCAGACTTGAAGAAAAATTACTTCCATCCAAATAAGAAAACTTTAGTGCAAATGGAGAAAGAGGTTCCCAATGGTGTTAATGCAAATCAATGGAGTATTCTTTTAGGAATATGGTCTAGCAAGGAACATAAGGTTAGTTATATTTGATCATGGATTTTTGGTTGAACTAATAGTAGGTGTAAATTGAAGTACATGGGCATGCTTTTACTTTTCTATGTTGTTTAGAAATTGTGTCAAAAGAATGCTGAAGCTGCAAAGAAACTGATGCATCCACACACTACTGGGAGGAAAAGCCATCCAAGACTCAAGAAGGGGATGGTAATGCCTCTTAACTTCTATACTCTATTTTTCTATCTCTTATATGTGTATTGTGCTTCTTATATAGGAGGATAAAAAGAAAGGATTGGTGAGCAGAATTGATCTTTGGGATGAGGCTCACAAGAAAAGAAATGGAGACTACGTCAATGAGAATGTGCAGATCCTTATGGTAATGTTTGGTCTTATACTTCATACTTTACTTTAAACTAGTTGTTTACTCATTATTCTTAATCAGCATCTATTGTTTTTGAAGGAAAAAGCATATGATGAATTACCAAATAGAAGATATCAAAATGGCTCTCTATCATACAAAGATTATGATGATGTGTTTCAAAATGTTATAAGAAAAGAACTAAAAGTTCATGAGTACTATGATGATCAGTATTGGAGCCAGGAATCTGATTCTCGTGTACGGTCAAAGGGAGAAGAAAACTTTCGAAGGGCTCTACTATCTCGATTTAACTCCCTATGTGTATTCATAGAGGGAAAATTTCCTGGGGAAGATTGGAGAACATCAAAACTGCATGCTGATAATACTATTGTCAGTTCTTTTGCCAATTTTTGTTCTTGTTAAAATCAAATGATCTTTGTTTACATAATTCTCTCTTTGCTTCCACTGTAGGTAAGCAACGGATATGGAATGGATGCCAATCTAGACGAGCATGTCAGTCGAGCACAATTTAACGATACCATTCCATCTTCAACAGACTATGTAGAGGTTATATAAATGTGTTTTATATCATACAATTTAAAGACAGATCATAAATTACATATGGCGTACTTGCTCAATTTGCATTCTATTATTCTATACTACATTTGACTTCTCATACTATTGTAGATCCACGATGAGAGCAATATGAATGTCAAAAGGGTTTCTGCTGATAACTACAACTACGAATCAAATGAGAACAATGTTAGGATAAATTTATACTTGTTATCGTTATTCATCACTGCTGGGATGTTTATACATTTTTATTAAGCCCAAGTATGTTGTTTATTGTCTGTTAGTTCAAGATATTATATACTTATGCATGGTCCACACATGCAGTTGACAACCAACTGAATAAACTGAGAGCAACCTTTTCTTACATGTCTATTTCGTATGTCTTAAATTGCTGCCACAATTGTATAACTGTAGTGAAACTAATTGAATAAATTTGGTATTTATCTGTGACATTCCTCTTCAATGAGGTGAATTTGGTAGTAGGTGCAGGTTAGTTCCACATTCAGTTCTTACTTCAGTAAGCTGAATTGGTTGGATTTGATTGTTGGGGACAAATGACATGATGGATAGTCATATTACTGTTACTATTATTGCTTTCCTCTTACATGGGAAAACATTAAAAAGAAATGTGTACTTCTGTGTAGAAATCACGTGCCAGGAAGTTTACCAAAGCTACCAAAGATCGTAGTAGAGCATCATTGTCAGATAAATCAGCTATGGTTTGTTCAATAGCACTTGCTTTATTCAAAATGC
The DNA here is from genome assembly GCA_000325765.3 of Leersia perrieri. Lineage (NCBI taxonomy): Eukaryota > Viridiplantae > Streptophyta > Magnoliopsida > Poales > Poaceae > Leersia > Leersia perrieri. Next base: position 22,097,971 of record CM002481.1, read on the forward strand.
AATATGCACTACACTCTGCTTGCATTGACATTATTTAGTTTTTGTATATCACAGAAAACATGGAATGATGTTATGAAACAAAACACAGCTCAGAAGGTATGTGTTGTGCTGCAAGTTTGCATATTCTCTTTTTCATGACATTCATACCATCCTAATTTGTGGAAAGATCCGAATTATGATATTTTTCTGCTCTTATTCAAGATGAAGAGGGTCTTATTATATTCAACAAAAAATAAAAACAACGACCAGGTGGTTGCTATTGGAAATTTGATATCTAGGGATAAAACACATGTGGTTGGAGGTTCTATGCTTGGTGATGAATATTATTGTGTTGTTGTGCACTGTCTTACTGATGCGGCTGAAGGTGAAATATTACCTAAGCCATATGAAAAATTTCAAAAGCTAGAAGATGCTATTGGTTTTTGTATTGCTTGGCCACGCTCACATGTAAGTCTAGTTAATACTCAATTCTTGATGCATTTTTGGATGCTTTGGATAATGTGGTTGTAATATGGAGGATGCTATGTTTATAGGTTAAGAGAGTGAGGCATAACCCCAAAAAGCATGCCTGAAAAGGTAATTTTTCTTGTGCATTTTGATTCTTTATTTGGGCGAACTATGATTTATGTTGTTGTATTTATTGCAGGAGGATTAAATTTCTCAAATGGCGCTTCACAATGAATTCCCTAGCTGAAAAGTGTCATTAGTATAAGTACTCAATTAGGATTAGTTTGCTCTTCCAAAACCTTTCAGATGTCTAAGTGGACCAATTTGTTGTCTGTTACCATTTTAGAAGTTTTCAATTCAAGATGTTTGAATTTAGAATGGATGCTGTGTAATTCAATGGCGTGTGACCTTAATATATATATTCGTTATTTCCCAGATTTTCTTCAGATTGCGTATGTGGTATATGATTCTTGCACTGTCATTGGGAAACAATTTGTCTAACTATGAGAAACAACTCAATGCATAAGAAAAAAAGCACTATATATATTGAATTATTTTTACATAAAAATATATATGCTCGTAGAGGCACTATATAATGCCTCTAGAACATGCCTCTACATTTATTGCATGTACCAATGAAGTGTCTCTCTATCTGTAGAGACATGTTGCTAGTTCATTATAAAACGCCTCTACACCTGTAGAGGCATGATGCAAATGTATAGAAGTAATGCCTCTATATTTGTTAAGACAAAATGCAGTGTCTCTATGTAAATGCCACATCTTGTAGAGACAAAGTTCAGTGTCTCTATGTAAATGCCACATAATTCGTAGAGACATTTTACGAAGTGCCACTATTACCGTTGAGTCATTTCACAGGAAGGCAATTGTGAGGCAATTTTGATAGTGTCTCTACATCTAACTAGCGGCAAAGAAAAAATGTCTCTACTATACAAACAAAATGTCTCTACAGACCAATTATCCTGTAGTGACCACCGCTGCCTCACCTATGGCTGCCGTCCACCGTCGGTCCGGCCACCGCCCCCAGCCATCCCTTTAACCTCCGATGGACCCCTCTTCTCCCCTCCTCCCCAACCCCACTCCTAAACCCTAAATACATGACCGCGGTTCGCAGTCACCGCTACTGCCACCATGACTGGAGCCAGAGACGTCACTGTTATATCTTAATGGCACGTTGTTAGATCATAACAACAACAGTTAAGATCTAAAGGCACGTCGTTAAACCCGGAAGCATGGGCATGTGGGTGGACACGTGTCGTCTTTGCGTCATCCCGCGCGTCCATCACAGTTTACCCCAAATGAGTGACTACTAGCGCAATAGATCTTCCGCATGCCGATTGTAGTCACACGCATGGGATCAGCACATGGGGAGAGAGAGGTGTCAACACAAGGCAGAGGGAGGGCGGGACCTGAGGGCAGGATGAGGCAGCTCATGTGGAGCAAGAAAGGAGCAGGGAGAGCGAGCAGAGCGCACTGATGAAAACGGCCGGAAAATAAGCAAACCATTTTCACATACATATTATTTCTCAAAAACTGAATTAGAAACAGTAAGTCTAAAACAAAAACTATATTGGAAATATTGAAAAATCAAAAATAGAATAATCCAATCGAAAACATATTGTTATCGGTCGGAAACCGTCAAATCAGTAATTAATAAGCTATAGTATCACACCTTACTAGCAGTCTAGCATGACCGTAAGATGCCGCCATGCCTTGCGCTATCGCCGTCCATGCAAGGTCTAGAGGAATGGGAGTTGGGCGTCTAGGTTATGACTCGACTTGATAAGTTAGTGTGTGATACCTTAGGTTTTCTCCTCTTATACAACGTGATGTTTGCCCTTTGCCCTCTCATTTGTGGGTTGTGGGCTTATGTCTCTTTAGGAGGAATAGTTGATCACTTGGGCTATGAGGATGATCAGCGGTCTCGTGAAAATCAATAATTTCCATATATATAAATGGTAATTACTGGAATAATACCGTTTACCGACAATGGTCATATAAACAGTCAAACGATTTTCGGATTATTTATCGTTTTCGTAAAAACTATTTTCATTTTCTCTGGTCGGTCAGTTTCAAAAACGATAGATCATAAATTGCCCTGACCACTTGTATCCCTAGGCGCAGCGGGATCGCAGGAACATCCGATTTTTAGCTTCTTGCTGCACTTATCATCCAGAGTTAACCAGTGGATTGTTATTTAAGCATGACAAAGTGGCTGGAGTATCTAGACACTCCCCAAACATATGATTATTCATTCAGAGCAAACAATGCAACTTATTTATTACAAGAAATATTATATAAACAACCCAATCACTTGTTTTGAGATTATGGCCTATAACTCGTTTTATTAATTGTAGAAGCTCACCCACCCAACCTATTCAGGTCAAAATTACCCTCTGATGTAAGTCACTGATTCGGCCTATTTTCATTCTAATCTATGATGCATCACCGTAGGGCATAGGCAGCCACTTGCTGCTTCAACGCTACTTGCTCAAATAGCACTCTGCAGAAGACACACGGGACTAAAGGTGGGGCTTGGGTCGTGGTGGTGAAGGTTAACTATTATTCAGTTTGAGTCGGACACACCACATAACCACACTAATTAATATGTAAGGCTATGCATCCTCATCGAAAGAAATATGTTGAATCAGCTACTCATAAGCATAAGGT
>CM002481.1:22101205-22115677 GCA_000325765.3 Leersia perrieri
TATATATAAAGGATATAGTGTCCTCAACATGTTAAGTGGGTGTTGATTTTCACAATAAAATAGATTGGGTAGGTAAATTTTTGCAATAAAATAAGTTATGTTTTGAAATCTCAGACCAAGAGTAACGAGGATGATTCATGCGACTTTCTCTAATTACAAAAGACACAATATTATAGCACACGTGGGCAACAACTAGCTTGCTCGGATATAGCTGGCATGCATATGCATGCTTTGGTGGCTACGTGCTACCTTGCGGATCAGGCGCGAGGCATTATTCTGCAGGAATTAAACTACCTGAACAAAATACATGATACGATCATTCGTACCTACGTAGTAATCAGTAAATCAGGCATGCACATGCATTCGTCTCGTCTCGTCGATGCATGCAGCATGCACCGCGTCCTTCAAGCGCTAGCAGCGTCGGTGAATTGGACAATGAAGCCGTCGGACCCCTCGGCAACGGCTGTAGAGGTAACATCGACGATGCTGGCAGACTCCTCGTCGGTGGCAGTGGCGATGAAATCGCCGATGTTGTCGCCGAAGGAGCCTCTGTTGGACCTGAAGCAGCTGAAGCGGCGGATCTCGCCGACGTTCCCCTGGCGCTTTGGCACGCGGCTCAGCTGCTGCATGGACCTGCCGAACTGCTGGAAGAAGGCGGCCTGGTTTGTGGCGTACAGGCGGACGAATGGCCACGTCCTGGGGTCGTTGCGGATCGCCATGTCCGAGGTGAGCACGCCTATGCCGTTCACCAGCGCGCGGAAGTAGCCGTTGTCGAAGCGGAACGGCGTGAACGCGTCCAGGATCTGAACCCAACTCGGGTTCGTGCGGCATCTCATCTGGATCATCCTCCCGTACGCGTCGTCCTGTCTACGGTCATGGAAGGCAGGGCAGTGCGCTTTCCCGACGGTGTGCGCGCCGGAGAGCGCCACGAGGTCCTGGAACCCACACAGCCGCTTGCTGCAGAACTCGCGCATAAGCTGGACGGCGCTTGCGGTAAACGGACTCGGGATGGTTCCGACCTCCTGAGACGAGGCCGTGGCGAAGCTATCCATCTGCCCGAGTGGCACGCCGTAGAGCGGGCCGCCTGACGCGGCAACGGCCTCGGCCGTAGCGAGGGCGAGGATGTCGGCGCAGGAGACGGTGGCACCGCAGGCGGAGTGCACACGGGCGCGGATGTTCTCGACGAGCTGCAACGCCCTCGGGTTCAGGTTGGAATTGGCAGGGTTCACCTGGGCGTTCCGCTCGCTGTTCTGTCCGTCGAGGAGGATGGAGGCGTCGCAGCCATTGGGGAAGCAGTCGTGGAAGTGGATGCGGAGGAGGCCGGGGGTAATGCTGCTTAATTGTAGCTTCATGGTGCTACTTGAGGCACTATTTTATAGATGGAGATGAAGGTGTGTTACTCTAGCTACAAGCCTAGCTACAATCCGATGCCAAATGCTTGGAGCCTTGGATCTAATCTCAGTGATCAGTGATCACATGATTCACATCAATTATTAATGGACTGCCCACTGTGTGTCTCTTGTCTCAAGTGAGCTTACATCGTACGAGGAAGAAAACGTGCTTGAATTTGGATAGGTTGAATTAACTGATAGAATCAATTGCCAAAAAGATTAAGTATTCCTTGTCAGTCGATCAAATGATCAATGCTTTTTAAAATTAGTAGGTCAACGTCCAACAAATGAATCAATTGTAATAAGTACTATATCATTATCCAATTAATAATTTTTACTATTTTTTCCTTGAGATGCAAGAAGAAATGATTTTATTCATGGGTATTTTGTTTGCAAAAAACTCCTCAATTTTATAGTATTTACACCGTGGTCTATATCAACTGTTTATTAAGGTTTGCGAACTATTCAATGGGGGCCTAAACTGAATTACTGCAAAACCCAAGGGCTTTTATACAAAAATACATTTGCTACTGTTTCTAGAATAGTGAAATCCGACGTGGCACAGCTCTTTGGCTGCCCCTTCCGCCAGCCTTCTTGCTTTCTAATACCAATAAATAAAATAAAAAATAGGGGATGATGAGATAAAATTCCAATCTTTCCCTTCCGTGAAAGGAAAAAAGATATTTGCCATGACCGATGGCATAACAAAATCCTATCTGGATAGTCTCCAAGCCCCATCAGTGCAAATAAAAAAGAAAAGAAATTGTTAGTTCACAAAAATCCTAAAAAGGAGCATGACCAAACCAGTCTCGGCGCACTGAAAAATGTTTGTAGTGCAATCTATTTCCATACATGTGAAGAGAAGAAGGATGTCAAGATATCCATCAGTGTATCTCACCAATGATCACTAGCTAGTTGATCAAGCCGGCGAATCTATTGTTGTTGTCATGCTGCATCTACTACCTCCACTAAAAAGCATCAAGAGGCAAAGCGGAAAAGCAAATTCCGTGGCTTCGCAGAATGGTCAGTATAAAATCAATGAATCAATTCTGCAGTTAGTAGAGGTGATTTTAATTAGACTACGATTCAATTCATGTAAGTTAGACTCCAATACGGATATCCAATTGGCAGTAAGGAGGAAAAGGCCACAATCTAGACAAGCATAACATGTACTACTTACGTTCACATCGGTTGGTCGTTTGACTTCATGCTAATCTCATCGGGTAGCAATAAGCAACAACCAAGTGCTCCACTCGGCTGAAATGCAACAGCAGAATGATGGGAGCCTTAATTTATCCAACAAGTAAACAAGAAAGCATATTGTGAGTTTTCTTTTTATTTTTTCCCAGCACATATTAGGTGATGAGCTCATAAAGTATTTGAGAAAACATGAAGTAGATAATTTTGTGGGATGAATAAACTATAGCGGCTTGCCCCGTCATAGCGCAGTGCTCAAGATGATATAAACAAACAAATGGCACCGACTGTTCGGGATGCCACCGATAATTAACTGGGGAGCAATGAGTATAAATTGCTTTTGAGGCTCCAAAGTCAGAACTCTGACGTCCTTCTTTGATCTTAAGATTCTCTCATGTTGACTCGAGTTATTATAAGCACAACTTAGTTATTGTCACATTCAATGATCCCATCTGACATGCATGATGCCTATCTATTCCTCCGGCTGATCAGCACGTGAATTTAAATCGGCATACGTCGTCTTATTATTATTATTTTGGCGCTACCAGAGGCTTTTATTGTTTCTGGATTGTGATAAACTTCGGTTTGATTAATCTATCCAATTATCCATAGAGAACAAAGGCTAGGGATGTGCATCGGACCCAACGTAGTCCATGGCACAATGAACAACCTTCATGTCGCTGTCAGCCTGTCCCACTCATGCGGCCAAGCCCAATACTCACACTTAAGATGTAATTAAAGATCATAATTTAGCACATAGACACATACCCAATACTATGGAAAACCAAATTAAGAAGCTGGCTTTCTATACCTTAAGGGTATGTTTCCAATTTTTAATAAATAAATCAAATAGTTATAAAAAATATAAAGACTGTAAATATTGATACATTATTCATATATTATGCTGCAAAAAAGGTCTCACTGAGTGAGAGAATAAAAAGAAAATTATTTGAAAACGGGGAGGGACAAACACGGGCACAAAACCTAGAAAGCTGTGGCATCTCCCATGCTTTTGGCCCAAAACCTGATCAGTTGATAGGCCCAACACAATCCAACGAGAAACGGGTAGGTGCCCATTACCTAGCCCACAAATCTTGCTCGCCCCATGGGGAAAAAAGCCTCATTCGCCTCAACTACCCTATGCTGATATGCAACGTCCAACCCCTTTTGAGCACGCCGCCACCTCAATCCTTCTTCCACCGATGTCTTGTCATCTCGAGCGCCGGAAACCAGTTGGTTTCAACGCCGGTGAGGCATTTCTAGCGGCTACATGGCAAACTGACAAGAGATTACCTGTTCTTGGTTAGTATTCATCTTTGTTTATGTATGAGATATTTCATAAGGATTTAGGTGTACTTTCCACGTTGTTTCAGTTCGTATAGTTCCTTGGTTCGGAATCATGTATGGTACTTTACTAATGAAACTTAAATAAAAATGACCTTTCCCATCCGCGCCGCTCCCCGCGCGGTAGACTCGGGTGGCCAAAAACTCTGCACCTGTCGCATCCTTGTTCCCCTTCCTCTCCCTTGGCGTTGCTGGAGTGAGCTGCCAGCAAAGCCGAGCAGCTCACAAGAACGGTGGTGATGCGGCTAACAACATGGATTCGGCCCTTCCACGACAGGGGTAATTGGTGGCCAATGATGCTAGGTTGCACACCGTGTGATGACAATGGTGTGATGACAGTCGATGGCGAGAACATGGCAATAGGCGGCGGTGGGGGCAAAGGCCTGGCAAAGCCCTTAGTGTCCATGGCGGCAAGGGCTGCTCGCCCAGATCCATGCCCTTGTCGGCCTGATCTAAGGAAGGGGAGCCTAGGCGGCGGTGTGGTGCTTAGTGGCGGGGCTGAAAGCCGCTTGAGCGGTGGCAGGCATGGTTTGACCGCGGTGTTGCATGTGCCATGTCCGCGACTTGGGCTGCTCGCCAAGATCTATGCCCATCTGGCCCGAATCTAGTGCTTGGGACTTTGGGCGACGTCAGGGCTAGGAGCAGTTTGGGCAACAGAGAGGATGGTTGGTGTGGTGGTCCAGGCCCGCTTCATCCAGATCAGGCGGTAGCCCAAGCAAGGCGCCATTCTAGGCCACCAGTTTCAACGATGGATTGAAGGCAACAGGCCATGTGCATTGGCGGCATGGAGGTGGAGCTATTGCTTCGACGGAAGCCATGTCGGCTGAGATGATGTTACTGGATGGGCAGGCGGTATCACACGATGGTGGCAGCTCCCTTGCAGTGAGCTAGCACGTTGGGCGTGATGGTGGTGGGGTTGCTGATGGCTAGCTTGTCGGGCGGCTCACCCTCTCTTCTAGGGTTGGTGGTAGCGTGGCGGTGTTTCGGTGTTATGTGGCCGTTTGCGCTTGAGGTGGTGGCCTAGGCTCATTTGCTGGTGGGAAAACCTGCTCCGTTTTCGGACAGGGTGTTTCACGTCGTGACCCTATTGAGGGCGCTGCTTTGGAACGCTAGTTTATGCGTGGTCGTTGGCGAACTTGTGCGTTGGTGCCAAAGCTTTTGGTCTTAGGTTGTTCAACGAGCCCTTCATCTTTTTAGTCTGGAAGTCATATCCATCTTCATTGGTCTTTGCTCGGTGAAGTCGGAGGATGGTGCTAGCCTAGTGTACGAAGTGGCACTTTAATATTTTTGGCTGATGTTTGTCGTGTTAAGTCGGTGCCACTTGTTTACTTTTGCATTTACTTTGACAATGATGTTGCATCTTCTCTAAAGTAGGGGTTGTTGTGTCATTTGGTGATAAGTCCGATAACGATGACATGCTTCTTAGAATGTTTGGGCTTCAGTCTTGCTTTTGGGGCAAGTTCGACAACGATGTCCGTTAGGCTCCGTTGTCTTGTTAGTGCTAGGAGGGTTCGTTGTGTGCCGTCACCTACGTGGGGTCTTAGATATTTTTCCTTTAATAAACTGTGTAAATGTATAGTTTTGGGGGCTGATTTTTCTTATAAATTGGGTTAATTCTCTTTGTCTTAATATAATATAATAGAGGAACAAAGTTTCCCCTCGGTTTCGAAAAAAAAATGTGTGGTATTTCATCCCAAAATGATTTGGAGATCTTGATTATTTATATAGAGCAAGTAGTTTTTTTTTTTTACTTTGTACTCTGATTCTGCAAATCCTGCATTCGCCACTCGCTACTATAGTTGTGCGTCGTGACTGCATGTACGCCAGCCTTGGAGGCTGGTGTCTGGCTGCAAGAATATTTCCATGGTGAACGGGTACCTAATTTCCATGCAAACTGAAGTGCCCCTGTGATCATCAGGAGCTAGCAGCTGATCGATTCAGCTCGTCCTCCATCGGCATCCTCGGGATGCAAGACCCGAATCAGCATGAGTCCCTCAAAATGCGTGACTCTCGTTTGCAGCAGCAGCAGCAGCTAAAAGATAAAGCGAGACCGACGAGATGCTGCTGCCGCACTGCCAGTAATCCAGTATGTGTGCAAAAGAAGCCAATGACAATGCCCAATAATCAAGACCCGGCCGGTCACTGCCTCTATCTATCCTATACTTACTTTCTGCGTGACAAGAACCTCTCCTACAGCTAACGTTTCTTGGCCTCCGTATAGTAGTAGCGACCCCAACGATCAGACATTCAGAAGCTAGCCTAACTGCCTGCCTCGGCATATGGAATTTCGGTTTCTTGGGTTCGATTGTTGAATGATGGATGATGGATCACTCTTTCACTCAACAGCTTGTTTAGATCATCCATTGATATCCCTTTCATTCCTTTCCAAGCACAGAAGGGGGTTGCTATAAAAAGGGCATGCATTGGGAAGAAGAAAAGCAAAAGGAAAAAATATACTCTTAAAAAGATGGAGTATGAACTACTAGTATTCAGAATCTTTGTTCAGAAGTTGAGAGTTGTGTGTGAGCTTTAGTTTACTCTATGTGAAATGCACTAGCTACAAAGCTAGCTTGCTCTCTTGGAGTCGAAGTGCTCCTTTTAACACCATTAACCCCCTCCAAAGAAGAAGAAAAAAGAAGAAACAAAATTTCATCAAGAGAGAAGAGAGGAGATTCGGAGAGCACTTTGGGCAAAGCAAAGGATGCATGGTGCCATGACTTTGCACTCTCAGCTCCTTCTCTAATACATGAATACTTACTTATATATAAGCTTATAACTAGTATATAAATCCCCTCCACCATCATGAGCACCATCACCACCACCACCTCCTCCATCATGGCTGTTCATCATCGGACGCAGTATGCAGATCATCCACCCTAGCCATGTATCCTTCCATTCCACTCCAATATTGTGCTCATTCTTCAGATCAGCCACTTTTACAAACCTATAATTGACAGTTTGTGCTTTCGATTTCGATCCGAGCCTATACTCGATCTACAGAATTCATGTAGTTCTACATTACTCTCCTCGCCGGTGCATCACCCCATCTGGCTCTCCTGAAAAGCAAATGCAAGAATGATGGTTAGGCACATGCAGGGAGGACAGCATGATGAAAAGAAGAATCAGAATTCAGAAACCGAGGTCAGTTTTGTGAATTTTTAGCAGCTACTCAATGGGGCCCATGGATGCATGCATATATGATTGGTAGGATACTGAGATCGATGGATGGATAAATACATATATACTGCATAAATGATTTTCTATATAGTTGTGTGTCCTGCAATCATTTGTTGTTTTCTTGTGTTCGGCTGGCGTTTTTCTTGATTGCTTTGAGGCTGTCAGTCAGTCGCATCGACATGCGCAAACACCGAAGCATTCCTCTTCTTTTCAGAGAGTGACACGCACTGGTGCTTGGATGCTCCCAATGATCATGTGTACGTACGTACTGTATCTCACATTTCCATGGTCACTGACGCACCGGCTAAACCGCTAAATTGTCAGTGACCATGGAAACAGTAACACTAATGCTGATCAAAAACTACTAACTTAAAATAAAGAGAAGTTAGACAGTTCTGTTTTCTGAACACAAATATTTGCACGGATAAGTTTGCAGGCTTCCATGCAGAACAGAGTAACAGTTGATCTAGGTGTAGGCAACTTAGCACTAACGTGAATTGCTTACTCCACTAGATATAGTAATGTGGTTTGTTTAACTGTACATTTGCACGGATAAGTTTGCAGGTTTCCATGCAAAACAGAGTAACAGTTGATCTAGGTGTAGGCAACTTAGCACTTAGCAGAGCATCAGATGAATGTTTTTACTAGCTTTCATCTGATGTGTTTGCGCTACAAAGGTAAGACTTGAACACAAGCAGAAGCCATATGCATGCTTAACCAATTTGCACTGTAACAGGGAGGAAAAATACTGTACTAGCAGAGATGGATGAATACCTATTGTGAATCGGGTCGGGCCCATTCGGCACCTTCCTCCTGCTGTCCTTATATGGATCAGCCGTAATCGTCGTCGCCGAGGTTGCACTTGCAGCAGTCGCCGCAACCGGTGGCGGCGCCGTCGTCATCGTCGTAGCTCCGGCGCTGTCACCTCCCGGCGTGACGACGGCCGGGCCAGGAGCATTATTACCCGTGCCGGCAACATCCGGCACAGTCCTAGCGGCACCCGCCATTGCCGCCGACGAGACCAGCACGACGCAGACGAGCAAGAAGATGACGGCCTGCCCACCGCCGGCGCCGGTGCGCCACCTCCTGCCACTGAAACCGCCGCACATTTCTGCTAGCTTTCTGCTGTTGTTCAGGCGCGAGTGACGAGGACGATCACCTCTCCTTCTCGTCAGCAAGCTAGCTCTCGTCGACGGCTTGCCGCTGCTTCCCAGTTTGTCACTTCTACTATATATGATGCTATCTCCGCCTAGCCTCCTTCTGGTTCTGCAGCGACGAAGTGTGCCGTGTGGACGAACAGATCATGGCTAGGCTAGCTAACAGAGGGCTACAACTTTGTGAGTTCTTGGGAGTAGGAAGTGGCTGAGAGAGTTACACAACTGACAAGCGGGGATGGCTGGAGGAAGAAGAGGAAGAAGAAATGTATGATCTTGCTATGGACTGGACTATATCTGATCATATATATACACACATCAGCTTAAGCTTAGCTTCGATGCAGAGCTTGATGTTGATGTGCATGGATAGCGACGTGGCGAAGCATATACCAACCTGATCACTAGCTAGTACTAGCTCTTTTTTATTTCTTTTCCTTCTATTTCTTTCTTTGTTGGTACACTCGAAAAGCATCAAGCACAAATCAGGAAGACACTGGGTCACGTCGTGATCAGCTCTCTGCATAAATATGCTCAGCTGATGAACTGGGTGAGAGCCCGAGAAAGACAGGGAAGTTCCAAAGTAGGATCCGGGCCACCCGAGCCAGCATGGAATGCATGCATAGGGGCAAGAGGTCGATGATCGCATATTCAAATGGGTTCTCTGGATGATGTTGCAGAGGAGGCCTACACTGTCTGAACAAATTGATGATGATTACCATGCATGCCGAGTTAGTACGTACTGATTCAGAATATAGGTCGCATTTTACGAGATATGATCGCTCTTTGTACTACTCCTATATCAGTAGCTCTCGTTGTTTGAACATGGGCGCATGGGTTTGATCATTTGGATATAGGAGGAATTCATCAAAATGTCACTCCTTTGTGACGTCGAATCACTCTAATCTACAAGCTAGGCCAGGAGTGGCCATTGCCAATGATCAACTTTTTTTTTTTCAGGACAGAAGTTTCTGCTACCCGACGATCTAAAAAGGAAGTGTACAATTCATCTAGTTGTTATGTTCAATCTTTCAGTGTTCCCTTTGCTTCATTTTGATATCTCGTTGTAACTGAAAATTTGTCTAAGATATTTTTGGGTGGATAGCCGAATTTCTCACTGTTGGATCATCAGCAGTTCAGCACCAAGATCAATGCTCCAGGCGCTATATATCAAACTCCGATAATCAGGCACGCATTCATGTCACCGGGATCAACACATGACAAATACACCCACAAACATTTCTCATTCAACCAAACATATGGATTCACCCCACATATAAGCGTTGTTCCAGTAAAAGATACACTTTGCAGTTGCAGCCATTGAGCTCTCTGCCTCCCTGTGGCCGGGGCTGGGGATGGAGAAAATGGGAAAGCGACCATGTGAATATGTGTATATGATGCCGCTGCCGAGGCGCGCAGGCAGCAGGGGGACAGCGCCGGATTCTGGCGGCCCTACGGCGTCAGCCGCTTTGAGTTCCCCATCAAATTAACCGGACGCACCGTCGCTATCCCCGGCCCTCCCCTGCTTCTGGCCCCTCTCTGCTCTCTCGACTAAAAACCAGAGTACACAGAAATGTGGACGCATCGCTATCGTTTCCAGCCCCTGGCATAGCTTATAGCATACAGAGTGCGTAGTCCGAGCTACAGCGATGATTTGGTTTGGTCCACATAGTCTTACGTAGGTACTCCGCTACGATCGATCGATCGCCACTGGTCGGGGATATGATACCTTTTCCGGCTTTTGAGATGGAGTGAGATTGTTGCGTTGGTGGCATGCTGTCGCTACTGTTGGTGTGGAATTGTGGATCCTCGAGTCATCCATCTTGGTGCAGCCAGCCACCGCAGGCAGGAGGGGATCATGGATTCAGCCATTCAGGGGATGGAGGGAAGGAGGGAATGTTTCGTTTTCTTCTTTTCGCACGATGCGGGTCCACGGGGGTGAGCTTTTGACCGTCCATACGTCCGTTTCTCCTCCCCTTGGACCGTGGAGGACGGGCGGTGCGGAGCGCGGATACGTACCACGATCCGCGGAGTGGCTCGCGTCCGTGCCGCGACCTGTCGATGGTGTTAACGGTGAGCAGCGTTGTTGGCTGTGTACCGGTGTTGCAGCTGTGAGTGCAGGGACGGGGCCGAAGGTGTGCCGGCTTGACGTGTTTCACCTTTGCCCACTACAGTGCTGAAAAGTGAGGCACGTCACGTCGCCCCGAGCAGCTAATTGACTGTTCACACTCACAACCTTTCCTTTAACCTAAGCACATAAAACGGTTTAAGGTGCTCCTTGAAGAGATGCTTAGTGGTAATTGAAACAGGAATTAAACACTGCGTGGCAGAATAAAACGGTCTTTTTTTTGTCCAAGTTTATTTCGTCCTTAGTTAGCTCCAGGGCCAGCTTCTTAGGGAAAGTGAACAGAATAGTTAATAGAGTTGGAAATGTTAAGCATATATAGCCAGAGTTGGATTTGGATCTTTTACCAGGCCGTTTCGTCCAAATGATCTTCAGCCCAGACAAGTTCAATCCCAACTGGGCTACTCCCGCGGGTAATCATGGGCCGTAAAGGTCTCGTGTCCAAATTGCGTTCCATAAGACCTTGCTACACGTACAAATAAAGGCTCCGTTCTTCTCTACCGGTGAAGTTTGGATTATTTGTGCACGCAAAACGAGATAAGTCATTAACACGTGATTGATTGGGTATTAACTATTAAAAACTTGAAAAATGGATTTATCTGATTTTTTAGAACAACTTTTATATAAACTTCGTTTGCAAAAAACATACGAATAATCATTTTGAGAAGCGTGCTAACAGAAAACGAGGAAAAAAAATCCGCTCATATGCTAAAACGAACAGGGCGAAAGTCGATGAGGACTCTAATTCAAAACAAAATGATATTGAACTAAATAAAAGAGTTTGAATTTGTACAGCTTAATCAAAAGAAATTTTGAATTTGATGAACTAAACCAACTCTTCTGTACAAATCAAAATCTCACCCTCGATCACTCCAACTAATAGGTTTTCTCCTTCTCGAAGGCCTCGTAGCATTGGTACACGGTGGTGACCGCGAGCAGCATCCCGGCGCCAGAGCCGACGGCGCCCATCATGTCAGCGCCCACAGTGAGCGCGCCGATGAGCACGCCGCCGAGCGCCGCCGCCGGCGGGATGTACCGGTCCAGCTCCCTCTTCATGCTCGCCTCCCGCATCCCGGGCATCACCATCTGCTGCTCCCGGAGCTGCCTCGCCACGTCCCTCGACGACGACCCGGACACCATCACCCACGCCTTGGACAGCATCGCGCACGCCGCCAGCATGAACGCCACGTAGATCACAATGTGGAACGGGTCCCCCACCGCGCTCGCCAAGCTCGCCGGCGCCGTCACGTAGTACGCGATGCCGCCGACGGGGACGCCGTCACTGCTGCTCCACTTGCCGAGGAGGCCGACGAGGTAGCCCCCGCCGAACCGGCGGTAGAGCGCCTGGGACACGAGGTAGAGCGACGAGACGGCGGAGGAGAGGAGCACGACGGGCATGCCTGAGGTGTAGAGGAGGCGGATGTTGTATCCGCCGCCGCGGTGGCCGCGCGGCGCGTTCCTGGGGCGCACGGGCAGCGTGACATGGAGGCTCTGGAGGTAGACGGCGGCGAGGAAGACGGCGCAGGTGGCGGCGAGCCCGCACAGGTTGGGGAGGCCGGCGCGGAAGAAGGCCTCGCGCGCCGCGGACAGCTTGTTGGCCCTGGTGGCCAGCAGGTGCGCCGTGGCGGTGACCGCGCCGACGAACTCCGGGCCGCGGCCGCGGTCCAGCAGCGCCGGGCTGAACGCCTTGGTGACGATGCTCTCGCAGGTGTTGGCGGCGGTGAAGAGCGAAATACCGGAGCCGAACCCGTACCCCTTCTGGAGGAGCTCGTCGAGGAAGATGACGACCATGCCGCCGAACATGAGCTGGAGGACGATCAGTATCGCGTTCCCGGCGCCGAGGTCGCCGACGCTCCCGTACGCCCCCGACAGAACGTACGCCGTCGCCTCGCCGGCGGTGATCACGATCGATAGCAACTTCTGCGCCGCGCTCCTGAAATCATCAAAATTCAAAACGCCAAATCGCGGTCAGCATCAAACACAAGATCGCAAGTTCGCAACGCCAAGATCAAACAGATGATGAACTCGATTGATTACTCACAGGAGGGCGCGATCTTGGCGGTTGGAAGAGTCGGCGCGGATTAGGTTGGAGCCAACGAGGAGCTGGACAAAAGTGCCGGCGGTGACGATGGGTGTGATGCCGAGCTCCATGACGGTGCCGCGGTTGGAGGCGAGGATTGCGCGGACCCAGTAGAACGGGTCGGCGCCGGCGGCCGGCCTGACAAGGCCGTAGAGCGGGAGCTGGCTGCAGGCGAGGAAGGCGAACAGCGAGGCCGCCGTGCACGCCAGCTTCTTCTGGAACGGGACGCGCCGGTCGGGCTCCCGCACCTCCGGCAGCAGCGGCAGGAACGGCCGGACGACGTCCAGCAACCGGAACGACGACGCCATGGCTCTGACGACAAATCTTCAACTTCTTTTCGCTGTATTTTCCGTACGCTGCCGCGGGTGGTTCGTGTTTGGTTATATACGGGCGGTTTGATCATAGTCTCGTACACGTATTTGAGTTAGAGTTTGACTCCAGACCAGTCACCGTGGACACTTAACTTCCGTGGCACGAATTCTTTCACCATGCCCGGATGGATCCGAATCAGATCCGCGGTAGCTCCCGGGCCCACTGACAGAAACAGAGATGACAAGTAGGGAGTCCTGGGCCAAACATCTTTGGGCCGCCTAACTCGCATCCGAGCACCAGATGAGCATCCCTTCCGTTAAGTGATCTCCCCGTGTATTTTCAGCCAAAAAGAAAAGAGAAATATTTAAATTGAATAAAAAAGGAAAAGTTTGAAACACAGAGAAAAATAAAAATGTTTCAGATAGGAAAGAAAGGGTGGAAAAGGGAAATTAACAAATAGAAAGAAAATAAAAATAAAAAAGTTTCAAACAAAAAGAAAAGAGAAAGTTTCAAATAGACAAATAGTGAATTTCAAATATAAAGAAAAAAAATCCAAATAAACAAATCCATCGACGGCAGCGGTGTTGCCTCGCTGCCACCAGTGGAGGTCGGCGGCGGCGGTGGCACGGAAAGGGAAGCGCAGCCCTGGTACGTACGGTTGAGGTCGCCGGCGTCGATGCGATGCACGGGTTGTCGGCGTCGATAGGGAGGGCGGGTAGACAGGGGCACCGGTGGAGGTCATCGGCATCGACGGTAATGTGCTGGGAGGGTATAACGTAGAGCGTGGGGAGGGCGAAGTAGATATCAATGGGATACGCAGCGAGGGTAACGCACATCACCGCAATTGACGAGTTCACCGGGGATGGTGGTGCCACCGGTGGAGGTAGCTGATGTTAGCGTCGGCAAGTGCATGGGGAGGGCAGCGCCATCGATGGACGTCGTCGGTGTCGACGTGGGGGGCACAGGGGCATGCGAGGAAACCACATAGTCATCGACGGTAGGAAGACGACGCATCCTCGCCGGCGTTGATTGGTGCGCGGGAGAGGACGTCACTACCAGTGGACGTCGACGCGCGGCGCACAGGGCGCCTTAATTCCGAGTATCGCCCCCGGCTGTCCGGCATACGACATACCACATGCAAGTGGCTGGTTTGGTTCTGATGCTCAAGTTGTGCCATTGGGCCGAGGAAGAGGAGAAGGGGCAAAGGAGTGGGGCAGAGGCCAATGGGGAGAGAGGGCTGCTTGCCCTGTTAAGATGGAAAGGAACGGATCTGGGTCAGGGCTAGGGAGAATGAAATTGATTATGAGCCTTGGGGTCAAGTTAGGTTGTAGCTTGCGCTGAACTGTTAGTGGCCCAAGAGGAACTCCCAGGTGAGGTTGACTAGGTTGGGCCAATTCTTTAACGAGGGAAGGAAACAATGAGAGGCGGCCCAACAGGGCTGGTGAGAGGGATGAGAATGGTGTTGGTTGGGCTGTTCCATTCGGTTGCTATGTGCTGAGATGGAAGAAAAGAGAGGAGGGGAGATAGCTTGATTTGAGAAGAAATTGAGTATCTTATTTGGAGTTTGTAATTTATTTTTACTATTGAATTAGATAGAATAAAAGGAAAGTAGGGAGCTAGGGTGTATCCTTTTTTTTGGTAATGGTTTGACATTTGGGATGATGTTAATAAATTAGGATAAAGCATAGCAGAGAA
>CM002481.1:22115702-22161248 GCA_000325765.3 Leersia perrieri
CATTCAGTTGAATTTTTGGGTGTAGCTAAAAATGTAGCACTACCTTTTTAGCTCAAAATCTGTCAAATATAATTATATAATAAATATAATGTATTTACATTGAACATAGATATACATTTATAATTTATATGTAAGTTATATGTAAATGAATATTAGCTCAGATGGGCCCACCTTGACTGTCAAAAGAAAACAATTTATTTTATTTATATTTTTTAAAAAATCAAATTGCTTGCCTTAGAAAAAAGAAAACTTATAACGGATATTAAAGATATTTTTAGATAATGGGAAGAATTTTATAGACAAAGAGGATAATTAAGAAAATGCATATATAACCTACCGTAAGTGTCATTTGTGTACTTATGTATACATCCCGCTAAGGTCCATTTCAATTCCTTACTATTTGTTTTTTAACAATTCATTATTTGCTAAATTCCTAATGATCGAGTTGAGTTCTACACTTGTACTCAATGCGGAGTCCTGCTATAGCATCTTATGACTTAAAACTCTTAATTCATGAAATAGATGTTGATCTGTACTTGTTTAGGAGTTTCACTTATAGCTTTCCCTTCATTTTATAATTGTAAAACTCATAATTAATCATTACATCCCCGCAAAAAAAATAATCACTACATCTTTGTTCTTGTGTTGGAGTTTTAATTTATTATTTTCTTAGTTTATTTGAGACATTTAGAATCAATAATTATCCAGCAGCACTAATCTCAGAGTCCCGATTACTCGATTTGCAAGCATTTAAGGCCTCTGTGCTGTTCATCGACCAGATTAATTGGTAAAAAAATGCGGTAGCGTAATTTATTATTAATTTCAATGAAAATAAGGAACTTAACCACGAAATTTATTAAATGTGTCACAATGAATAATAAAGTTTTGGAAAATCAAAATCAGAAATGAAATATTTTTTAATAGATGGAATAGGACATTCATGTTCGACATAATACCTACCTTGTAGATTAAAAGCTTGGTTTCCAAAGAAATAGTTTTCTGCCAATGCTGTTGAGCGTGGGATGGCTTGGATGATCCTGTTATGATTAAACGATCTTATGATCAGGCAATGGCCGTCATTTCGTATGTACATCTCCTTACGATCCATAGCCTGTACATATGCAGGCAACCAACGATGGCGTGATCCAAACAAGCTCTAGATCAATGTTGACAGAGCCGTGTTAATAATTGCTGATCAGGATGAAGGGCGACCTGGAGCGTGTTTCATCTCCGAATTAATAGTTTCTCTATGTATTCAAGCTATGACTAGCTCAAACAGTTTATTTTTTATTCTTTCTCTTTCTTTCTTTTTTTATAGCTCAGTTAGTTAGCTTTCAAACAGGTTTTTTCTGTACTGCTTGAAAAATAAAGTTCGCTTCAACAACACGAATTCTTTCCCAGAGGCCGGATTGCAGATATGATTTTATATGCATGGCACGTATCAAATCCATGGGATAATATTAAGGTCATTCCAGCGAACTTGTCCTCTTCTACGACCATTTTGTTATTAACAACGCTCCAAGATAAAATAACACTCTACCTGCAGGCAGAACAATATGCGAGAATGTGAAAGGTATACAGAAAGGTATCGGTATATGTGTTTTGTAGCATGGAAACGTGTACCAGCTAGTATAGTGGTTGAATACACATATATGGAATTTCCTTTCATTTTCGTCGGCAAAACATCATAGAATTATTGCTTCAGCAACGCGTAGTTCACCCTAGCTGGTTAATATTTATCTTCTTTTCCCATTTAAGTTCATCAATAATAATATTATGTAGCATGTATTAGTTCATAAGAAGTTTGCTCAGGCTTCCACGGAATCTATATATTCGCTTCTACAAAAATGCATCTATCCATTTTAAACGGAACGCGTATCCTTTCGAGAGAGAGAGATCGATGGAAGAGAGAAGGAACGCGTAGATGATCCCTTCTTCTGACAAATAATTATAGGTATCTTTAATGTTGCTTCTCTTAAAAAAACTACTCCAACTCTGCAAGCACGGCACTGCACTGTTCCATATAAGAACCCGACGGGATCCGCCTGCATTCCAAGCAAGTAGACGTTAAGACGATCAAGCAGTTCGACAAGCTCATCGACCGACCATAGATATCTCCACGCCTCAGATATATAGGTGGCTGCACCATGAGCACAAGAAACAATACCCCGGCGCTCAGCCGCAGGGACATCGCTGTTGACCTCGCCCCGTTCCTACGTGTGTACAACGACGGCCGCACCAAAATCTTCGTGCGGCACACCACCGTGCCGCCGCCGTCTAGTCGTACGAGAAAAACCGAAGTGGGGTCGTCACGGAGGACGTCGTCACGAAGGGCGTCATCTTCGTAGTTTGTAATTTAGTTTTACTATTGAAATAGATAGAATAAAAGGAAAGTAGGGAGCTAAGGTGTAGCCTTTTTTTTTCTGGCGATGGTTTGACATTTGGGATGCTATTAATAAGTTAGGATAAAGTGTTGAATTATGATCCAAATCCAGTTATACTAGTTGACAAGAGTACCGGCTTGGGCCGGAGCGAAGCGGAGGCCCAAGCGGCCTGTTGAGATGGACTACTGGGGACGCCCGGGGGTGCGGGGCCAGAGCCCCCGCGGTACGGATCAGTACCCTATTAGGGTTTCACCGATATATATATCTCTTGTAAGCTGCCGTTCGGCGTTGTAACCTCACCCCGATATAGTGAAGACTTTTGCTGGCTGGCGCCCGTGGTTTTTTCTCTCCCACCTTGAGAGGGTTTTCCACGTTAAAATCTTGTGTCCTCTGTGATTGATCTTTGTTCTTTATCGATTATATGCCTATCGTCATATAACAAGTGGTATCAGAGCTTGTTTTTTTATTAGGGTTTTGCGATGATGTCGATGAAGTATGATCTGCCGCTGCTGGACTACAAGACGAGGTTTAACTTGTGGCAAGTTAAGAGGCGGGCTGTCCTAGCGCAATCTTCGGATCTTGATGAGGCGCTGGAAGGTTTCGGGAAAACCAGGAAGGACTGGACCTCTGAGGAAACATGGAAAGATCGTAAGGCTTTGTCAATGATTCAACTTCATCTGTCTAATGATATTTTGCAAGAAGTGTTGCAGAAAAAGACTGCTGCGGAACTCTGGCTTAAACTGGAATCGATCTGTATGTCTAAGGATCTAACTAGTAAGATGCATATGAAGATGAAGTTATTCACACACAAGCTGCAAGAGAACGGTTCGGTGTTGAACCACATATCGGTCTTCAAGGAGATCGTTGCCGACCTAGTGTCGATGGAGGTAAAGTTTGATGATGAAGATCTAGATCTGCTTCTGTTATGCTCACTGCCTAGTTCGTATGCAAATTTTCGTGGCACCATATTATTTAGCCGTGATGAACTAACCCTAGCAGAAGTTTATGAGGCTTTTCAGAACAAGGAGAAGATGAAAGGTATGGTGCAATCTGATGCATCGTCCTCCAAGGGTGAAGCGTTGCAGGTCAGGGGCAGAACAGAGTAGCGATCCTACAACGACAACAACGATCGTGCCAAGAGCCAGAACGGTAGAGGTCGTTCGAAGTCGAGGGGTAAGATGTTCTGTAAGTATTGCAAGAAGAAAAATCATAACATTGAAGATTGCTGGAAGGTACAGAATAATGAGAAAAGAAAGTCTGATGGTAAGACATCTATCGTCTCAGGTGCTGAAAACTCCGATTCTGGAGATTGCCTTGTTGTTTTTGCTGGTTGTGTTGCTAGTCATGATGAATGGATACTTGATACTGCGTGTTCGTTTCATATCTGCATTAACAGAGATTGGTTTAGTTCTTATAAGCCTGTGCAGAATGGAGGTGTCGTGCGTATGGGAGATGATAACCCACGTGAGATTGTGGGCATTGGCTTCGTTCAGATCAAGACACATGATGGCATGACACATACACTGAAAGATGTGAGACACATACCAGACATGGCCAGAAATCTCATCTCCCTCAGCACTCTTGATGATGATATGGATATGAATACTCCGGTAAGAATGGACTTTTGAAGGTAACAAGAGGTTCCCTCGTTCCTATGAAAGGTGATATGAATTCTACAAAGCTATATGTTCTTAGAGGTAGTACTTTACATGGTTCTATTACCGCTGCTGCTGTTTCTAAAAATGAATCTAGTAAGACTAATCTTTGGCATATGCACCTTGGACATATGAGTAAACTTGGCATGGCAGAATTGATGAAGAGGAACCTGTTGGATGGCTGCACTCAAAGTGACTTGAAGTTCTGTGAGCACTGTGTGTTTGGTAAGCACAAGAGGGTAAAATTTAACACCTCAGTTCATTGCACCAAAGGTACACTTGATTATGTACATGCTGATTTGTGGGGTCCTTCACGTAAGGTTTCTCATGGTGGTGCTAGTTATATGCTTACTATTATTGATGATTATTCTAGAAGAGTGTGGCCTTATTTCTTAAAACATAAAGATGAAACTTTTGCTGCTTTTAAGGAGTGGAAAACTATGATAGAAAGGCAAACTGAAAGGAAGGTAAAAATACTTCGTACTAACAATGGTGGTGAGTTCTGTTCGGATGCTTTTGATGATTACTGCATGAATGAAGGCATTGTGAGGCATCACACCATCCCATACACTCTACAACAGAATGGGGTGGCCGAACGCATGAACAGAACCATCATCTCGAAGGCACGTTGCATGCTGTCCAACGCCCGCATGGATAGGCGTTTTTGGGCAGAGGCCGCCAACACCGCTTGCTACTTGATAAACAGGTCGCCTTCTATCCCACTCGATAAGAAAACTCCCATTGAGGTATGGTATGGTATGCCTGCTGATTATTCACTGTTGAGAGTTTTTAGTTGCACTGCTTATGCGCATATTGATAATGGAAAATTAGAGCCTAGAGCTATTAAGTGTCTGTTTCTTGGTTATAGCTCAGGAGTAAAAGGATATAAGTTGTGGAATCCTGAAACTAAATGGACTTTTATGAGCAGGAGTGTTGTTTTCAATGAATCTGTTATGTTTAATGACAGTTTATCCACAGATGCAGTGCCAGATGTTCATGTTGAGCAGCAACATGTAAGTGTGCAGGTGGAGCACGTGGATGATCAACCAACTGAAACTGTGGATAGTGATGTTCATGATATTGTTCAGCACTCATCCTCTGTTTTGCAGCCACAGGATCAGTCCATTGCACATACCAGGCCAAAGAGTAGTTGTGGACCACCGGTTCGCCTAATTGAGGAGTGTGATATGGTTTATTATGCTTTTAGTTGTGCTGAACAGGTGGAGAATACTCATGAACCAGCCACAAATACTGAAGCTGTTGCCTCTGGTGATCATGAGAGGTGGATCTCAGCTATGCAGGAGGAGATGCAGTCCCTGGAGAAGAATGGCACATGGGAGATTGTGCGATTGCCTAAACAGAAGAAGCCGGTCCGTTGCAAATGGATCTTCAAGAGAAAGGAGGGTTTGTCTCCAAGTGAGCCTCCAAGGTATAAGGCAAGGTTAGTCGCAAAAGGTTTCAGTCAGATCCCTGGTGTTGATTATAATGATATGTTCTCGCCAGTGGTAAAGCATAGTTCGATCCGTACTTTCTTTAGTATTGTTGCTATGCATGATCCGTACTTTCATAGTGCCTGGTAAGAAGGATTATGTTTGCAAGCTGAAAAGATTCTTATATGGTTTGAAACAATCTCCTCGTCAATGGTATAAAAGGTTTGATTCATTTATGTTGTCACATGTCTTTAAGAGGTCTAAATTTGATAGCTGTGTATACATTAAATTTGTTAATGGATCACCTGTATACTTGCTGTTATATGTTGATGATATGTTGATTGCTGCCATGAGCAAGGGAGAAATCACTATTTTGAAGAAATTGTTGAGTAGTGAGTTTGACATAAAGGACCTTAGTGCTGCTAAGAAGATATTAGGTATGGAAATTACTAGAGACAGAGAATCTGGTTTGTTATTTCTTAGTCAGCAAAGTTACATTAAAAAGATTCTTCATCGTTTTAACATGCAAGATACTAAGCCTGTTAGTACTCCTATTGCACCTCATTTCAAATTATCAGCTTTACAATGTGCTAGTACTGATAAGGATATAGAGTACATGTCAATTATTCCATATTCTAGTGTTGTTGGTTCTTTGATGTATGCCATGGTTTGCTCTCGCCCAGATTTATCTCATGCTATGAGTTTGGTTAGTAGATATATGGCTAACCCTGAAAAAGAACATTAGAAGGCTATTCAGTGGATTTTCAGGTATCTTCGAGGTACAACCAATTCTTGCTTGAAGTTTAGAAGGACTGGCAAGGGACTTGTTGGCTACGTGGATTCAGATTTTGCTGCTGATTTGGATAAGCGAAGGTCCCTCACAAGTTATGTCTTTACCATTGGTGGTTGTGCTGTGAGTTGGAGGGCAACATTGCAGCCTGTTGTTGCCCAGTCTACCACTAAAGCTGAGTATATGGCTATTGCTGAAGCCTTTAAGAAATCTGTTTGGTTGAAAGGATTATATGCTGAGCTTTGTGGAGTTGATTCTTGCATTAACCTGTTTTGTGATAGTCAAAGTGCAATTTATCTTACTAAAGATCAGATGTTCCATGAGAGGACAAAGCACATTGACATCAAGTACCACTATGTTCACGATGTAGTCGCGCAAGGTAAGCTAAAAATATGCAAGGTTAGTACTCATGATAATCCTGCTGATATGATGACAAAACATGTTCCTATTGCTAAGTTTGAGCTTTGCACAAGCTTAGTTGGTATAACTGTTTAGCCCAAGAGGCTATTTGGCGCCGAAAGTATGTTTTTTTTGTTGTGTTCAGGGTGAAGGCTTGATTGATGCTACGAGAAGGGATTTTGTCTCAAGGTGGAGTTTGTTGAATTATGATCCAAATCCAGTTATACTAGTTGACAAGAGGACCGGCCGTGGTACGGATCAGTACCCTATTAGGGTTTCACCGATATATATACCTCTTGTAAGCCGCCATTCGGCGTTGTAACCTCACCTCGATATAGTGAAGACTTTTGCTGGCTGGCGCCCGTGGTTTTTTCTCTCCCACCTTAGGAGGGTTTTCCACGTTAAAATCTCGTGTCCTCTGTGATTGATCTTTGTTCTTTATCGGTTATATGCCTATCATCATATAACATAAAGGATAGTGGAGAAGGGGAAAATCACAGAGTATTTGCATTCAGTTGATTTTTTTTGGTATAGCTAAAAATATAGCACCACATTTTTAGCTCAAAATCTGCCAAATATAATTACAGAATAAGTATAATGTATTTACATTGAACTTAGTTATAATTACATTTGTAATTTATATGTAAGTTGCATGTAAGTGAATATTAGCTCGGATGGTTGGCCCACCTTGATCGGAATGGTAGCATGCGAGTTTGATTCCTGACTACCCCTCGTGAATGTTTTTATTTGCAACACATAGCACGAATCTCAACACTTGATGGATGACCAACAAGTACAAAATAAATATTACTTTGAATCTAGACATTCAATTGTTTTGCATGTATTTTGGATATGTGAATTTTTTTTATTGAGGTCTTATGTAGTGGCCTAGGAGATAGTTCAAATTGAGAGATTTTATTTGGGGAGGGAATTTTTAGGATGAGATTGTTTAGTTACAATGAGTGTTTTTTTTTGGCAGATCTGGCAAACATATATAGCATAAGGGGCAACTGTGTCTATGCCCTTCCTTTGCACTCCAATTACGATTTTGCCTTTGTTTTTAGGGTTTGTGTTTCTGCCCCTACTTTTCTAAACTGAAACTTCTATTTGCCCCTATTCTGTTAAGACCAGCAAACAGTGTTAAAATGGTTGTAAATTAAAAACAATACCCTCACATATCCTTTGCATATTTGCCCCCCTACATTTGACACCATTTGTGTATTTGCCCCATTTTGAGATAACATGACTTGAGATGAACTTTTACATGGTTCATGCTGAAATTTAACACAATATTGTGATAAATATATGGGGCAAATTAGACAGCATTCGCCAGCCATGCACCCCCAAAACCCAATCTTTACCCAACCAAATGTCAAATGTGACCTATAAGAAAACAAAACTAAAGAAGCAACAAGACTCAAACTCAGGGAACAATACCTGAAAAACACAAAAAGTGCTCCGGGGGCCAATGCAAGGTTGCCTGGGAGGTCGTTTGTTCACCAAAGGAGAAAGGCGGTTTGGGTGTTAAAGACATCCGGGTGCAAAACGACGTTTTGTTGCAAAAGTTCCTGATCAAGCTTCATGGCCCTTGCGATGCCCCTTGGGCGATTTGATTTCGACAAAGGTATGGATGGTCCCTCTCCCGTGACCTTGGTGATACGCCAACCTCTACCTCCTCGGTTTGGCGTGACATTGTCGCCAGTCTTGATTCCTTTCGAGCACTCACTGTGGTTCAGATTGGATGCGGATCCTTCATGGCCTTCTGGCACGACCACTGGCTGCTCCATATGACCCTTGCGGTGGCGTTCCCGGCTCTCTACTCCCACACGACGCGTCCTAATAGCTCTGTCGTGATGTGTCTATCATCTCCAACACTACAGTTATCGCTGCAGCCTCGACTTTCTGGCGCGGCCGCACGGGAACTTCAACAGCTGCAGGCTGCGCTGGCCGATTTCGAGCTCAGACCTCATCTCTTAGACCGGCGGCTTGGCCTGCACGATACGATGACCACAACAAAAGCCCTTTACCTGTTGCGTTTCGATACCTGGGATGATGCCGCTTTCTCTGCTTTAGTGTGGAAAAATGTAGCCCCTCCCAAATGCATAATATTTCTTTGGCTTGCTTTCCGTCATCGGCTCTACACCAACGAACGGCGACATCGGAGAGGGATTTCTGCAACTGCATCATGCCCGAACTGCTCTCATATTGAAGATCTGGACCACCTTTTTCTTCACTGTCGGAAAGGCCGAGCAGTTTGGCAGGCGTTGGGAGTTGACTCCCGGACCCTAGAGACCGCCTCCTTCGACGACCTGTGGCGCGAACCACTGCGTCTGGCGGACAACAAGCCGACCATGGTCTCGCGTACCCTCCTCTTGTGCTTTCTCTGGAACATTTGAAAAGGCCGCAACTCCTAAGTTTTCGACGGAGTTTAGGAGCCCACTAGAACAACTGTCAAAAGATGTGCAGATGACCTACTTCTTTGGGCACATCGCTCCACCAATACAGTGATCAAACACGCCCTTTCTGAGCGTGGCCGTGCGCGCTCCTTAGTATACAGAATAGCTAGCTTATACTTTGTGCTCCTTTACTCTTTCTTTTTTCATCTCCCCCTGTACTCTCTTCAAAAGTATAATACATATTTCAATGCAATAAAGTGTTCAGGCTGGTTTTAACCCGCCGATAGTTTCCCTTAAAAAAATACCTGAAAAACACAGCAACGTCCCACTAATTTATTTGAAATGTAGGTAAATGGACACCTAAGAACATCCGAACTAAACCACCACAAGCCAAGCCAAGCCGTCGTGCCGCTCCCGGGACTGCCGCACCAAGCCGCTCCTTGCTTACCGCGCCAGCGCTGGCTAGCCACACGGGAGAACGCTGCACCGCCGCGGGCTAGGTCGTTGCGCCGCCATGCATGCCGCTCGCTGAGCCGTCGTGCCAAGTCGCTCCTCCGCATTGCCCCGCGCTGGGCCGCCACGCGGGAGGCCGATGCACCGCAGCGCGCCGCGCGGGAGCCCATCGCGCCGCCGACCTTGCTTGCTACTTGGCCTTCTCGCCTTCGCCTATGCACGCCCATGGCCAGTAGGAATCGTCGCCGCCGTTCAGGATTTCGACGAGAACTGACGACGGGGAATAGAAGGGGTCCGCGGTCAACGGTTATCTAGTCACAGGGGTATAGGAGTCAGTTACAAATTCCAAAATCATTTTTTCTTTTCTTTCTCATTTTTTTAACTCCATATACATGGTCCCACCAGTGGTAATGGCAAACGGCAGTTCAAAAAAGCAGGGGCAAAAATATAAAATTAAAAGACGAAGACAAAATCATAATTGAAATACTAAGGGCAGAAACACAATTGCCCCGTAGCATAGGGAATGTTCAAATCACACTATCGGAAAGCAGAAAATCCATCCCAATGTGATATGCTAATTAGCATTTAAAGGCACATGCCCGTATTCATCGATTTGTAAAATACGGTGACACCAGTATATTGCATGCATGATTTTTTTAAAGTAAACAAGAAGTACGTAATTCCTACATATATTGTGTCAGCTGACTAGCTCAAAGAGTTTATATTTATTTTTTCTTTCTTTCTTTTTTCATAGCTCAGTTGGTTAGCTTTCAAACTGGTTTTTTCCTGTACGGCTTGAAAAATAAAGGTCGCTTCAACAACACGTATTCTTTCCGAGAGGCCGGATTGCAGATATGATTTTATATGCATGGCACGTATCAAAATCATGGGATGATTAAGGTTGTTCCAGCAAACTTATCCTCTTCTACGACCATTTTATTATTAACAACGCTCCGTTTCAAGATCAAAATAACACTCTACCAGGCAGAACAATATGGCGAGAATGTGAAAGGTATCGGTATATGTGTTTTGTAGCATGGAAACGTGTACCAGTATAGTGGTTGAATACACATATGGAATTTCCTTTCATTTTCGTCTGCAAAGCATCAGAGCATTATTGCTTCAGCAACGCGTAGTTCACCCTGGTTAATGCTTATCTTCTTTTCCCATTTAAGTTCATCAATAATAAGTAGTAGTATTGTGTAGCATGTATATATTAGTTCATGAGAAGTTTGCTCAGGCTTCCATGGAATCTATGTATTCCCCTTCTACAGAATGTATCAATCCATTTTAAACGGAACGCGTCTCGTTTGAAGATCGAGAGAGATCGATGGAAAGATCAAGAGAAGGACGCGTATGATCACTTATCTCACAAATAATTATAGGTATTTTAATGTTGCTTCTCTTAAAAGAACTAATATACTAGTGGGAGAGTACAGAAGCACGGCACTGTTCCATATAAGTACCCGGCGGGAGCCGGCTGCATTCCATGCAATTAGACGTTAAGACGATCTAGCAGTTTGATCCACAAGCTCATCGAGACATCGACCGACCATCTCCACACCTCAGATATATAGGTAGCTGCACCATGAGCACCGCACCGGCGCGCAGCCGCAGCGACATCGCCGTCGACCTCTTCCCTTTCCTACGCGTGTACAACGACGGCCGCACCAAAATCTTCGTGCGGCACACGACCGTGCCGGCGTCGTCTTCCTACGAGAAAAGCCGAAGCGGAGTCATCACGAAGGACATCATCATCGACGGCGACACCGGCGTGTACGTCCGCGTGTTCCTCCCCGTCGACGCCGCCGCCTCCGCCGCCGCAGCCGGCAGGAGGCTCCCCTTGGTTGTCTACGTCCACGGCGGCGGCTTCTGCACGGGGAGCGCGTCCTCCNCTTGGTTGTCTACGTCCACGGCGGCGGCTTCTGCACGGGGAGCGCGTCCTCCAAGATTTTCCACCGCTACGCGGAGTCCCTCTCCTCCCGCGCCGCCGCGGTCGTCGTCTCCGTCGACTACCGCCTCGCGCCCGA
This sequence comes from Leersia perrieri, assembly GCA_000325765.3. Classification (NCBI taxonomy): domain Eukaryota; kingdom Viridiplantae; phylum Streptophyta; class Magnoliopsida; order Poales; family Poaceae; genus Leersia; species Leersia perrieri. Next base: position 22,127,240 of record CM002481.1, read on the forward strand.
GTTTCCCATTCCCGCGGCCTACGACGACGCGTGGCTCGCGCTCCGGTGGGCGGCGTCGGCGGCGTCATCCTCCGAAGACGATTGGGTCGAAACCTACGCCGACCGCTCGTGCGTGTTCCTCGCCGGCGAGAGCTCCGGCGCCAACATCGTCCACAACGTCGCGTTACGGTCGAACGACATCGACATCGAGGGCATAATACTCTTGCAGCCCTGCTTCTGGGGCACCGAGCGGCTTCCGTGCGAGACACCGGACGCCACCTGGCTCACCTCGCCGCCGATGCTGCTGCCGGAGAGGATCGACAACCTCTATCCGTACATGACGGCGGGCGCCGCGGGCAACGACGATCCCCGGATCAACCCTCCCGCCGAGGCGATAGCGTCGCTGCCGTGCCGCCGTGCGCTGGTGGCCGTGGCGACGGAGGACACACTGCGCGGCCGCGGCCGCCTCTACTTCCAGCCACTGCGCGACGCCCCCGCGTGGGGTGGTGTCGAGAAGGAGGCGACGCTCGTGGAGTCCAAGGGCGTCGACCACTGCTTCCATCTCTTGCCGAAATTTAGCTCCCATAACGAGACCAAACTGCTCATGGATCACGTCGCCAAGTTCATCGCAAAGGGCAAGACGCCACCGATCAGCATGCTGATGATGGAGGAGCGTGACGGTGTCACTAAGAAAATGACGTCAATTGCGGTGCCACCAAGGTGTATGGCGGCCCAAACTGCAGTACTAGGGGTTGGACGTGGTGTTGGGCTTGGAATGGGCAACATGAGGCCTCTAAGTAAGGCCCAGAAATATCATTTCTGCTCGGCCGCTCTAGGGAGGACTGTGTTCAAGAGTTATCTGTGACTCGTGAAAATTATGTGCGTTATTACGAAACAAAGATATAGGAGTACTTACTAATCGAAGGACCAGATTAAGACACACGTTGATAACATGGATGTCTTCCGATGTAAATTTCAATACTACAGTGTAAATTTCTCTATTATATACACACTACTCAATTTCATTTCAGACGTTATGATGTCCTTCAAAATAGAAAAATGTAGCAAACATTTATAACACAAAATTAGCTCCATTAAATCAAACATTGAATTTATTTTTTTAGCACTAAACAAGATTGTAAACCTCTGCCATCCTCGTACTTTTCGTGGCTTGGTTACGGAATGCCGTCGTCCCTGCAGTAGGTTTATCTCCTTGGACCTCTGATGATCTCTTCTGACCACACAAATTTGACACCGGAAAATTGACGGAGAGCAGAAAGATAAATAAGAGAAAACACAAACAACCTTACATTTTAAGGCACTTACAGATGATAAGGAGATCGAGCTGATATTTTAATAAGGTAAAGAAAGGAATAAGAGAAAAGAATACACTAGACTAACTGAATGCTTGGGGAAAAAAAAACTAACAGCTCAACTGAAGAAAGAAACGAGAGGCGTTTTCTTTCGTCAGTAACTTGATCTCTCTTACTCGATCTCTCTAGAGATCCCTATATGAATAAGCAACAGCCGGTCGATTTGCAAGCTCAGCCTTCATCGCTGTCGCCATTGCAGGGCACTGTATAGTGAATCACAACGCGAGCTCCGGACGACAGCCTGCACGAGGAAGGTTCAGAACAGATGCAGAGGTTTCAATACCAAGATCGGGTCAATGCCGCAGTAAAATTTTGCAAATTTTGCCGCTCTAAATGTAAGGGGGAAATAAGCATCGAGTGCATACCCAGCACTGACAAAGAGTTGGAGAGGGTAAGAGAGCCACTAGCACTTAACTTTCTTCGATCTTGACGAGCTTCTCCTCCTTCCTGAAAGAGTCTATTCTGCTGCCCGGTGCTCCTGAGGCGTCAGTGAACCTCTTGCTCCCGTCTACTGATGAAGCCAAGCTGCAGTCTGGCCCAGCTGAGGAGCTCCTCCGGCAGTCAGAGACCGGGGACTTCATCGTGTCGTTCTTGGGGTGAAGGAAGGATGAAAGTATCGGCGTCCGTGGGAGACACCTTGTGCGAGACGTGTTGACAGTATCTTCATCAGGTCTTGGGCAATCTAGCGTCTCGTTGCTCCTGCAAATTGTTTGTTCATGGGTAAGAACATATTTCATTAAGAGAGAAAGGAGATGAATTTCACATGCTAAGTAAAAGTCCTACGAAAATCTTAAAAGACAAACGGCTATAGATGACAGTGCTTCCAACAACCTCTTCTTCCCTAAGTTTTTGTTTTTTTCACGTAAAATTTTGGATTTTAAAAGACTGGTAGAAACATTGGTCCAGTCAGGACAAGGATCTAGGAAAGAATTTCGCTGGCCCTTGCAGTACTGTTTAACAAGTTGGTCCCTCTAGATGGACAGCTTGTAAGGATAGCAACATATTGTTCATGAGCATGAACAGTAACACTGCTGTATTTTCAGTTGAGCAACTGAAGAATCTTGCCAGCCAACTGTCTAGCGTGGTCCTCTGCATCTGACGAGTGGCTCGTGTTGTAACAATGTGGCAATAAGGCTAGCTGCATGGAATTAAAACTGTACAAGAGAAGTAATGACAAAAAAGGAAGCGACAGAAGGGCTTTCTGTGTTTAATTTTTTGGCAAGATCTTCAGAAAAACTATTCACTCTCAATAACTCCTTATTACACTATTTTCCAATATCCAAACCAGGCCTTGTGTGGAAGTTGTGTAGAAGGCATAAGCAATACTGAAAATGTAAAATGTGCAGAGTAAATGATTTTGATAATTTGTTTTGAAATTAATTCCATAATAAGAATATATTATCAAATTGGCAACAGTGTGCTCCAAAATTCTTGGATGTACATATTTTGTTTGCTATATGGTTTTCCAGCTGCATGCTGGCACAATATGACAAGGACATGCAGTGTTTCTTTTTTTATGGAGACATGCAGTGTTGTTGGCACCAAGCTAAGTACAAATTGCCTTGTCATTGGCATCACCGAATGATAAAAGCAATGGTCCATATGTTCATAAATTTTCTATGGTACATGGTTCTTTTCCGTCCTTAATTGTCCGCTACAAACCTAGCCCAGCCCCTTCCCATGAATATATAAGCCACCAACATTTTAGCTTGAATGTATGTGTTTCATACACTTAGTTTTCATGGTAAAAAGCATATCGATAAAGTGCATTACACAAAACGGAAATTTACAATATAAATTACTGCCTGATAGCAGAGCATATTTTCTAGAACAGTGTCTTAATTGAAAAGTGTAACAGATATATTCTAACTGATGAAATATCTAACCATTTCCACAACTAATAGCACAAGTCAAGGCCTCAAATAAAACTAAACAGTCCCAGACACCTAATACATCTACATGCACTGAGAACTCACAAGAGAACAAAATGGAAGTCCCAAAATTCAAAACAATTGCAATGTATAAGCAAGAAAGCTTACCTTTCCGCATTGTAGGAGGAGGAACGCTTAAGTGCTGAATATCTGTCAGCAGGTACATCTCTTTGCGTCTTAGTTTCGATAAGGCTCCCACTAAAGTATTCCTTGTCTTCCAGACGCATACCCATTAATCTGGGATTCTCTGACAGGTAATCAAGCTCACCCATCATCATGGTGCGAGAAATTAACGGTGAAGGAAACTTCAGGTTTGGGAACCTTGGCTTGTATCCCTCAACAAGTCCGATATTCTCATGATCTTTCACCGAAAGTGAACCACAGGTGATAAGTTGCATTAGCACATTCCCCGGCCTCAGCTTGGGGCAGGTTGGCACAACAATGTCATCCTCTTCAAGAATCCTAAAGCTATTCAATGTGTTGTTATCTGCTCGTATCAAGGACTCTAAACTCTCTGACTTGCCACGGCTTGAAGGTATGCTCAATGGAGTGTGACACTGGGACATGGCCTCCCTGGCAATCCCTTGGAGCTCTGCTGACCGGCGTGGATGGCTTTGCTGGTACTCGGTAATTTCCCGGACTACAGAGACATGATCAGTGCTCAAACTCTTCTTGTGCATCTCCGGCACTTTCCGGACTGACCTTCTGCCAAGGTCATCAGTTTGAGTTGCAGCATCCACACAGCCTGTGGGCTTGTAGACTCTGAATTCTGCAGGACTCGCGGAACCAGCCCTTGACAAGAGTGTTCTTTGAGGCTCAGACTCCGGTGACATGGCCTCCAAGGAGGTTACTCTGCATTGCACTGGTGAGTCATCCTCTTCTAGCGAAGGAACTGAAGGTGAACGTCGCGGCTTAGCTTCTCTAATTATCACACTAGGAGGGGAGGAGGAATAGGAAGCGTCTCTAGGTAAAGGCAACCGTGCACCCTCTTTCACTCTGCCCTGTTGCTTTTGGCTTCCATTAGCACCTTGATAAAATTGGCCTGAACAGGCAAGGGCAATACTATCAGCAACTTGGCACTGCAGTTTCTAGTCCAAAGTTCAGAGACAAATGCCAATTCTTGGAAGATCCTTTACCTGGAGAAGATTGATCCAAGAGCTCGGAGCCCTTTAACACGTACTCGCCGTCTGTTGCCGGGTGGACGAGATCATCCTCTCCAAGGTCATGCCACACGAATCCATTCTTGTAGCTCCTGAAAGATCACAACCCCCCAACGGATCAAATTAAATTCAGACAGCCCAAAATTGCTGACAATGAGACAAATTCTGTATTACCTCTTGCAGGACCACGAGTACATAGCGGCCATGCCCTTGCCGCGCACCATGTTAAGGTGGTTAATCACATCTGCAAAAGTAAACTAGAAGAGTAAATCATACATGGAGAACTGAGACACTGAAACTTCTCGTTGCTGTCGCTGCACGGCATTCACTGACCTCTGAGATAGAGCCCCTCCGGCGAGGAGACCGGCACCTCGACGAAGTGAGGGTGCTCAAGGTGGCGGCTCCGCGTGAGGTAGTACACCACCGGCACCTTCCTCGCCGCCGGCCTCTGCCGCTCCGGGCTCCGCAGCCGCCTCCCCCGGCTCTCCATCCCAGCCGAGCACTCCAATTAATCCTAATTCCTAAACCGCTAAAACTCCCTTCAGTTCGGCGTGTTCGCTCGACTGAAGAGCAGCAGCGCTACCACCGGCAGAGAGAAGAACCGGAGACTGAAGTGCCGGAGAAAAAAAAAATCCGAGTCTTTGCTGCTGCTGCTGCTGCAACATCAGAATTCAGAAGGCACAGAATTCAAGATCAAGGCCAGAAATCCAGGATGGTTAAACGGGCGTATCCAAATCCTGGGAACTTCCAAGCCAGTAAAAAACAGCAAAATTGGGGTACCTTGTCAAATGTGACCTCTCCAGGACTTGAGCTATTGAGACAGAAACTACCGGGCGTGTGCCTCCAAAATCTGCATTTTGGTGGCCATACAAACATTCAAGACTGAAAACTTTTTCAGCAATCAGATAAAAAGGAAGAGAGTGTGCTAAAAAAAAGATAAAAAGGAAGAGAGACAGAGAGATGTTGAGAGAGAAAGCGAATTGATAGGTCAAGAATTCCCAGGTAGGCGGTCTGGTACCTCCAAGCAAAATGCAAAGCTCTTTTGCTCAGTGAGCCAGCCACATGAGGGGACTGAACTGAAGGGAGAGAGAAAAGGAGAAATGGGCTGACAAGAGGTGTGCTAGGCTAGCTTGCTCCAGGAACAGCGAAAATTTCTTCTTTTCACGCCCACGCCGCAAAGAGTGCGAGATTAGGGGTGAGGACAAGGAGGAGCAAACGGATACCTAGTGACAAAATCCAAGCATTGCGTGAAGAGATGGATGAGTGAGTGAGTGAGTGCGTGTGCGTGAGAGAAGTGATAGAGCAGAACAAAACAGAATAGCTCCAAGATTGATACTTTTGGGACAGCCCAGTGAGAGGACTGCAACGTCGCCGCAACGGACAAGCAGGTGGCTCCAAACCTTCGATGATAAATTGTTCCCAAAAAATTTCGGGCAAAACGGGAGCAGGAGAGTAGAAGACACCGAGGAGAAGCACCGCACGAGACCACCAATTGCTCTGCTTATGCAGAAAATGCAGTGCGACTGCGACTCTGTGAGGCGACCAATCGAACTAATGGAACCTTGCGAGGAGGAGGAGCAGATGGCGTAATACGTAAACAGGAGGTGGTGGAATAGCGTTAATGGCGAGAGCAAACTGACCTCGTGCGACTTTTATCGAGCAGGGAGCGGGCGTGTCGTGGCAGCGTCGCAGCAAGCGAGCTTTCATCAGTGGGACATCCTCGCCTGCAGTCCCGGGTGCAGGTGCAGCTGCTGCCCGCCCTGCTGCTGGTGTCAGGCAGTCAGGGAGGGACTAGGGAGGCGGAGTAGGCGACGCGCGCGAGGTCAAAACGATGACGATGACGACGCGAGCATAAAGCGAACGGTAGCAGAGCGAGCGGTGGGAGCGAGGAGGGGGCAGTGTACAGCCGCCCGGGATAAAGCGGCGGCGAGGACGGTGAACCGGACGGACGGACGGGCGGCGAGAGCGAGCGGTTAGCTGCTTTGCCTGCTGCCTGCTGGTGGTGGAAGCAAGCAAGTCGAGGAGGCAGGCGCGCGTTAGGCGGCCGGGCCGGTGGGTGGCATTGATTGCGTCGCGCTCGCGCCGGGGCGGGGAGGCAAAAGCGCGCGAGGCGCGCCGCGACACGACGCGACGCGACGCGAACGGAACGCCACGGAAGCGCGCGGTGATTACCGGGATCGAGGAGGAGGAAGAGGATGATGATGGGGGGTACCCGTACGCGCGTGTTTACGGTGGACCTGGCGTATGGACCACGGCGTCTGCCGGGCCCACTCCACAGTTTCATGGACCCGGGCTACTATACTCTGTATTGTACGGTCGTAGAAATTATTGGTGTCCGTGGACCTGGTTCACGGAGGGTTGGGAGGCAAAGGCAGACAAACAACGGCGGGAGGCCCCGCGAAGAGAAAAAGGGCTCCGTCCCCATCATTGTAACATGGAGAGTAGTTTTGTACGAAAAGCTTCATCTTTACGTTTGTAGAGGCGGCATAGAGCATGGTGTAAATAGCCTCGAATGTACGAAGTACTTGAACTTATATCGAATATAAATACAACTACTCCCCGGTTATTCTAGGTGGGCAGGTAGGGCCGAACGACGAGGAGTTTCTGTGGACGACAAGCCAACCCAACTTTACGAACATGAGATGAGATGGAGAGATTTGATGGTGGAATCTTGAATGCACGACTTTATCCACCCGAGTTAAATGTCATGAAGATTCAATGGCATGTGTAATCCTAAATTTGTCAAATGTATCTTTTGGATACTCCATGAAATTTTGGTAGGAAAAAATATTATTAGAAAACATTTGAGAGGAGAGATGAAAAAGATATACAGTATCAGACTTCTAAAATTAAAACTACGAGGTTTAAGCTTATGTATATGGCATAAATTAACCCTAAATACTTATTAACCAAAACTAAGTAAAAAAGATCGAACAATCTGGATACACGAGTAGTTCACAAGAACATATAAAAGGATCCAACAATCAAGGTGAATGGCTAGATAATGACACATCCTGGTTTAATAAGTTTAGACGGCGTTTTTGTTTAGATTTGTTGTACAACGATACATCAAATCATAATCCAAATATTTGTATATTTAGAGTGAGAGAATAGTTATTATCTAGCCATCTATGTATGCACCTATCAATTTAGAATTTTGGCACCTATCAATTTAGAATTTTGGATTCTACAAGCATGTAAAATACATGCTTGGCAGCGAAGGTAGTAGCTCCCCAAAGTAGTAGCCGAAAATGCGGAAACCTTGCATGCTGCAAGCATGAGCAACATACAAAAAGCAGGGAGAAGAAGTGCAGTGAGCTGTGGGTTCTACTTCTACATTCCCGATTTTTTTATGGTAGAATAACTGCATCATGGAACACTATGCAGAGGGGTGGCAGCCTGTAGGCTTTGTAGGCAGAAAACGACCTAAGCTTGCAGAGAATTTTAATTTGTCAGAAGTTTTTCCTTCTCTCTTCTTTCCTGGCCATGCTTCTGTTTCTGTCACTGGAGTTGGAGGGCAGCAGAACAGTGGAAAACTTGAATTGTGTGAGGCCTGTCTGCCTTGTGAAGCCATGGACCAGCAATCCAATAAATCAAAGACTCCAGCAATCCAATAAATCAAAGACTGTTTCACCATGCCTTTTTTTTCCTTTGCTAAAAAGTCAAAAGCTACGAGTACAAACAACTGCTGCATTTAGAGAAGGCTTTTCACCGAGTAAGATATTTTTGTAGTGTAGCTCATGGTTCCATGCTAAGCCGGACCAATGTGCATTTTGTCCGGTGTTTAACCGATGGATAATTTGCAGCGATCTTTGATTGAGATTTTTGATTAATGGTACTAGTACATGCATTGGCGCCATTAGCCCGACATTGGCCTACCATTCTCCTGAATTTTGTCAGACTGGAAACCCTGAAAAAGGCACCCGCCAGCTAGCTACGGTCATAGGACGGCTACGGGCAATTGCTTCAGAGAACAATTTTTTTCCCTACATTAGGAATTTGCTTCGTACTCTAAAGACAAAAAAGAAACCGGTACTGTTCTTCAAACTAGACACATCAGGAAGGCTTTCGACTCGATCTCCTGGGAATATCTTTTGGAGCTGCTGCAGATCAGGGGTTTTAGTGATAGGTGGCGTGAATGGATCACCTGATACTTTCTACTGCCTCTTCCAAAGCCCTCCTCAATGGTGTGCCAGGACTGTATACCACACCGAAGAGGGCTGAGACAGGGGATCCTCTCTCCCCATATCTCTTCATCATCGCCATTGATCCCTTAGAGCAAGGTTAATAGTATCGGCGGCAGTGGATGGCCCCTTAGAGCAAGGTTAATAGTATCGGCGGCAGTCGGCTCCACTGCTTCTCCACGTCATATGCATGCGATGGTAAAATAGAATAGTATGATGGGTTGGCTGTAGCACTGTCTGTGCACAAAAGTTGAAGCACTTAATTTATGCATGTACGTATAGGACATTTGAATTGATTGCATGCATCATCCCGTAGCCTTGTGTTGTATAGCCATATCAGGATAGGATCTCATATTTAATAGTCACATAGGATCACGGAGAGAGAACAGAGCCCCAACTAACACATAAACTATTGATAGTTTTGGCTGTAAAAGTGATAGAGTGCATAGATTCTTGTGCTATCGCCTGGCTACAGAATAGTCGCCGGCTCTCTCTTCTCTCTCCATTTTTCTTCCTTCCACGTAAGATTAGGCTGATGTGTACTAGCGTATCGCCCGCTGACTCATCCCTATTGTACCTGCTCTTAGTCAGAATGCTTGAGTTGGCTACTGCGCAGGGCCTGCTCTCACCTATCAATGATCGTGCAGCAAAACTAAGAATCTCCCTATATGCCGACGATGCGGCCGTAATCATTAACCCTACTCGGATGGATGTGCAGAACCTTGTTAGTTTGCTGCATCACTTTGGTGGTGCTACAGGTCTGAAAGTAAATTTCACCAAGAGTACTGTTGCAACCATCTGCTGTTAGACCATAGACTTAGATGAGATTCTACAAGGGTTTAACGGCACAAGATCTCACTTCCCCCTCACCTACCTTGGTTTACCTCTCTCCCTCGGGCGCCTAAGGCGTGTGCACTACCAATTCATCATTGATAAGCTCAAACGGAGGCTGGCCGGCTGGGTGGGTCGTCTTCTTGCTCAGAGTGGTAGAAGAACCTTGGTAACTTCCGTTCTCAGTTCTATTCCAATTTACCTTCTAACTGTGATCCTATCACCGAAGCAGTTGCTATTAGACATAGACAAGATCAGACGCTGCTTTCTTTGGGTTGGTACACAGAATATCAGCGGAGGCAAATGCAAGGTAAATTGGGATAAGGTCTGCATGCCGAAACAGCTAGGTGGGCTAGGAATCATCAACTTAGAATATTTCGCCATGGCTCTTTGGCTCCATTGGCTATGGGCCGAATGGGTTAGTCCTAAGAAACCCTGGGTAGGTGGTAAAATCCCCTGTGATGAACAAGATAGAAGGATCTTCGCTGCAGTCACCAAGGTAATGATTGGCAATGGAGAGAAAGCATCCTTCTAGGAATCAAATTGGGTGGGCAATTGCCCGCTAAAGGAGCTTGCACCGCTAATGTATAAGCAATCCAGAAGGAAGAATAGATCAGTCCGGGCGGCTCTTCATGAGGGGCAGTGGATTGATGATATCAGGTCCGACCTTACTGTCCCACTAATCACCGAATTCATATCAGTCTGGTCGTGCTTAGAACAGGAACATCCAACCTTCAATGATGAGCAGGAAGACACTATAGTATGGAGATGGACAGCCTCGGGAGAGTACTCCGCAAAATCAGCTTACCAGGCAATGTTCACCGGCAATGTCGGATCGGCGGCGGCGCCAGTAGTATGGAAGGCTTGGGCGCCGTTGAAATGTAAATACTTCGCATGGCTTGCCTTGCAGGACAGAGTATGGACCTCGGATAGGCTGCAGAGACGACAATGGCCCAATAATTACTTCTGTCAGCTCTGTTTTAGAAATCTCGAGACTGCGCAGCATCTGTTCAAGGATTGCCCCGTCACAGGGACGCCATCCTACATTGGCCTCAATTCCGCACAGTGCACATAGAATGGGATCAGGAGCTTCCTTTGCTGGATTGGTGGTGTCGCGAGGCCAACCGAAGCAACTGCCAGGAGAAGACTAAAGGTATGAAATCCCTGATGCTGCTCGTCGCTTGGGAAATCTGGAGCAAGCGAAACAGGAGAATTTTCCAAAAACAAGAACTCACGATTACCCAGCTGCTTATCAAGATCAAGGATGAAATCATGCTTTGGTCAATGAGTGGTGCAAAACATATCGCGATATTATCGACCTAGCTATGTTTAAGTTTTGGCGAGGTCTCGCCGTGTAATCTTCCATTCTGTACATCCGCAAACCTTATTTCTCTCCTTAATATAACACCAGCATAAGCTGGCATCGTCTTTCAAAAAAAAATTCCCTAATACTAATTGTCTTGATAAGAGTACTTTGCACTGGATGCAAAACTAAAGTAGGCAATGTGGTTGTAACAGGACCTCTACGTGGGAATTTTGTACAAGTTCACCTACTGTGACTTCTTTGGAACCACGAATTTTACATGAATCAACTCAATTCCCATGAAACTATTGTAGAATTCATCCATATCCCAGGAGGAGTTAGAGCATCTTCAACGGTCATGCCAAATCTCACTCTCCATTTGCCCATTTGGCATGCTTGCCATTTGGTCATTCAATCCAACGGCTTCTCCATTTTAACTTCCCAAATCCCAAATGGTAGAGGAGAAGACGATTTACCTACAGAAGAGGAGAAGACAATGGCGATATCGACGGTGGCTGCTTCTGAGCGTCGCGCGGCTCGTCTCCCTCCTATCGGCCCCAGCACCACTCAGCTCCTATCCCGGGCATGGAACCACGACGGTGGCGTTGGTGAGGAGGAGAGGCAGCGCTGGCGATGAGAAGACGCGCGGCTCTAGGGCGGATGGATCCATGACGGCCGCGTGGATCCGTGGCGGTGAGCCGAGAAAGTGGCGGCAACACTAGCGAGGAGAAGAGGGCAAAGACAGCGGCAACGCTGTTGAGGAGGTGAAGGCAGTGGGGCAACTGTAACTACGATGCGGATCCACGACGATGGACACCGAGATGACGATGGTGGCGGCACTGACGAGGAGGCGAAGGCGGCGCAGTTCCACGACGACGGCGCGGATTGACAGTGGCGGCGTGGATCCACAACGGCGCGTCGAGCAGGTGGCGACGGCGCTGGCGAGGAGATGAAGCCGACGAGGTGGCGCTAGCGAGGATGCGAACTCGCTACGCGGTTGGAGAGAGAGACAAGGGTAGGGGAAAAAGGGAGAAAAAAATCCAATAATTTAGTGGGTCTGACCATTAGCAAGTGGGTTTGGCATGCTAGATTTAGCCACCTCTTGAGCTCATTTGACTAGCTGGATAGCATTTCAAATAGGACGAAGAGGCCGGTGGGTTGGGCTTTTTTGCTCTTTTGTGTCAAATTTGATATTGGCAAGTCATTTAGTATGGCTGTTGGAGATGCTCTTATCGTGCATTAAAACCATGTTTTCATGTTTTGGTGACAGTCACGACTTCTCCAGCAGAGGGTCTAGTATTGGTCCACATTACCACATATGCGCAGGTTCTTGTAGTAATTCAGAATACTTTAGGGCTCAAGAAATACTTCAGTCTAAAGTGGGCTTAGGATATTAGCAAACTTATTACAGCTCTATGTATAAACAAGAAAATTATAACATTTAAATTTGTCCGGGAAAATGTTTTGTTGACATCACAATTGCAGTATGTCAACGTAGAACTATAAACAAAAAGTTATGGTCAAATCGCACAACCTAAAGAAAAATAAAGTTTAAGAAAAAGAGAACATGGCAGTACATTAGTTGTTCGGTAAAGCAACCAAGACATGAAGGCAATCTTTTTTTCTTGAAAAGAGCGCAAAATCTTTGCCTCGTATATATTGATAGAGTAGAAGAAAAAAGTATAAGATTATAGTCCAAGGAGTCCTACAACCAGAAAAAGAAAAAACACACTACCACACCACGTGCCTACGAACATATACCGCTGCTGAAGCACGAACACAACACCTAAATAAAAGGAAATTCTAAACGACGCCCCCAGCAAGGAAAACGATGCCGAAACACCGTCATCGTTCATCCTAGCAGCCTAGGACAAGGTTTTCACCTGAAAAATCCAACAAAGAAGGGTGAAACCACGCAACAATGCTCCCAAGAGAGAAACGGTGCCCGCATACGTCGCTACTGTCGGCCCAGAGGCAGGGCTTTCGCCCGTAAATTTCACCCTCCCATGTCAAAAAAGTGTGTGTCATGCTCAGAAGCCCCCGTCGTTCAGCAACCTTCGACACGTGGCCACCGCGCTAACGCCCAGCCACCGGTCGACCATTTAGAAGGTGCTCCAGACTCCGACAAACTCCACCACCATCCACGCAGTTGGGTTGGATGAGGAGAGGGTGAGATAGAAGGATGGATCCCCTCTTCCCCACACTAGCCCTCCCGACGTGGCCATTTTGCAGCGGCAAAGACGCCGCCGCAAAAGGACAATTGTCTGGGATGAAGCTCGTCGTAGGCCTGCAACTCCCACCTCACGCCGCTTCCGCCGCCTCTGCCTCAGCCTTGCAATCCCGTCGCCACGGGACGCCTGGCCGCCTCGCTGCCGTCGCCCAAGCACCGTCGCAGTCACCCGCACCGTCACTTGCAACCGCAGCTACCTCCACGGCACTCCCGCACGGTCGCCGTTGTCTTCGCAGGCAGCGAAGCCGCAGCCTCTATGCACGCCCGCGCCGCTGCTACCGCAGTATCCTCCGCGCCGTCGCTACCACGGCCTTCTCCGCACGCCGGCGTCATCGCACAGCACGCCACCGCGCACAGCCTACCCGCGGCCAGATCTGCCCACAGGGGGCCATATCTGGCCGAGGCGTGGCCGGATGACCTGCCCGTCACTGGCCTCCCGAAGCCCGCTCCTGCAGATGGCCTCTGCGCCACGACGCCGCGCCCCGGCTGTCGCCAGTCGCCGCCGCTATCTCCAACGTCGCTGCCGAACTCCTGCGCCCCAGGTCTCGCCGCGACAGCGCGGATCTAGGCACCAGCTACCGCCACCGCCAACATCGCGTCTCCAGGCGTCGTGGGCTTCTCCCGACCGACGCGCTCGCCCTGCAGCCCCCACTCGCGCGTCGCCGCCGGCCAGTGGCCGTGCTCCGGCCTCCGCACCACCTAGCCGCATCCACCGGCGTCGCTGACCACGGATCTAGGCCCGAGGACGACAGATCCGTGCCCACCGGCGACAGATCCTCGGCGGGGAGGGACGGCGGGGGCGCTAGCGAGCATCCCCGCCCGTGTCTTCTGAGGGAGAGGGCGACACGGGAAGGGGAGGGGGTGTGTGTGTGAAGGCAATCTTTGATGTTGCTGTGCGTGTGTTAAGAGAAAATGGATGATTGCAGTCACCGATTGCTTAGGAGTATGTCTTCTAAAAACCAAAGCATGGTATATTTATTTGCGACGAATGATTTCTGCTTCTTATTTTTAAAGCTCTCATAGGTTAGAAACTCGAGTACAGAATATTATGGTCAACCATTCAGACATACGTGGATATGTGGTAGCTGCGCTCATCTCAATAAAGCACCCATCCCGGAGCTAGCAGCAAGGCTCGGCAAAGCGTCCCCGTTACCTGGGAGTTGGGACCGGTAAGGTTAACTACGCTTCCAGCTGAAGTTAACCCAAAGATTAACTCACCCGAAGATTAACAGAGGTTACTGTTCCCGAGTAACTGCAGGAGACACAGACACAGCCAAGACGGCTAACATACTACTACCAGACAGCACCGCATGTTAGTAGGGTCAACATCGCTGGGCCCTGGCCAAGAGAACAGTGGCATTGTTCTCCCATTTGCCACCCCATGCTGCTGCCACAAGCCCACACTTGTGACATTCTAGTAGTTTATTGCAATTCATTGGCAATAGCTGCAGAACTTTCTGGACAGGAGTTTAATACTATACAAGCTTCATGCCAAAAAGGAGCTGTGTTATACACGTTCACAAGTAGGGGGAAATAGAGAAGATAGTGCACGGGAAAATCATGTGCCAGAAATATCAGAAATTTGTATTGACTGCCAAGTAGTAGGTTATTGTACAGATATGATGTAGTATATAAGTTATATTTTACATGATAATGTATACATTTTAGCGAAAGATGAATATGAATTCACCGCTGCTTTCAGTAAGTCTTACTATATGGGTATATGGCCCTCCTATGTACTTTCTCGCAAAGGAAAAAAAGAACTCTATACGACTATGCATACAAGTGATGTTGCAAGAGTAAATTTGTCAGGTTTTCCTGAAGATTTGAACTTACAGTTTCTCCTGAGCTTTGTGTCATATTGCGTTGCAACACTGCGGCCTTCCTTGTGCCAGCTTGTCCCAGAGGCAGGCCATCTGCCCCGGTGACTGGTAGTGCGCGGTGAGGTAATCGTAGACACAGCCGAATTGACAGAACCGGAGACTGTGGATGTAGTCCACGGCCTTCACTGTGTCGACGAATTGCCCCACCCACATGCCCATGCTCACATCCTCCATCTTGAACAGCTGCACCAAAGCAAAGCCAAAAAATTGCGACGCAATCATTCGTTAAGCACCCGTGCACTGCATGGTGATGGATACAAACTTTTGGCTTTTGATATGGCCATCTTTTCGGCCTAGGCATCATTGGGTTCATGTCTTTCTGTTTCAATCAAAAGCGGTATGCTACGCTTATCATCCAAAGGGCAACAAAGTAAGACCAGGTGGCTCTCAAGTTCTTTTAGTGGGACAAGATATGCAAAAACTCTGCAGAATCATCAACTGTTTGATATGAAATGAGTACACAGAGTTGAAGATGTAAGTGGAGGATCTTACATTTAGTCTCCCCTTCTCCATTTCAGACACGACGAAGTTTGCAATGTCAGAAGAAACAATGTAGCCAGGACCATTTGCGTAGGGCGGGTATGCTTCCCTGGGCCACTCCTGGAATTTGAGCAGAGAATGTGTTACAGAAAAAAATGGCCCAGGTAAAAAGAATAGAACATATTACATAAGAGTTCAACGGCCACAGGGAAAACTCCATAATTGTGCACCAAACGGTTGCAGTGCCGACAGAACAGTCAACATGATTTCAGGAGACAACAGATTCATAGCGAACTACATATATTGCTCCTGTGGTGGTCATGAAGTGACAGCCAGTTACATGTTGAATTAATGTGTTCTCCATATCAAGAGCATGAAAAACGATTGTTCTGAATAAACACTAGCCCTTCAGAATGATACAAAATGAACAAAGATGCAGTAAGCTCTAAATGAAAATGGCAAACCCTGCAATCTGCTCTGTCAGAAACAATTTGAAGTTACAGATAGTTTAACCATTTCACAACAAAATTGAATGAAGCTCTAATTTACTTCTGTCAGAACCCAAGTAATTTGATTTATAACAGGAAGCATCCCATTAATTTGATCACTAAAGTAAAAGCCATAAATGATAAATAAGAAGTAGCACATGTAAATGGGTGATAACCTTTGGCAGTAACATTTTGAAAGCAAAGGCTATTTTTCTGTTGTTCACCAGAGATTACCTCAAATGAGACAGCCCATTTTCCTTCTCTCAGCGGCCGGTGGTAGTAGTTAATGTTCCCAAGATAGAAGCTTTTACCATATGGGATCTTCTTCACGTCAGACATCACTGAATCAAGCCTGACAAATGTATCATCGTCACACTTCATGATGTACTTGGCGGAAACAACACGTGTCTTGCAAGGACAAAGTGTAACAAAACAAGACGTAAGCACCATGCCAATGATTTTTAGAATTCAGAAGGATACATGAAATAGTAATATATGGTTTTTTATTTGCATCGATTTGTTACATACCGCATATTCACAAATGGCAACAGTTTTTAGAACAACCAGATCATAACTATCTGCAAAAGGCACAATGACAATGTCCCCAAAGAATTCCGCTTCTTTCTTCAGATCTTCATTCACTTTTCTTCTTTCATTCTGCCCTAGAACATGCATTAGTTAATACTGATATCTCACTTCACATGAATAGGCAAAAGAGAAGTAAACAAACTAAATGTGACTTAGAATTACCAAGGCAACAAAAAAACGAGCCACAGTTATAGATGAACTTCGTACTGAAGACATCCATGATCTCCTCACGGCCATGCGCTCTGTGAAATGGCTTCCTGCTGAAAGAATGCCAATGAACAACTCTATAGGCTCTTCAGGAAGAGGAGGGGCTTTCAGTTCTGTAAGTGACTCCAGATTTCTCTGTGCATTGCTAGGATGAGTAATTGGTAATGAACCAGCAACTATTGATTGAATGTCAACATCACCATTCACTGACAAGATAGCAGCGTCCTCAAGAGTATAGCCCTTGAAAGAACAAAAATAACATATGGACACATCAAAAACCATGCAAAAAATTACAGTGGAATGGGGCTACTATGGGTCTATGCCTTCTTAAAAGTTTAAAGCATGTATACATTTTATCATTAGAAATGCTAATCTGAAACCAGCCATATCAAAATGCTTACAGCTTTAAGTTAGATGTTATAGGATCACTCTATAAAATAAAATCACTTGCAAAGTAGGATTGGTTCAGAAGTAAGCACTTACAATACGGTAAGGAAAAGAAGCGACATGCCTCCCATCGACTTGAACATGATAACCTTCTAAACCAGTGCTTAGTGTTAGAACAAACATTTCGTCCTCTACAAAAGGGTATGGCCAATCTATTGAACCTCTAGTCCTCTGTCCGGCAACACGGTTAAGCAACCACATTTTCTTCAAGTCACTGAGTTTGCTTCCATAGTTCCCACTCCATTGCTCACATTTCACCAATCCATCAACTGCACCAATGGGAGGCAATTATAAGAAAACCTAGATAACAAGATAACTAGCCAAACTAATATTTCTCAGATGTTATTATTGGGGAAAGTATAATCAATAACTTGTCTCACTGTAAGAAAAGTCAGTTCTCAAATTATCAGATGGATAAAATCATACATACTTCCTCCATCCATAAATACAAGCATTAATCTGGACAAACATGTGCCCAGATTTATAGCTATAAATTCTTATATTTACGGGTAGAGCGAGTATACAATCAAACTATGATGAACTAGGGTAACATCACACAGAAGGATCTAAATGTTAAATCATCTACTCTAATTCTTTCGGTTACCAAAAGAACTTTTTTTTTACCTAAAAAAAGGGTTTTAAAAAAGGGAACCATTCTTTCAGAAACAGATACCAATTAGGCCTTGTTTGGTTGCAGGGACTAATCCATTAGTCCCTCCACTTTAGTCCCTAGAATCCCAAACAAGAGGGACTAGAAGAAGGGACTAAAATTTCTTTAGTCCATTAGTCCCTATGGAAGGAGCTAAAGTGGACTAAAGATCCCAAACACCACCTTAATTCCATGAGCCATAGCATTTTGTCAGTATAAGACATAACAGGCTATGAACAGTAGTGACCTAGAACTGCAGGAGAACTGATAAGCTGGTCGCTAATGCAACTAATTTGTCATTAACTAAGCGTACAGATGATGAGTTGGGAGGTTCAGCAGCACTAGTACAAAGCAAAGGGAAAAAACATGAATGGTCTGTCATAAATGTGTGAACAGCAGGGGAATTCAGGCTCTTATTCAAAGCAGGGCCCTCCTCAAAAGGGACAAACCTTCTGCATGTTTATTCAACACCAAGGACCATAATTAGATTTTGGAGTGACACATAATGTCACAGAGTTTACCAAACTTGTAAAAATATGGGAATGAATGATTGATCTAACACCCATGAATAAAATTGGAGCACTTCACTCCCACTTCCCTCGTGAAAAGCATCCGGCAGAAACTCCCCAAAGCTTTGATAAATGTGATGATGTTAACATAACATATCGACATGGCATTCCATCAGTAACACCATGGAAGAACCCAACATAGCACCTTACAAAAATGATGAGCAATGACACTTTCCCTATTGAATTGTTCTGTTCTCGCACGGTCTATTAGGACTACCAACAAATTATAAACAAATAGCACATTCAAAAAAATTAAAGACAGTCGACCGCACAGGACAAAAGGCTAAAAATTATTGAGACTGGCTATGGCCGAAAGCTGGAGACTATTGCGCACCAAACGTTGTACTATCAAACCAAACCACAGTCAGATTAGCACCTATCGTGAAACATGGCACTAAATGCAAACCACTACTAACATAAAAGCCATATGGTTAATTAGCATCACATGTGTACTTGCAATAATAGCAACTAGAGATGATCTCAATTCCTCCAAGTTTGGACTAATTACTGCACAGATATGCTCCCGTTCATGTACAACAACCATGTCACATTATTACCAATGAATCACAAAGTGATTATTGAAGGTGACAAGTCTATTGGACGGAAGCACGTACCGGTCTCCTCGTCGGGGCGCGACCGCCAGCCCTCGCACCGGAGCGCGGGCCCCCACTGGCCGCGGAATCGGGTGTTCTGCTCGATCACCGGCCGGCCACTCCAGTCCCCACGGAGACGGGGATTGAAATGGAAGATCCTCGCCGCCTCGTCCCCCTCCCCCGCGCCCCTCACCTCCACCGCGAACTGCGCCACGGCGCCGTTACCTGCAACCCGCCGCGGCGAGCCCACCACCGTGACGTGCGACCCCAGCGCCAGGCCGCAGGGCAGGGCTAGGGCATTCCCCGCGCCGGAGAGCGCCACCGAGCGCGGGCACCGCGGCGGCCGGNAGGAGGGCGGCCTCGCGGAGGAGGCGCCCCCCGGATCGGAACGCGCGGACGGCCGCGGCGTGGAGCGGCGGCGTCGCGTTGAGCGCCCGGATGTCGAGCCTCGAGACGGCGGCGAGGAGGCGGCGGCGGTGGGCCGAGTCGGTGTCGGTGTCGGTGGATGTGGCGACGGTCACGGTGGCGGGTACGGCGAAGCCGAGGCCGCCGCCCGAGGAGTGGAGGGAGAAGGTGGCGACGGAGAGGAGCGCGGCGAAGGGTAGGAGAAGCAGCAGCGGCCGGAGGCGGCCGCCGCAGCCGGCGCGGCGAGGGCGGCGCATGGTGGCGGCCGGCCTCCGTCGGTTTCAATTCGTTTTGGATTGCGGGGGGGCGAGAGCGACGAGGGAAAGGTGCGCGAGTTTTGGAATTTTCCGAGGGTTTAAGAGGGGAATGGAAGGAGGAACGAGACGTTGGTTGTTGCTTGCTGGGCTCGTTAGTGCCCTTTTTGTGTGGAACCCCTCGGTGGTTTCGTTAATTAATGTTGATTTATTGGTGCGCTTTTTTTAGACCAATTGCTAATCTTTGTAGAGTATTGTGGTAGTTTGGTGTGCTCCTGTAGTAATGTGGCATTGTGCATTTGTGTGCACTCACGAATAATTGTTCCTTCTCGATTAGTAGTAGTGTACCGCTTTTGGTGTGTTTGTGTTAATGAGTAATCACTATAGCGTGTAAATATAAAGGACTAGCTTGTTAGGTATCATCCATTGTTTGGAAGTATACTCTTTGCAACTATAAATGGAGTAGTTTTACTTGTTTATTGGGGTGTATTGGTGATTTGGTGGCAACGTTAAACACGTAGAGAACATCTGAACATAGGCATAGCGTTTGGGAGACTTTTTTTCGGAAACTTGTTTGGGTGCCTCTCTGTTGACTCCCACCCGTACTTGAATTTTGCCAAACTAAAATTATGGTCTGTGCAAGTACAAATTAAATGCTCCCATTATCGTTCAGTGTTATCTTTCCATTTTGGACTATAAGTTGATCGGGTCGTCCTATAATTGTGCTAGAATTTTTCCCATTATCATGGTCCCTCGAGATAAACATTTCCTCCGTTCTCCCACCCTCTTCAGCATCACACTATATAACGAACCATAGCGCAAAAGAGAACAAATTAAAACCTGCAAAAATAGGGGCCAGCCTGCAACATTCCACGGGCCCCACCCATCAATCCACGTAGCGTCTGAACTTTCGGAGCATCTCAGGATTCTCAGGATGAGGAAGTCTTTGTGCCGCCCGGATGGAACTTTGCAGAGGCGCGCACCGAGCCGGCAGATGGCGACGGCGAGAGCGCGACGCGTAGTGGTGCTGGTGCCAGCGGCGGCGGCGGCGAATACAACGGGGGGAGGCCGCGACAGATTCCGCCGTCGATTATCACGGCGCGCGGCTCGCGAGCGGTGGTGCCTTGTCTGTCGCGAATGCGCCGCCCACGTCAGTACGTCACTGTCGACCGAGCACTCTCTTGCTCTCTCGTTTGGGCCTGTACTGGTTGGGCCGGAACGGCAGTGTGTTTTAAGTGTGGGCTGGTTTTATTGGGCTAGACCGGGAATGTGGCTTACGTGAGGTCCGTACCAGTTGGGCCGGAACGGGGTTGCGGTTGGAGTGGCGGCCCATTATTTATTGCGTCCAATATGTGCTAGGATAGATAGGCCTTAGCTATTTATTTTCGTGAATGCAAAAGGGCCATCATATGGTTTTTCAGGTTTAGGACCGAAGCCAAAGGTAGACTTGTGATTTAACAATGTACAGTACTATTTGGTTTTTAAAAAACTTTGTACAGTGCTTTCTTTTACATAACGGGTTTAATATAATCTATTATTTCAAAAAAATGAAATGATTTTCCCCGCAAAATTTTATGGATGCTAAGATATAAAGTGACACATCTGTGATTTAGTTTTTGTTTCTCACTTAGGAGAAGCATGGCATTTGCTACTCCATCCGTCCAACACTAAGCTTCCACTGTCCAAAAAGAAAAAAAAAAGAAATAACAACAACAATTTTTAAATCCCAAGAACATGAGAACAATGACCAGAAATACCCCTCATTAATCGTGTGAGTGAGCGGCTAAGTACGGAGATTTTTTTTTCTTGTTTGTGAGCAAAAAGCCCGAGAGTAGAAGTTGATTTATTTGCAGAGTTTAAACATTAGAAGTCGATTCTGTTCAGGCGGAGACTATTATCATCAGCTCAGCTCATGCAATACTACCGCCACCATATTTCCATGGTCAAAACAACGTGGTCAGACACATCCGTACTGGCCATAGTGCATTACAGGGAAAATCAACCACCAAATCATGCAAGTCAATTCTACTTTTATTAGTTGTCTATCCCTTTCAATCATGAAACCCCGTAAATCAATTCTCTGTTAATTAGTTTTGCCTCCCCTTTTCGTCGTGGTTGGTATCACTGGTGCGTTCGTCTAGAAAGAACAGCCATCGCAATAGGACTGCACGGCAAGAACAGGGATCCAATGGATGAATGCAGGACTGTTTAATCCATCGTGTAAAAGTAAACAGATAGAGTGTGAAACTTGAAAGTGATTAACTCTACTTATAACATGGGAGCAGGTAGCCAGGTACCATTGACATGCATATAAATACATACATACATACATACATACATACGTATATGAAGTTCCATGCAAATTTTCACTGCATTCCGACCATTTGTCATCTGAGCACACATGAATCCGAAGAAAGATTTAATCTACAGCTCTACCAAGGTACGGTAGAAGTATATTGATCTAGACTCGTGGATAGCACCCATGTTTGTTCATAAACGAGGAGGGCAACCACATACAAACGTACACGCTGAACAGCAAACCTGGCACAACCTCCTGAGCTCAAGGGCAGTAGGCGTCTTCTTTATTTTGTAACATCATCGAACCTGAGGTGCTGTGCTCAAATTTGCTGCATGTCGATTCCCGACTCAAAAGTTCATGCCTGAAAATAACAAAAAAGCAGGGTCGGATAGCATCCAGGCACTTCATTAAGGATGATGCCGATTTATGTATAGTTCAAGAAACATATATTGAAATATTGCATGCAAATTGAACATTTAGGTGCCAGATTAATTAACCTGGTGAAGATTACAATTTAGCAAGACAGATAGATTACATAATTAATGACACATATTTAGGTGAAACTGTTAAGTTACTCTTGTCATCCTAAAATATTCTACATAATAATGCACATATTTAAACAATACAGTAGTGTGAAGTAAAAAAAAACATAATAAATCAGTACTCCAATGAGATGCAAACATTTTAATGGAACCAGCCAATATATTAGACCAATGTAAAACCATAAAATCACTATATTACAACTATCAGAGATAAATCTGGTTAGTTCAGCAAAAATGATTTAGCTGTAAACATGTTACCAGGTCCTCTGAGGATTAGAAATTAGTGGTCTATTATTTCCTTCCAATTCTAATAAATATATTGTTTTCAAGCTTTGGACCACAGCCAAATCAAGTCATTTTCAAAAAAGTTCTAATCCCCAAAAGTCATAGTTTTACTACATTTGATAGAATCTTTGTATGCTAATGGACGAAGTGAAGACCACTAACACTTAAATACAACTCAGTAACAAATTGTAACACTGGCATGCAGGTCCATAATACAAAAGCAAAACATAATCGATCCAGTTAGCTTAAGTCCGTTGCACCATTTGTATGGAAGTACATAGCTTGTTTTGGGGGACATGCAATCATTTCAGCAATATATGTCGATGTTTAAATTTCATATGTAGAAATATTGGACATATATAACAAAATGTCTCAAGAGTCAAGATATGAATTCACACATACAAGTGTTAAAGTTAATATGCAAGAAAGAGTTTAAGTGTTCAAGGGATTTAGTTGTGCAACAGGATTAAGATGTTGTGTTACTATCCAGTATGCAGGTATGTAGATAAAATCTTAAAGGTTGATGTACATCAGTACATGGCATACTAACTAGTTCAAGTGGATCCTGATGTACTAAATTACTAGAAACTCAATCAGGATTATACTAGTGTTTCCTCCTTTTATCTTTTCAAGCCTTTGCCAATCAAATGAACTCTTCCATGCTCTATTCTTTAATACTAACTGAAACAATGAGCGGTGCAAATTCTACTGGTACTTCTCCTAATACTAACATTTGCATTATTCACAAATTTAAAATTCACTTAATCTAGAATTAAAATCTGTTTAGCTTGTCACTGCAGAAGAGGAACACTTTTCTTATATTTTTTCTGTAATTCCATTTAACTGTTCACAGTACAGACGAAGACAATAGCTGATCTATATAAGTTTACAATGCTACGGCCACACTAATATCCTTAACACACAACACCATCGCCAACTATGGAACTGAGCAAAAAAAAAAAAGTTTATTTGTTATGAGCTATAGACAGCATAGTGGAAGCGAGGTATGGACCTATATGTTGATTAAGATGGTGACATCGACCCAACAAGATTTTCTCCAACAAAAAACCAAAATCATGAGACCCACATGATTGAAGATAATACAGCATGAGACTACTACACCTAATCACATCAAGTATAGCTTGCTGAAGATATTGAAAACAACACTAAGCACTGATAAAAACAAATCACCCCTATTCTAACGCTGAAGGTCAAATTGCCTGCTCCGTGACGCCTTCTAATTTCTAAGCACCAAACATATAAGCCTGTACGGGTTCATCTCACAGCTGAGGCTCAGCTTTCATTTTCAGCAATGCCGTAGATAGGAGATATCAGTATTCGGTCAATACCTAACAATTAAACAAGAGCGCATCTCTGAGCACGCACAATTTCCGTTCCAATACACGCCTAATCCAGCAGGATTGAAACCAAAAGCTACCGGGGAGCAGGATTATACCTCAGCGACCGGGAGAAGGCCAAGCTCCCGGATCACCCCAGCAGCGCCGCGGAGCTGCGCGCCGGAGCCGCAGGCGGGCACCTTATCGAACTGCGACGCCGGCAGCGCCTCCGAGACGAACCCGACCTGGAACTCGATGGTGCCCTTGTCCGGATGGGCGACGATCCCCGTGACGGAGACCCAGAGGAAGAGCTTCTTCGCCTGAATGCCGGAGAGGTCGGTGATGGAGCCGTACGAGAGGCGGCCGCGGATGGTCTTCTCGTAGTAGACGAGGTGGGAGCCGAACCAGACGTAGCAGGTCCCCGCCAGGTGGATCTCGAAGTCGCCGGTGCCCTCGTCGAAGGTGTAGGAGGCGACGGGGTCCGGGATGAGGCCCTTCGGGAGGCCGTACTTGGGGAGGAGGTCGTTCGCCGAGCCGTTCGGTTGGGCCGCCGCTGAGGCAAGCGGCGCGGCGGCGATGACGGCGGCGGAGGCGGCGAGGAGGAGGAGGGCGAGCGGAGACATGGCGGTTGGGAGTTTGGGATTTTCTGTGCTTAGCTTTCCTCACACTGTGGCTGGGGCTAGGGATAGGTGTTAGCCTTTAAATTGGTGTTTTTTTTGGCCGGCTTGACTTTGACTTTGACTTTGGGTTGGGAGAGTTCACCCCTTACTTGAGAGGGAGATAGAGAATACTTGAGAGGGAGATAAACATATGCTCATGCTCATCCATCTAACTTGATATTTTACAAGGAGAACAGGTGAGATAAGACTAAATCTTAAAACCCGTTAATTAAACGATCTTAAACTATTGCAACCACTATATTATTATTCAAACAAATCTACACATAATCTAACATGATTTTTTCTCTTTTTAGTCATGACTCATGATCGAGCACTATTTTAATGATATGGAATGCATGCACTAGCTAGAAAATAAGATATACTAGAATAATGAATATTTGGAGACATTATATTAGGTTATTCATATATAATAGATGCTTGAGAACGAAACATCTCAAAATGTTTTTTAAACTGAAAAAAGGACATTAAAGGAGAAGCTTTCATATTGATATCCTAAGAAGAATACAGCTAGTAGCGAGACTCAAGTGCAAGTCATTTGAGTGCACAACGATAGCCTTCCCCCTGCTCTATGACACAATTCTTCAAAGTGTCTGTTCATAACCTTAACTTTTAACAAATGGCTTTGTCCCCCACTAACTGTCTAGGTAGCAACGAATCGTTTACATGTGTCTTTTAAGCTTACTTTGTTATACATGCCTCTTGATAAACATGAAGTCGTATATGTACTTGGTTAGTGTTTTTTCTTGCTACCACACTTTTAGTTTGTCACAAAATCCTAACTTGATGATCCATATATGTCATAGTTTTCTGAACTTATGCCTAAGTTGTGATTAACAATTTATGAGTCACATAAAGTTTGGCAAAAAATGAGTATAGCGACCAAACAACCCTTGTGTGCCAACATGTCTTTTACATCTTAATTAGCTCTTTCCCTTCTACATTTAACCATCCTCAAAAATTATTTAGCAAAAGGTTTATGTCCATTAAAATAAAAGGAATTCTTATCTTGAATATCTAAACGTTTCATGAAAAGTTTCTTACCTCTCAAATTTGTAAATTGTTTTATGATGCAAGCTGATCCTAACGTGGGCTGATTTGGATTACTGGCTCCGTGCATCACTGGCACTCCAATAACTAAAAAGGATAATTAACAAGAAAAATATGTGGGGGCCATAAGTCAAGCACTCTCTTTCCCTTTCCCTGGTGTCACCCCTCGTCCTTTTTACTCCCTCTGTTTCATAATATAATGATTTTGACCTTTCTCACTTGTAGCGTTGGACCATTTGTCTTATTTAAAAAATTATAAAAGTATTATATATTTTTTACTTAATTTATTATTAAAAATATTTTAAGTATAATTTTTTTATATATTTGTACTAACCGTTTTAATAAAATGAATCAACAAACATTGCAAAAAAAAAAAGTCAAAACTCTTATATTATGAAATAGATGTAAGAGTATAACTCTCAATCCACAATTTCAGTCGTTCAAACATATACAGATCAACTGATTACTGATATACTAGTAGGATATAATGCTAATAAGTTCAATTTGTACTGGGACAAAGAAAACTTCGTAGATTTTATTGCAGGAAATGAGGGTCTACTCCCAGATCAACCCAGGAGCAGACCATCACTTTCGGATAATAAATTGACACGAGGAACCGAGCACGCCAGCACGGGGCACACACATGCATATGTCTCTCACCTTTGTGTTCAGCAATACAGTTTGCAATTGTCACAATCAGAAAACCCGGGAGAGCAACTTGTATACTGATCGATCTGAAGCTAGCTATATCGGGCGGCTATACCTCGGCGACGGGGAGCGGCAGGCCGAGCTGGCGGACGAGCCCAGCCGCGCCGCGGAGCTGTGCGCCGGCGCCGGAGCCGCAGATGGGCACGTTGGCGAAGTCCGATTCCGGGAGCGCCTCGGAGATGAACCCGGCCTGGAACTCGACGGTGCCCTCGTCGGGGTGGGCGATGATGGTGGTGATGGAGACCCAGAGGAAGAACTTCTTGGCCTGGATGCCGGTGAGGCCGTTGATTGTGCCGTAGGAGATGCGGCCGGCGATGGTGTCCTCGAAGTAGGCGAGGTGGGAGCCGAACCAGATGTAGCAGGTGCTGGCCAGCTGGATCTCGAAGTCGCCCGTCGCGTTGTCGAAGGTGTAGGAGGAGATGGTCTCCGGGATCAGGCCCCGGGGGAGCCCGTACTCCGGGAGGAGGTCGTTCGCCACGCCGTGGAGCTGGGCGTTGGCGGCGAGCGGCGCGGCGGCCGCCGCGGCGGCGACGGCGAGGAGGAGGATGGAGAGGGGAGACATGGTGGCTAGCTTTGGGGTTTGGGTTTTTGTGTCACCTTTTTCTCAGGTGTGTGTTTGGAGTGGATGAGTGTTGGAGGCCTAGGGGCTCTGCTTTTAAATGGGAGGATTAACTGTTTACTAGTACTTCATGATTGCAAGTTCATAATTTCGTAGAAGCAAGCTAATAAATACGCCATTTAATAATAGTGCATATATAGTTCATCTAATTTTTTTTTGAGATTAGTTCATCTAAAAATTAACATTACTCTTGTGAACAATTTCGGCCGAGAAATTAGTGCTATAACATCCCGCAAAAAAATTACTATAACATCATACTTTATTCCTAAACTATGAAATTAGCAAATTTAGATATGTCTTTTTTATGAATTTTTCATGTAAAAAATGATATCGCAATGCTGTGAAGTTATTTATTTTTAGAGCAAATTCCAATTTACACCGGGTAAAATGTAACTAGTTTCACTTTGCACCTGGTTTAGTGTATACTTTCACTTTGCACCGGGTTAACATAGAGAGAAGTCATTAAATTTATAGAAATTCCATAAATATTTTAAATTATGAACCAAACTTTGTGAAGCCTAGCTAATTAAATCTATATTATTTTCTAAGTTCCATTCATATATTTTACAAGATTTTCTTTAAATTATATGGTACAACTCAGTGAAAAGTAAAACTTGTTTCATGGTACTCCGGTGCAAAATGAAAGTATAATCTACTCACAATACGTTCTACTCGGTGCAAAGTATAATCTACTCTTATTATTATCTGAGGCATCTATTTTGTTGCAATTATTTGAGGTGGCTATTTGGAAATTTTGCATGTACCTAAACCGACTTAAGACTTCGAGACATGAAAGTGCATGTATAGTACGGAGTAGTTATTAAGAATTTCAAAATTATTTAAACATAGTTTACAATGTCATGCATCAACTCATAGTAGCAACTATCCTTTCCACGCTTAATAAGCTACTTGTGTTTACTGTTGGGAAATTGCTATAGCAGAGTACTGTTTGCATGGTAATCGACATTCATATGTGCATTCTTTCCGGGCTCTTAAATACTCTAAACGCTCACACCACATATGGACCGAATTGTCTCACGACATTTTGAACCTAGCTCACATGCCGCATTAATAAGCTAACAACTCAACCCTCGTAACCACCACCTACATCTCCTAAGTGCCGAAGAGGCAACATCAACCTGTGTGAAACTGAAACCTAAGGAGAACCAAGAACAACGATTATGATTATCAGTGTTGAAGTGTGATCTGATTTTATAATTTTGGGGTAAAATGAGAAAGACAGTCTAAAGAAATCGTGCGCATTACATTCATTCATGCATACCAGTAATAATTCTCCCCAGATCGATCGCCCCTGTGATGGAACGGAATTATACTGGTACGAGCCATATGCATTAGAGGCGACAGCGATGAGGTAGCGGAATTGGTTGGCTTCGGTCGCCCAATTAATCCCGTGGCCTGCGGAATTGGCTGGCTTTGGTCGCCCAATTAATCCCCTGGCTTGAACGCTGACACTGACAGCCACCTGCTGAAGCAGCTACGTATCGCTATCCGTGTGTAATGTGTAGAATACTAATGTTATGGCGTGCGTGTTTAGCACACAGGTGGTTGTCAACGATAGATCCAAGGATCGCGTATTGAAGATTTGAAGTCCCTTGGTCGCGGAGCACCTGCGAGTTGGGTGTCGACCTATGTAAAAATTGTCACTGATCAAATCGTCTTCTTAGCTTGTCAGATGCGTCCGGCCTTCGTTTCCAAACCTCATCGTTATTAAGGTCGGTGAACCATGGTCATTCCATGCCAAAGTGCACTAAACATGAGGTTTTCTTCCTAACAAAATCTGACTGATTTGATAAAAGAAAATCTGACTGAAATCGAACTCCCAAGTAGATCATCATTTTACAGGGCCTAGGTAGTTTATTTCAGGCCCAATCGGACTGAAAGCTTCTCAGGCCTGCTCCCAAGTAGAAAGTTGGGCCAGGCCAGGTCAAGCCCTGGTCGGGCCACCCGAGTGATCGATCAACAAACATCATATAAAGGGCCGAAACTTAACAATGTTAGAATTATGAAATGTATGAATCGGATAGTTGGAAGTTGGAATATGGTTATTTTAACATGACAAAAGCGGATCCAAAATCACCTGAACTCAACACCGACAGTAATTATAATTTACAATCTCTTTACTTTACTTACTTTCCATGTTACCAGCCTCGGGCTCGAGTTTTTGAGGCACAATGAGTTAATGATACTGCTAGTAGCCTAGTACTCAACATCTGCGCCCAATTTTTTCCCCCATTTCTGATGTGTGAACCACACATTTTTTTTTTCATGTGAGGTGATATCGTGCTTCCAGATTCATATTCTACACTATTTCTGTATAAATGGAGCAGCGGATATTCACCATAAATTCTGCACAAGTTCGAAGTAAACCTAAACCTACTCTTTCACATGGCAATTAGAGATATTTACTAAAACTAGAATCATCATTAGCAACAGCAGAGGCCACAGGAACTCATGCAAGGATATAAAGATTTACATGTGCCATTGCCTCTGTCCATGTTACTTGTGTGCAATTCCACGTGCTCAGGTGATGGTGCTAGAAGTTCCATTCTGGTTTCTGGTCAGAAACCAGAAACCTCATCATGCCTTCGCCTAATTTGGCTATCTCCAATAACCAAATTTCTGTTAGCTTGTACCGGTAAGGTTCATGTTCAGGCCCCATGTGTCATCAGTTGCTTATACTTCGTATAATCTATCCCATTCAACCTAACACAGCATAAGATCTGCTCAGGCAGCTCTTCAGCTTTATTTCCCTACATATAGCAAGAAAAAACCATAAATAAATCAATCTTTTATAGCAAATGAAAAGGTTGTGGTCCCTGTTAGAAGAGCATACCTGAATGGTTAGACCAACATCTAGCATGCATATTTTTAGCCTGTCCAAAAATGTTTCAAAACCTTTCCTTGAGATGTAGCTAAACCTATGCATATCAATGTCAACCTCAAAGTAGTTGTCACCCTGCACAGATATAAATGATGCAAACATTGCTTGAGGAGGTTATAAAGTTAAAGTAGTAAAAGATCAAAGGGTGGTTACGATGAAAATATTGCATCTACTTCTCTAATAGTGACATAGTAGCTGATTTCTGTGGATGCATGCAACAACAGTACAGAAGTTTCTAAAAATAAGCACAACTGACCAGGTAAAACTCGTGTTGAGGTCTAGAAAGCACAGGCTTTTCATTGTATGCATGCATCAGCTTCCTCTCAGCTGCACTTAAAGGAAGGTCCTCCAGATTTGCCACTCGGCCAAGAATCTTTAGCCGTTCTCGAAATGGTATGGTTGTTTCCATCGGAAATGCTTTCACCTTTTCTACATGATCATCAACTAATTTCTGTTTGGGAAGTCAAGGGGGAAAAGTTACAGAATTGTTCACTCATAACAATAATCAGCAAAGGAACTTTGACTGTGTTCAGACAGTACTGAAACAAATGAATGTGAAATAAAAAGGAGTATAGACAGATCATCAATCACAAATCACATAATAGTATTAATAATGCTAGTAACCAAGGCCAATGATGAAAACTAATAGAACTCCTAATTAGACCTATCCTGAAACCACACATGTTGACTCTCCTGATTTGTCAGATGGTACAGCATAAATATGCTCAGTATGCACCTTTTTGCCTTTGTTAGCTATTTAGTACAGTACTACCTAAGACATTGGCCGTTGATCTTCAAGCTACAAGAAAATGGTCTTTTAACTATATCCCGCTAAGTGCTCTAGGACCCTGGAAGTGCCTTTCTTTTGCCACCAGGCCAGTATTCCCAGGGTTAATATGTAGGGTGCAATTCCATTTAATGTAGTAGGAATTGCACCCAAAATTCCTACTACATTTAATGAACCCTTACAATGAGGTACTCTCTACTAGTTTGCACTAGCCTGAATGGAAAAAAAAAAACAATGAAGTATTAACTTTCTATTTTGTTTTCTTTAAAAAGCTGATCTCTGTAGCATCATTTTGAAACTTTTACGGTGCACATAAAACGGTTAGGATAATGCTTATTTTCAAAAACCAGCTAGTGACAGATCTTGCCAATAAACAGCACAAAAGGTATATACAGCATCAGACTTAGCTTTGTCAATAGAGAAAGGAAATAGAACATAAACAATAAGTGAAAGAAACAATTTAATGATCAAAATCTTACTCTGATATGCTCTATAAATGATGGGGGGAGTTCTTTTGAGTATGTTTCAGAGAGCCTAAAATATAAAACAAAGCTCATCCCTTCTCCATCGATTTCATTTTGAAATAATGAGGCAGGATACAGTGGAACCTGCGAAAAACACATTAAAAATAAAGTCAAACCACTGAATGATATGGAGCAACTATCAAGAGCATATAATGTTTACATGTGAAAAGAAAATGTACAGTGGTTAACTGGTTAACTAGAAACTCAAATCCAGCTTTAATATTCAAGATTTTCTGAACTTGAATCCAGCAGCAGGGTCATAGCAAAAATAACCTCCCTACATACAATCAAGTGGCTATACCCTAATCCTTCATAGTAGATTCAATATCTCAAAACTATTTAGTATGATAAACATACAGGTGTCACCAATCAGTCAAACTTATGGGTTGTAAGAGCAATTAGTTGCGGTTTCCTTTTAAAACAGAAATCCATCTTAAATACAATAATTCATGTTATCTTAGGACATAATAGTTTTATCAGATACTGTAACTACTATCATTGGGACAGTATTATTCAATTACACAAATTGCACAGCTTCAGAAAAGAATCAGCAGTTCAGGATGTTCTAAACAGAACAAAAAAGGACAACTCAGAGCATGCAAACAGACAGTTAAATCTTTAAAATAGTTTCCGCATATGATTGTTATATGCAGAGCAGCACTATGCTAGCAAAATAATTCCGTGCAAAATTTTCAACGTGATTTAAAAACAAGTCATTTAGAAGAGGTCAAACTCTAGAGATGCTTTATGGTGCATGGAAGGTACTAAAGGTACCTCCACTTAAAGTGGTCAATAGATATAATTCCATTAATAATGTGAATGCACCTGTAGTACCTTACAGTCCTTACCAGCACCAGAAAACAACTCAACTTTAAAATCGGGATAACTCACCTGTACATTGACCACCAAAAGAGTTGGGAGTTTACTGGAGATTTGAATATCAGGAAGTTGAACATATCGGGATATATGGTTGAGTTTTTGCGGAGACAAGTATACATCGACTCCAAATGGGTAGTATCCTGCATAATTTGGAGCAAGCTCTTTCTTTTTATCCCTGAAAATTTTAGTTGAAACTAAGATCACTTGTTTTCCAAAAGCACCCACCACTTTCAGAGAAACATGTGCACCCTCCATTCGAAAAAGAAAAACCCTTCTAGGCATGAACTGGACAAGTTCTTGTCCAAATTCATCCTCAGAAATTGATTCTTTTGGGGATGGAGGGTGTATGGCAGAATGAACATGATGATATATTCTTGAAGCAAATCCTGAGAACAATGGTTACCTAAAATAGTTTGACCCACGGACTCGGAAAGTCCCAGGATCAATATGAGACCAGCTGTTCAGTATTTTCTTTTCCATTAAGCATAACTGGACTTGAGAACCTGCTAGAGGCCTTTCAATGAAATCCTTCGTGGACACTGAACAAAAGAGAAGAACCGAATTACTTTGATAATTTTTCTTAAGACAAAATTTCATATTAGCCTATATCATGTATAAATCCAAATGAATGGACTGCACTAACATGTGACTTTATCTCATGTACAAATGTATGCCCCTAAGCTAGAGCACACAAACTTGAAAGATAGAACACAAGTATAAGAACAAGATGCCTCCCACCTCATTACATGGGGGCAAACTGACTGATAATTTTTAATTAAAAATGGAAGATTGTCAAGATGGAAAGTAGCTGATGTAAAATGTAATTCAGCACTCGAGGAAAGTGCCAAAAACAAAAGTGTCTGATTAATATAATGCTTACATAGTGTGGAAGAAGGATGCGCTTCTCCAGACTTCTTCTTGAATGAGAGCTTCAAGGAGGGCATCTTCATGGAATGAGTTGGGCTTGTGGAAAGAGGTCTCTTCTTCTCATTTACACCAACTGCGGAGGCAATACAAGGTAAACAGTTGTTTGGCAGGAGGCCACAATCATCTAGTATCCTTCCTCCACCATGTGCACTATCCTCAGCCGAAACACTAGCCACATCCTCATGGCTAACAGAGGGCCTCACACCATTCTCCAAATTTCCCCTTGGCAGCTCGCTGGACCTTGGCTTTCTGTAGTGCATCTCAGATGAATGCGCGCTTCCATTGAAGCTCCCGCCATTGGCATCTCTCGTGCTCAATGCCGCATCGTTCTCAAACCCGTTCAATGAAAAAGCATCTGCAGAGTCAACAAGAGCTCAAAGGTTCAACGATCTCCAAGTGAACCACACTGGGAGGTTGGGGGTACTACCCTACATGCCTATTATATCCTACTACATTGTGGCATCACATGTTACCATCTTGCACGCTGTGGAAATCTTCCTCCCCATCTGACTCGCTCATGGCAAACGAGTCGTACCATGCCTCCTCAATGCTCCCGGAAACTGCAGCAAGGAAGTTGCCAAATCTGCGTCAGGTCAAACCGGACTACCAAGTGGTACTACTACAATGCAAGGCATCCACATTCATTGGCACAGAAAACAATAATTGTACGAACATGAAGATTAATTGCAACGCCCACTGATCCCAGCCTAGAAATTAGAACAAGGTAAAACTCGCCAAAGCAATTAAAAAATTTCATCAGTTGTTGGTAGATGCGCACGGCGACCTCTAGAGTCTAGAACGCCATAGTTTAATCGCGTGGAAGGCGCAATCTCACGCAGTACCCTCGAATGGTCCCCCAGGATCAAATCTAATTCCCCAAACAAGCATAGGCAAAAGGAATCGGGAGAAAAGCAACCCG
>CM002481.1:22161348-22178315 GCA_000325765.3 Leersia perrieri
TCCCCACGCACGCGCTCGGCCGCGACACGCACGTCCCCATCTCTCCCCTCCCCGCCCGCCTGTCGGAGATCGGGCGGCCCGCGCGGACGAGCCGGAGGAGGAGGAGGAAGAGGCGGCGGCGGCGGCGCGTCGCGTGGGTGGGAGACGCGATGCGGGAGATTTCCAAGGGAGGCGCAAACTTTTGTGGCGGTGGTGGTGACGGAGGAGGAAGGAAGAGGTGCGTTGCGTTGCGGACTAGCGGTGCGGCGCGGCGCCTGGCTTTGGCTTTCTTTCCCACATGAGTGGGTGGTGGTGGGATGGAGAGAGGGAGGCGCGGCTGGACGCGGTGTATGGTTGGCGCGACGGCTCGTGTTGTGTCTTTCTTGGTGGGGGGTGAGGTGGGGGCCCGCGCTTTTCTGGAGAGACGGGGGTTGGGGGCCTGTGACTTGTTGTGTTTGTTGTGTGTACTGTCCCCTCGCGTGTCATGTCTGAATCTGAGAGATGCTTAAGAGCTTGCTTACCTGAAATTGCATTAGCTACTCCATGGTCATGGTCTGGTCTGTTCAGATTGTTCTCATTTGAAACCATTTCATTATATGGCAAGTTGCAAAATTTTGGCTTCATTTAGTTTGCTACTAAATATTGGCTACTTAAAAATATGGCAACATTCTATAACTTCTCCTCACAAAATTATGTTAATATTTGGTAAGGAAACAAACTAAATATTGCCTTCACATTTTCAACTTACCAAAATTTTGGCATTGCCAAAACTTGGCTTGGTAAGGTTGATTTTGACAACAAACTGAACAGACCCCTAAACTCTTTTTAAAAAACTCTTGTAACACCCCCGTTTAATTCGCAAAATAAAAAAAATAGGAATCACATTAGACATTTGACCGGATGTCAGACAAGATTTTCAGACACAAATGAAAAAACTAATTTCGTTACTCGCCTGAAATCAGCGAGACGAATCTATTAAGCCTAATTAATTTGTTATTGACACATATGGATTACTTTAGCACTTATGGCTAATCATAGACTAACTAGACTCAAAAGATACTTCTCGCGATTTCCATGTAAATTATGCAATTAGTTTTTTATTAATCTATATTTAATGCTCCATACATACGTTAAATGATTCCATGTGACTTTTTGGGAAAAAAAATTGGAACTAAAAAAATTGGAACTAAAATAACGGCTTAATTAGGATCTGTCGAAATGATTAAGTGGTGTAGATATTTTACAAAAGGTTAGACAATATTGAGAAGTATATGTTAGTATGTGCCGTACATCATCTTATCGCGACTACATCACATGTCGGGCTTTATTTTATCGAACGATAACTTTCCAGTATGTTGGTATTTCTTTGTCACGAATCATCTATGCCATAAAAAAATCTCGTGGTATGCTAAACAAAAAAATTGTCTTTGACTTGTTGTACCAATAAGCCACATTTCAACGATGTAAATCGTCAACCATTCCTTTAGATCTGTTTTATTTACCTGAAAAAAAAAATAGCCATAGCGTGCGTCATATTTGATGCCATTGACCGTTGACCGGTCTCAATAGGTGTGATGCAATGGAAAGTTCCAAGTCGGTCGAGCAAAATCCCTACGAGCTAGGCTACGAGGTGGCTAGCCACGTCCCACGTGCACGTGCATCATGGGGTCAGCCGTCCGGTACGTGGTCCTGTCACGTTCGGATCGTACCCCTAATCTATCGTGCACCACACAGTTGGTACGGGAGGACGGAACAAATGTTACGTCACATTCATCATGGGTCATATGAACAAGGTCCGGACAAAATAAGATGATAATACAGAAATTTGGAGGAGGAGGGGGGCATAAGTATGCTACTAGTAGTATGTATATTTTGTTACGGATGCATCACTTTTACAACAGTTTCATCCGGAAAGCTTTTCCCAGTAGTTCAGTTTTTAAGAGGATGGTGTGCTGCTGTTTTGTATGGGTGCGTTGGTTCGTTGATGTTGGCAAAATGGTAAAAAAAAAAAAGCACAGGCAAAACGTTAGTATGTGATTAATTAATTATTGGTTATTTTAAACAGAAAATAGATTAATTT
Organism: Leersia perrieri; assembly: GCA_000325765.3. Classification (NCBI taxonomy): domain Eukaryota; kingdom Viridiplantae; phylum Streptophyta; class Magnoliopsida; order Poales; family Poaceae; genus Leersia; species Leersia perrieri. The sequence continues at coordinate 22,163,408 of CM002481.1, forward strand.
AGTTTTTTAATAACTTTTGTGTAGAAAATTTTTCTAAAATATACATTATTTGGTAGTTCAGGAAGCGTGCGTATGAGAAAAGAAAAAAAACATTGTGTGAAGTTGCTGACACTATTTGTTTTGCCACAAAGGAACACCCCATGCATACAGTAAGATGTAGTGTTCCTGTGATATACCGAGGATTTCATATCCTATGAAATTTGCCTTTAGTCCTTAATAAAACCTCTAGTATCAGGTGGAAAAATGTTATGCAATATACTCTCTCCATGTTTGTATTTAAATAATGCCAGTTAGCTCATTTTTTAACTACCAGTCAGGCGTCGTGTAAAAAAATAGGGTGATAGATTGCAGTTCTTTCGGGGATATTAATACTATCGTAAAGGATTGTAACCTATCACACTGTTCCGTATCTCGACCTGCGTAGAGCCAGAAACAATAAAAGGTATTGGTATTGTAGAACATCAAAAAATATCAAAATCAGAATTGTCGGAACAGAGACTTGGAAACAACAAATATCGCAACAACAAGCAAAATATAATCATGTTTACATTTTAAATCAACACCAAACTACCATGTTTACGTTTTAAATTAATATCATACTACCATGTAACTATTAGTGAACATTCAAAACAATAATAATTAAAATATTTAACTTGAATACTTCGTAACAACACTACAACATCAATGTTTATACATAGGGTCTCCTGGCTACGCTTTCATTTATAGTGATGGGTTGATGGGTTGTGCGTGCTATTTTTTTAAGAATAAGATAAAACAACATAACACTAAAAAAAGGCTGGAATAATTTCTCCACCATTTCCATTTTATTTTTTAAGAATTCATCATAGGAAAACAATAGGCACAAAGCAGTATGACCAGAAAAATATGTACCATTCATGTACTGAAGTGTGATATCTTTTTAGGGAACTTGTAGAAATCAATATGTTAGAACTATTTCGAACTGGGCGATTCTCTATGAGAAAATGAATCGATATGACGAATTCATGCAAAAAAAAATTGTCTAAAATTTGTGTGCTCAAGTACAATAAATACAACTACTAACATTGAATTCGAAATAACTCGGCCACAAAAGTGATTCGTTGCATGCATCACTGATTAATGTCCCCCCAGATTCGAAGTCTGCTTCCTCCTCAAATCGCTCCTTTTCTTTCCGGCGTACGTAGACCTGGTGCAGGGAGTTCCTTAGACGACGTCAGCAGTGTGGGCGGAAAAGGCTGTAGCACTCACGCCGACGTCATCATTTCTTACGGGAAATACCAAAAAAAAGTTTCTTTTCCTTACGCCTCAATTTCGACTAATTTTCCTGAGATCTTCTACGCGGAGCTCCATGCATGAATGATTGGTGGCTGGTGCGTGTTTTCTTTTCGTTTTCTTTCCCACTTTCTTGCTTACGCGTGTGTATTTTTCGAGCAGCCTGATTTGAACAGTTCTTGGCAACATATGGTCGTTGTGCAGATCAGTAGCTGTAACCAAAGGAGATTTTGACATCATTTCATCAGCTCATGTGGCAAATGCGTGGCTACGATGAGTTGGGGAGTCAAAAGTTTACAACAATTATCATGTTAATAAGTATTAGTGGTAAACGATAGTATGCCATGAATTATTGTAATACTCAAACCGCAGTGGTAGCGGTTTGATCAGAAGTAAGCAATCTTTCAATGTTTCATCATGCATGTGCGACATTGTATTTTTGTATGTGTAAAAGTATAGGGTGCGTACGTATATATATATCCATCATAGGCGTTAGTCATTGTCAAGATATATTGGATACATAATACAGTAACTAAATTCAGGAGATGCCTTGGTGGCTCAAACTGCTCTGCTAACAATATGATCAGACTTTTGGACAAGTTTCCGGTGGATCAGATTAATTAAGAACTCAAGATGCATGCACGTGTTACCCACTAATCAATTAGCTGTATTAATTAGCACCATCTAATTAAGCTAGCCACCTACCCTTAAAGATCAGAAAGAGGTTATAATTAGCCGGCACCTCATATTACAAAACTGCATTAACAAAAAGAATCAAGCATAATAAAACGCCCTCAAAAAGATAGTATATGCTTTTTGTGACCGCATTCAACAAATGATCACTAGAGGTAGAGCACAAAATTGTGCCGACTATTCTACGGTGCCGGCGTGCCGCTTTGTTTGAAATCCGAAGCGAGTTTGCCGTTGCATGGACGCCGGCCGCCCAGGCCAGAGTGTGGATTTTTCCTTGTTACGGAGTACTGAGTGCTACGTTGTAAAATACAAGTAGTACTTGTACGACAAGTCTGATCGTTGAGTATAGTATTGCGGCGTCGAGCAGTTGTTGAGCAGCTGGGTGTATTTGATTGGTTCAGTGTAGTACTGTATAGTCCACGTGCATGGTTTTTCTCTCGCTGTTATTGCATTATTATTACTGCTTTTAAGTTTTAACCCCCCAATTAATGGTATTTTTATCCTATTTTTTTACTTTGCGATTTTTTTACGTATTTTATTTTTAAACTTGTGTTTACCCCGTTCCGTTAAATCCGCTTAGGGGTGTTAAAAAACAAGTCAAACAGATTAAAATTCTTCTCAACTTTATGTTTGGACTTCTTTAAAATTGAATGTGCGAACATTAAATTTAATGTCAAAACAAAAGCAAAATTAGTCCTAAAAAGTAGATAATTTTACAAATGTTATTGTATATAACACCGTTAAGAGTATCTAATGGAGTAGGACAAACATATGCTTCAGTTTAAAAAAAAGAGCAAAAAGTTCAAAAAGTAGCGACAATGTCACAATTGAAGTTAAAGTTAGAGGTAAGTACACAACTATCATTTCTTTTCTTTTGGATCACACGTATGACGTATCAGCACACATAAAGCGGGACACAAATCACTACACCAATACATCACACTCGATCACTACACGTATACATGGAAAGAGAGATCATTAATACCAGCGATACACCGCTGATCTTATAAAATTCAGCCCATGCAAGTGAATCGTCTAGAAGTACTTGGTTTTGTACATGCATAAGCTTGGTACTCCCTATATATTATTCTCTGACCAATACATACGCGAAGTACTAATTACTACTTTGATCAATATGTATATATATTTTATTTAAGCCTGAATGGGGAGTTGGAGCCATGATTTCGTGGTGCTACTTTAGTATTGTAACCGTTAGGATAAAATCCCTTTTGTTTTAAAAACCTTGTGCTATCTGAATTTAATCTCCAACGATGTGATTTTTTAACCTACAGCGACGTGACTGTGGAGTGGAGTTAACAAGGAGTAAATGTTCTCAATTATTGAATACTTGGAGCACAAGAGATGCACGTTTGTACAGTAGTTTCATTAATACGGGTATAACTTGATGGAAATTAAACAATTAATTCAGGCCACTTTATTAAAAGGTACTCTCAATTGTCATGCCCCATGCGTTCTAGCCAGTGGGTGTGAGCCCTAATCATGTGAGGATGTGACCTGGGAAAAAAAATCCGACGGCAATTTCCGGAGGGAGAGATCGATGGATCATGGATAGATGATGCCATTCATGCATTTGGCCGCCACAAAAAGCAAATATACACCACGAAAAAGTAGCTGAACCACCAATTTTGTTTTGACTTGTAAAGCACCAGGTTCGTTCTGATCGTTATGATGATGTCCAAGGCAGTAACTAGCATCCACACGCAACGAACATATATTTAAGACAATAATCCGGTTTATTTGTTTTTTAAACCGTGTAGCATTATATACTCTCTGGAATTTTAAGATGTGTTTTACTGATAACTGAATATTTCCACACCACTTGGTGAAAATCTAAGCTAAGTGTAAATAAGCCTACTTAGCTGGTAAATTATCCTTCTAGTGGAATTTTTTTGTTTGGATTTAAGTGCTACACTTGACATATGTGCTCGTAAAAGTATATTAGTCTTCAGCGGTAATAGGTAACATACTCTTTTGATATTGAGGCGTTTGTGTGACTTCATCAATCTCAATCTCAACATACATATGCCGTCTCGGTCTAGCAGATGTGCTCATAAAAATAATTTGTTTGTGTATTTATAAGGATGTACAGACTTGTGTGTGAGTTTGTAGAGTTTGCACTGCATTTTGAAGAACGTTTGCTAAGGCGTAGCTAAGAACTTGCTGGCCACACCTATGTGCAACATGTAGAGCCTACCAAAAACCATGGCACCATAAAACTATGGTAACAATAAGAAAACAACAGCTGAAAATGTTTACCTATGTTTGATGAACGGAAATGAATCAAATACACTCCTGCACGTAATGGTGTATGTACATGGTGATATGACCAAGATATCCAAATAACTATCACGCTACGCACTAGATTTGTGGGCAGCGACATTTCTTTTTTTTTGCAAGTGGCTGATTCTGGAACCGCCTGCAAAATAAGGTCAGGCCAGCATCGTTCGGAGCCGCTTGCAAAAAAGAGAAGGAGAGGAAAAGCTAACAAAAAAAGGGAAGAAGAGGGGACCGACATAGCTGAAAAAAAAATCACTCTCGTTTCTCCTCCCCTCCCTCTCTTCTCTCACCTCTCCACTCTCTCCATCTCTCTCTCACCTCTCCTCTCATCTCTCTCGAGCGGCAACTGGCAGCGGCGCCAGAGCGGCAGCACGTGCGGCGGCGCGGGGGCCTGATGACGCACGACGTTGGCTGCGGCCGGATCCCGCCACCGCTGTCATCGCCAACAGGGAGGCCAGATCTCGGGGGTGACGAGTAGTGGGTGGGCTCTGGTGCGGCGATAGACGACAATGGGGCCTGATGGCGGAGGGATCTTGTTCAGATGACAGTGCGAGGCCGGCGGCAGCAGCGATGAATTATTTTTAATTTTTTTACTTGCAAATAATTTTTGTAGGTGAACGCCAGACAAATCACGATTTTTAGAGATTTAAAGCGGGTGGCGTGCCGGCCTTCGTACACAAAAATTGTTATTACCCGTCAAAAAAAGAAATTTTGGCCTAATGACGTGGCCACGAGCTACGGCCGTGTGTCCTGAAATTTTGGGCGAGCCGGGAACTAAATTATACTGTTGGCACGTCATTATCCTGAGAAATTAAACCAAACGCTTCTTCGGTCCAAATCAATAAATTAATGATGATGCTCTTTGCTTAGCTTGGATCCCTGCGGGGGGAGACGTTGATCGATAACTCCACATTATTGATTCGCAAATGATTTTATTTTGACACTCGCTACTCCGGCATCCGGCCGTCGCGTGCCAAGTAGGGCAGTGTACGCACTTTTGTGGCTGAAGCGATTTGGTCGGTCAGCTCGTCGTATGCTTCGTGCCGGCCAGGGCACACCATACACCGGTTGGGGTCTCGTTTTTTTGGCCCGGCCCGGCGTGCGTGCGTGCATGCATGTGGATGCGTGGTTCATGTGTGGTCGTGTGGAGTGGCTGGCGTGTCCGGTCTGGTCGGGTTGGAGTCACGTCCCTCTCATCTGAATATCTGATCGACCGGACGGGCGGACGTTCACGGGCTCCGGTCGGAGATGTCTGTGACGTTTGTTCGTCCGTATAGTTCGATCGTACCGGTTCAAATAGATTGGTTACTGGTTAGCGATGTACAGGTAGACAGGTACACGACGAGATACATCCACCTAACGGCTTCTCGTGTGGGCATCCATCAGCTTGGATATATATGCTACGTCGAACTCGAACATCGTATGCCGGCCACAATTTAGTCACTGTTTCTTTTCGTTTAGGATTATTATAATTTAGATTATTAAGTCAGATTACTATAAACTAGATTGTTATATTCTGTAAGTAGAATAAACTATGGATTATTTCTTTCCTAGATCATCAAAGCTTAGATTATTAAGTTTACATGTCTAAAATGGAAGCGGAGTGGCATGATGGTTAATTTTCCACCCAATAATTTAGAAAAATCTCACCTAAATTAGCTTATCAGTTATAACAATCCATACTACAGATTATAATAAGCTGCTTGTATCTTTCATATTATTTTCAATAATCTAGATTATAATAATCATAAGCTGAAAGAAACAAGTTCTTATTCACTGCATCAATCATTTTTTAGCGATCCTGTCTATTCGCAAAATAGGCTCTCTTACAGTTTTTTTTGAAAGGAGGCACTATTACAGTTGATGGGCTGAAATTCTGAAACCCATCTACAGCTGACGTGTCCAGCCCAAACCAATAGCCCACGTTATGGTTTCAAGGTTATCCATCCTTCGCCGGGGGATAATTTGGTCGGGCCGAAGCTCCTCGAGGTCACCGCGGGTGTAAAATCTCCACCGGCCGCGCCGTCGCCGTCGCCGCCGCCGCACTGAAACCCTCACCGCTGACCGCCGCCGCGGGGAAACCCCACTGCGCACGGGACGCCGGCGGGCACGATGGTGTCGATCTCGATGTACCGCGGGAACCTCCACCGGGCGGGGGCCGACGCCGACCACCGCTGGCCGGCGCCCGCCCCCACAATCACCGCGGCGCGGTTCCGCAGACTTCTCCGCGGCCGCTCGCTCTCCCTCGCCCGGGTCGAGGGCGCGGGGCGGGCTGATTCCGCGGGCTCCTCTTCGACCTCCCGTCTCGCGGATGGCGACGCGGCGGGGGAGGAGGGGGCGGACCACGAGGAGGAGCATGAGGAGGGGGAGGAAGGAGAGCAGGATGGGGAGGAAGGAGAGCAGGAGGGTGAGGAAGGAGAGGAGGATGAGCAGCAACCGGAAGAGGCGGGGGAGGAGCAGGAGGAGGGGCCAGTGGTGGATGCTGATATGGACGATGCCGGAGAGGTGCTCGTCGGAGGTGAAGATGCTGATGGCAATGGTGATGCCGGTGATGCTCAAGAAGGTCAAGGTGAAAGCGAAGGCTTCGATCCTGATCCAGAGGTAAGCACTACTAAAATTCCTGACTCTTGTTTTCTGTATGTGGAACTGCAAGTCTGCAATTAATCTAGGGAATTCAGGTGCAGTTTGAGACAGTAAACTGCATTTTCAGATTTTTTTTTCTAGCAAAATATGTTCGGTAGGGTGAGAATCGATAGATGAAAGGTGATGAATTTGGGGGGAGGTGTAACAGATTCATTTAATTTTGGAGATAGTCCTATGAGTATGACAAGTCCTAATTGTAGTATCTTGAAACTTATGCATTTTCATAAGGTAGTTCTGCCTGCTTAGATGTTTAATGCAGTGTCAGAGTAGGTTGAAATTTCTTTGCCTGCCATGAAGAATTGAGCTTCAAGCTGCATTGAACAAAGTTGGGTGTTGTGTTTAAATAGTAGATACCTCTTGATTGCTTGGATACTGACTCGAGAATACACGCGTACTGTTTTTCGTTGAATTTCTATTTGTATCAAGTGTTTTCTGAAAGCACGACTGCGGTTTAATAACCATACATACAGCAGCTTGCGAGCTCTGTGCTTTGTGTTTTTAATGCCTGACGCTGGTTATTTGCTTGGCTTTATTTTCCATTAAGACCTTTTGAGTTTTAAACCTGTTATAGGGAAGTTGTATTGATGGAATTGAAGAAAGGAAGAGAGAGTTGAATGACAAGCTGGATACTCTAAACAAGAAAAAGCATGATCTTGTGCAGATGCTAAAGCAGGTATTGCTTGTGCTAACTTTTATTCTGGTTATTTCTGGTGTCACTGTTGTTCAAAACAAATGGGTATGAATACAGAGTATTATCAGTAGTACAGAACATTATTTTATGGCGAAAATGTATGGATTTGTCTGGTATGATCCTTATGACTATTTGGTAAGACCTCATAAGCAGAATCAAAGACTAGACTTGATATTCTCATCTAGTCATCTTAATCTGAATGAAGGAAGTGAGTTAACTTCTGATAAACTATTTAACGATACTATGTCATTAATGAAGAATTCTGTAGAGTAAGTAGAGCTGTGTATAAACTAATTGTGGAATGTGAAATTTGTCTTGGATACTGAAAATTATACTGTTCTGTTCATCCTATAATATCCTTATTATTCATCTCCCATTAAATATGTTTAACGAACTAGTCATGCTGTCTATATGAAATGTTTAGAAAGTTCCATAGTAATCTTTACAGAGTCGAAGGAGACCACATAATTGAGTTAATCTGTGGATATGATATTCTTTTTAACATTTTGATGTAATATATACATAAATTTTTTGAACTGCCCATTTTGAAATATAAATACCAAAATTTTTAATGTATTCCATGTTTATGAATCATGATTGGAGTATGCTTGTATGTATATTTTGCTGCAAAAAAAAAGCTCTATGTATACACCAATATATTAGTGTTGACTTCATGCTTTTCCTCTGAGATCTTATTATTACTAAGCTACTAAATAAGATTGTTTTGGCTATCTGAACAGATTTTAAATGCTGAAGAAGAAATCAGGATGCGTACAATGCAAGCTTCATTACGCACTGCTATGCCCCAACCATCAGAAAACGCAGCTGATGGAAGTTCTGTTTCTAGGCTGGTGCCCAGGATGACCGTTGATGTCAATTTTAGTGATGTTGCTGGCGAGTCTGAGGCTGGTTCCAACCAGGGAACTCCTGGACGTCCTTTGCATCATGTTCACAGTATTTCTCCTTCAACAGCCTCTTTTGCTAGGTCTCCGTTTGGTTCTCTCCAACACAATTCTGTAAGTTAACTGCATTAGCATCTTCCTTTCAAAACATTGTGGTAGTATTGTTTGGACTTTGTATCAATATTTGTCAAGAACATTCCCTACACGCCCCTCAAAGTGTAGCCAGTCCCCTCTATGCCCCTGAGTTTTACTCATTATCTTGTATGCCCTTGAATTTTAACTTGGATTCCTTCCATACCCTTGCTGTCAGTTGACCGTTAATTGACCGTTAAATATGTATGAAAAAAAGTCAGTTCTATCCTTAGACATATAAAGAATGCATAAATATGTTGAAATATTACATTAAAAGTTTTCATAACTTTTTAAAAATATTATATTTAGAAAATTTAATATATATTTGAAAGCATACATGTATCATTTTTAAATGGTAAACAGAACTATGAGTCTTGCATACATAACTTACAACAAATCTGATATATGTATCATATGGAATTATGCTACATACCTCCTCATAATAAATATTAAATATTTTGTCCTTATATAAAAAAGGTCACGAATAATACCCTTATGATATACCTCACACAACAAATTCATGAATATAATAGTCAAGTACAATATTTTTTTACCGTTATGATAACATACTCCATAAATTTCTATATTCCTTCAATATCAAAGGGTAAAATTGACTTTTTTACCTATTAAACGGTCAACCTAACAGAATGGGTACGAAAGGGATCAAAAACAAAACTCAGGGGCACACAATGGAGTTGGCAAAACTCAGGGGCATAGAGGGGGTTAGCCAAAGTTTCATGTGTATATAAGGAATTGCAAAAGTGAGACTATAGACGACAATTATACATTTGTAAATTCTTTAGGATATTTGGGTTATGGACTATCCTTTTTTGTTTATCTTTTCAGGTTTATGATGTTGCGTGATGTCTTTAGATACAACTGTTTTTGTCCAGTGAATTGTTTTTTAGGTATAGTTGCTACTGTCATTGAACTGTTGCCATCTGGTTCTGGTCTTACAGGGTCACACCCCAAGAAGTCCATTCTCGACAGCAAGTCCATCCCGTTTTGCAGCTGCAGGTCATCAAGGACATCCTACTGGTCATCCCACAATATCATTGCCAGGAGTTAACTTTGTAGCTTCATCACCTTCGCCTGCTGCCTCCGGTGGTTCATCCTCTGTGTTCAGGGATTATCGCCCACCCAATTCAACATAATCCTTGGGCTAAGTTATGTTAGCATCAGGTTCAACTGGGGGCTATGCACATAAATCTGGAGGGCAGCTTGTGTATTAAGTTTCTTTTTGTTGAAAGGGTATTAATCTTATTGTGTTATTATGTCGTATTAAGGGGAACGCTACAGAAACTTCTGTTTTTCCATTACTCTGGTCCAGATGATCCAAGATTTGTAAAGCCGGGATAATCAATGTTGTATTGTAGCATCTCTGCAAGGCACGTGGACAATCTCACCTCTCCCCCCCCCCGTGTCATGAAAAGATTCGATCAGCTGCTCCTCTCACTTGTAAGCCAATCCTGCACGCCAGTTGCTCCAACGTAGCAAAAATAGTCACTATAAATATACGGAAGATGTTTATTTAACTTAAAATTAGAGGTACTTTGATGGCCTAATCCATAGGCCCACATGTAAGTGGTAGAGTCTCTAACTTTTAAGTTAGAGAAACATCTTCCGCAAATACACCTAGGGGTTAAATGGTACTGAAAAGAACAGGGAAGAATGCCTGGCTTAAAGATCGGGGGAAGAATGCCTGGCTTGATTAACTTATATACGATAATTTGAGGGTTAGGTAAACATACAACAAGTATAATAATACAAGATTGTTATATCAGATTTATACTTAGATGGAGGAGAAAAAGTAAAGTAGATAAAAGAAACTAAGGCTATATATTTGAAGTCAATTTTAATACATACTAAGCAACCATATGGGCCAAATATTAATATCTAACTATTGAATGAATATAGGATATTAAATTGGATATATATGACATGTCAATTTTGGAGCTAACCCCTCGGTATACTGTTAGACTTGCTCTTACTCTACAAATAGGAGTACAAAATTAAAGTTTTTGGTAAGGAGTGAGTAGGTTCAGCTCCACTCCAGAATTAGGTCCTTCTTTTTTAGCTTATTCATCTGATTCTTGAAACACCTTTATTTGTACGAGTTTAAAAATGTGTTTGGTTAAAATAATTTCTTTTAGTACATGACTATTTATTGAATTTATTTATTAAAATATCTAATTTATCCCTGTGATTTATTAAATAATCTGCGTCAGTATTCTCCAATTTTTTTCCCTGTGGCCTTTCACAAGGGCAGTTACCATAATCTCAATTTCTTCGCTATTGGCCTAACGACCCGGCGATCCCCACTCCCCCACTTCCCCCGTTTCCCCACTCCCACCGTCTGCTCCGTTCCCAAACCCTCCTCGGCTCCTCCCACCATTAATCCCTCACAACCGCCAGGCGAGGCCGGCCGGATCAATGGCGGCGGCGAGGGTCGCGTGCGACGTGTGCCGCGAAGACCAGCTGCAGATGGAATGCTGCAGCGGGGGCCTGCTGCGCGGCGGCGGCGGCTCCACCACCGCGCTCCCCGACGCCGCCGCCGACGGCGGTGAGGAGGAGCAGCAGCCAGATCGCATCAGCGCCCTCCCCGACGACCTACTCCTCCGCATCCTCACGTGCCTCGGCTGCGCCCGCGCCGCGGCGCACACGGCCCTGCTCGCGCGGCGGTGGCGCGGGCTCTGGGCCCGCCTCCCCGAGCTCTCGTTCCACTGCATCGCGCCCGCCCCGCTCCAAGCCGCGCTCGCCATGGTCGTCCCCACCCCCGCGCTCCTCGACATCGACCTGTGCCACTACAGCCACCACGCGCTCGGATCGTCCGGCGTCGCGTCTCTTCTCGGCGCCGCCGCGGCGGTGGCGCCGGCGGAGTTCGTCTTCCACGTCGCCGTGACCGTGCGAGGGAACCCCGTCGTGCTGCCTTGCTTCGACCGCACCGCCTCGATCAAGCTGGACGTGCGCAGCGTCGACTTCACGTTGCCGCCGCCGCCGGCAGGGGGATTCCCGGCGCTCGAAAGCCTCCACCTCGATTACTGCTCTATCGACCTCGCTGACATGATCCCCCGCTGCCCACGGCTGCGCAAGCTCAGCATTCCGTCATGGAATTCCGATACGCTCACAGTCTGCTCGCCGTCGCTGGAGGAGCTAGGTGTCTACGCCATTGTGCAGATAAGCAGTATCAACATTGTGACCCCTGTGCTGAAGAGGCTGTATCTCAATGCCCATTGTGGGATCAGCACCAACTTTGGCTTCGCATTCTCGGCGCCAGCGGTGGAGGATCTGACATGGAAGTGCGAGTGCAAGATCATAAGTTATAGCTTTGGTGTGTTATGGCGCATGTGGAGCATGTCATTTGAGCTTATGCAGCTGTCCAACAACAGCGAATGCGCAACTTTGCAGCCACAGCACCACCCTCGTGTTGGTGTCCTGTCACTGATCTTAGAGACCAGTGTATGTCTCCTCTCCTGTAGTCTCTGCTCATCATCTTCCCTGGTGTTCTAGCCATGTACTTGTATTCATTTCCACATCATGCCTTCAATTTTTTTTGTAGGTTTTCATAGGAGTTTCAACCAGGAGCTTTGAGCAAGAGATATCCCGATTCCAAGTTATAGCCAATCTATCTGTTTTGGAGCTGAATGTGTCTTCACAAGGGCATGTCTATGGAGCTATCGTCTTGCATCTACTTGGTCTTTGTCCCCATGTACAAAGGCTTAGGGTGATGCCATATGATTTTGGGGTAATTATTTCCTCTGTTAGATATTATCATCAAGATAAAATTTCTCTATCAAGTGCTTCAGATGGTGTTCGGTAGGATTCAATGACCTATTGTACTTCTATTTTATTTTAGGTGGAAAACGCATGCTTTGCAAATTACCGTTGCGACCAGCCTAACAATTGGAGAAGTCAAAGTATCTCCCTGACTGATCTTATAGAAGTAGAAATTGGAGGCTTCAGAGGACAAGATCATGAAGTTGATTTGTTGAAGGTAATCCTCAGATGCGCGCCAGTGCTTGAGATAGTGACCGTGAGATTTTCTAGAAAGGTCTCACTAAGTGATAGTGGATGCATGGGAATCAATGGCATTTTGAAGGCCTATCCTTCTGTGCAATTCAATATTTATTATTAGTCTGTCAAGCAGTTTTTAAATATGCAGAAACAGGATGCTCTTGGATGTAACAGGATGTTTATTGCTTAGCCTAAATTCGTCGGAACTAGAAGTACTTCATCGTTGTCAACTCGAGTCATCTCTACCGTTGTAGTGGATCGGTAGTGGATCCTCGGCAGTGGACTGCACGGTGCATTTGTTACTGATATGTGAGTAGTGACAACGGTAGCGGATCCTCTGCAGTGGACTACACGATGTATTTGTCACTGGCATGTGAGCCCATGGGTCAGCCGGGTCTATATGTCCGTGACAATACGGTCCATTGCAGAGGATCAGTGACAATGGTACCATACAGAGAGAGTCCTAACTAAACTAATGCTAGTAGAAACTATCGGACCAAATCTCCCGGTGATGATTGTTGTAATGTGTCTATTGCTTGAAATGATGTGGTTTGAGCTAATATACTGCTACTCGTACTACTGAAATGGGTGATGATGTTTCTAGTCCTCTCCTAATTGTACTTGGGAGGGGCACCTGCTTTAGCCATCGGAAGCACTTCGATATAAAAGGGTTTTTGCAAATAAGAAAATGGTCAATTCATCAAATTTTAGGCCTGTCCTTTTCGTTTCTTCAACGGGACGATTTGTCCGAAAACTTTCTTCATCAACAGATCTTAGAGAACTTCTCTATCATCCAAATTTTAATTTCTAATATTTAATCATTCCTTCAAACAATAATCGTAAACTTAGTTTCATATATAATCATCATCTAGCGGCCCTTTGGAACAAAGTACTATCTTTTTACGTAATCGGTTGAAACAACTTAATTCTCGTAGGAATCAGGAAAACAAAATCCAGTTTCCAAACATGGTTCATGCCCAGCTAAATTGTTTTCTATCTGATAATTTTGGTGACGGAGATGGGAGAAAATGAAGCTTATGTCAGTTTCCTTGTTATTTGTGTAAAATGATCACTACTTAACAGATGTAATTGCATTTGAAACGTGGAGGACGCTCCAGTTCGTGGATCAAAATGACAAATACATCTCCACAAGATCATGTGTCTCGGGCATGAAAAATTATGCAACTGAGACAGCAGCACATGCGTACAAATATAGAAGCTGTAGAGAATGTCTCAACCATGGCTATTCTTCTACAGTTGGATGCTGGTAATCACTACACACGTTGGAGGCCCGAAGCAGCAGAAAAGTGGAAGCAGTACAAATTAGTCCAAGTTACCATAAATAAACTAAATCATGAATTCAAATATAATCAGAAAATTTATGTGTAATTTTTGAAACAATAATCAACGAAAGTAACAACAACATGCTTCATCAAAATTTAAGCATCCATTAATGGGGTGAAACAGACAACCAACTGCACAGCTGACTACATAAGTTTGGAATTTAAGATGTTCCAGTATTGAGAGGAAAGCACCATGGTATCATCACTACTCTGATTTGATGTACTCAAAGTAAGTGATGCACACATACCATCACAGCCATAAGCCATGCTTTTGTATATAATATAAAACATCCTAACTGGACAACATATTGTTTTCATGCTTATTTAACCAGAGGAAGAGGAGGCAGGCAGATCATACACTGGTTGTTTGACAATTGGGAGTAAAGGTGTTTACTGAATTAAACTGTAGTATGCTTTCATAGTTTCATAAAGTATCATCACAACATACATTCAGAGGAATAACAGAATATGATATAGAGAAGTCTAACCAATTCTGAATATTGAAAACAAGAAGAACGGAATGTATTCTAGCCGTATGCAAGTGGTTTGTGAAGCATAAAAATAATACAACAAACAGATGCCTCAGTGATAAGTTTCCAGTCATACTGAACATGTTCGCTCATAGAAATAGATTCATTGTCAGGTTGATTTCCACAAACTATACATGTGCTTGGCAGATGATGACTCACAAGATCACAATGTATGACCAAGAATAGTTTTAAGTGTTTGCACGAATATAATTAAAGATACAGGTGCATAATGTTACCTCATGCGATGCTGTCACAAGATCATATCCCTTCTCCATCCCCTAAAACTGGGTAAAGAAGTTCTGCAAGATGCATCATATAGAAATACTTAGAAACAATAAAATTATTTAAATAACAAAGTGGAATATAGAAACTGCATGTGCCCTGAGAGAA
>CM002481.1:22178335-22189190 GCA_000325765.3 Leersia perrieri
ATGCAATGCATACTAGCCTCATTGCACTAACACACAAGTAATCTCTCATCAGTATCGATATTGTGAGAACACACCAAAACACACACACAAATACAATGGTGGCGCACAACAAACAACACAGACTGATGAAACAGTCATATCACAATGTTAATTCTGTAAGACATGTGCAATCTCTTTCGAAATCATGAGTTATCAAGGTCATTACCTGTAAAATGGTCTACTGGGAAAAGAAACTACAAATTCTAATTCAGTTTTGGTCAAACAGAAAAAATTGAATCGATCTTCCTATGAGAACACTAGACAGCTACACCATCAGGAATACATTAAATAACTCCTCTTTTCACATCAAAGTCGCATAGAAACATCTTATGAGCATTCAAACACAGAACAAACTTGAATATTGGTAATGCATATTCATAATTCAGTAACCTGTATGTACAGACATAAACTTCAGTAGGCACATGATCAATCAATAGCTATACAGAAGAGGCAATACTTCAGACCATAGATTACAAGGGTTACTAACAGAAAATGCAGACATAATCATTTCTTACCATGCCATTAACAACTTCCATGATAAATTGATCACACATGTTCACCATTACTACCAATCACGAGGAGAAACACCATCACATAGGCCCACTTATCCTCCAAAAGTTTCACTCAAACAAGTTTCTAAAATACAAATATACAATTGTTTCTGGTAGCAATACAGAATCTTGAAATCAAGTTCAGCTGCTTGTACACTGTTCCTGTTGGACCCATTTTCTTTCTACCCACACATAGGTAAGGCTTCAAGAATTTTATCTTCCTATTACCAAACTTTAAAGCTTTTCACCTATACAGCTCATTGAACCAACCAACATAAAAAATAATTAAGTATGCAAAAATTGACATATGGTTACCATCTTATCGAGCTCTACTGACTTTTATAATGCAAACTCGCTTCCTGCCTTCCTAGTTCATTGTACTATATCGTTTTTTCTTTTCAAGCCAATGTGTAACATGTGTCATGTCTGTCTAGATTACTCCAACAGCATGATGCAATAATTACACACAAGTCTTAATTTACAACCAAATACGCCATGTCTTTCATTTTCCATGTCAAATTTTACCAGAGCAAGCACTCTCACGTGTGTTTCCCTCAGCATTACGCAACCTCAAGGTCTACAGAGAAGTCAAAAGTACCACCAGAGTGAGCAGCTAAGAACATAAGTCATACACGAAACTATTACGATAGAGCAGCGTATATTCTTGGCATAATTCCGCTAGTAACGGTGAAATCGACATCACAAGAACACAATCTAAGTAATTGAACTCTCTTGTTACTTGGCAGCAGATTAATTTCAGCCGGAGACCGAATTCGCAAGCACAACTGGCACCCAGCAACCCAAATCAAGAACCTATCGAACACAAACAACTCAAAATCACAAAGGAGAAGGAACCCATCAGACCTGGAACCATGCCGCGGCGGTGGCGAGCGCGGACGAGAGGCGGCATTTCTTGGAGGGCTCGCACCCGTGGGGGGACTCGAACTCGTCGGCGGGGAGCTTGCGGGAGATCCAGCCGATGTCGAGGTAGACGAAGCGAGGGGGCGGGGGCAGGTCGACCTTGACGCGGACGACCTCGAACCAGACGAGGAAGCGGCGGACCTTGACCCCGGAGAGGTCGGTGAGGGAGCCGTAGCGGAGCACCCCCGTGACGCGCGGATCGAAGTAGGTGAGGTACTCGTAGTGGGCGTAGCAGGGGCCCGGGAGGTCGACGGTGAGGCTGCCGTTGTCGGCGAGGGAGAAGGCGGTGACGTTCGAGGGGAACACCCCCGGGGGAAGGCCGTAGAGCGGGAGGATCTCGTAGAGGGTCGCGTTCTTGTGAGGGGGAGGTGGGGAAGAGGAGGAGGTCGCGGCTCGGGGCTCCTCCGCCGCTGTGGCGGCGCCGGCGCCGGCGAGGAGGAGGAGCAGGAGGAGGAGGGGAGCCGTCATTTGAGGCTTTGGGGAGAGGGAAACAACAAAGCACACGTTTCTCGCGAGTGTATCTGCCACGCTTGGGTTAATAGCGACGGCCGATGGGTACTCCGGCCTGTTCTGGTGTTGTTTGGAATATATAAAATGATTTTCTAGAACCCAATGTAAAATAACACTCCACACAAAAAATTGCCAATCTCTTACTTCTGTTTAAGAATGGGCCCGGGTCAGCCCGCGAGAATGGGCCATCTATTGTACATGAGCCCCAGTCCATTCATACTTTTGACTCAAAATTATGAACAAAATGTAGGTCTATCGCTTTATTTGGACCATTCAAAGAAATTTTAACATTTAAGACATATGATAAGCGAATGTGAGCTTGTTCCGTTCGAAAGATTTGTCATTGTTAGGCTCGGTGATAGGTGAGGCGGGCACGATAAGAGTTTGGCCTTCTTATGGCTTCAAATTTTGCACTCAAATCTTTCGTAGTTTTAGCAAAAAATTGGAAAAACCTAGGCCCCCTTCCACTAAACTTTCTTAGCCTTTCAAGCTTCGCCATCGAGTCTTATTGTGTTGCATGTCCACTCATGCTTGGATTATGTGTTGTCACTCCTTCATTGCACACTACAAGCTCTTGGTGTAGTTTTATTGTAATAAGAAATTCTCATAGATTGCATTTCCTATAACTGGCATTTATCAATTGCAAACATAAAATCTGGCAGTGCCCGCTGATGGTAAAACTTAAAAATTCCTTTGTAAGGCCTTTAACCGTGACTCCAACCAAGTGCAAAACAAATTAATGTACTTCTTCAGTTTAGTCCAATCCATAATATTAATTTTTGAACCTAATCCATGGGTTGATCCATGCATGGACCAAATCCAATTCCACACACATGCCATGACTGAATTCCCTGCCTCCGATGTTGCCTTTGCTGGCATCTTCCCGGCTCTGTCGTTGCTGCCATAACACCACGGGAAGGGCCATGACAAAGAGCATCATCATGAAGGAGGCCACAACAGACAAGGACGAAATTTAGCTCTCGCCTCCTCTAATCGCCATGGCAATCTATGCGTAGATCATAGGTAGAGTGTAGTGGTGTGGCGTGGGCGACCTTGGTCTGCCGCGACGCAGATGGCCAGCATCCACAATGACAGATGGCTAGAGCCTACGACAACGAGATGATGTTGTCGTCAACTGTGGGCATGGGATCCTTGATGATGGCGGTGAACTAGTGAGACACTGATGATTAGTCCCGCTCCAAGTGCTTCGGTTTGGGGCATCTTGGCCATGTTAGAAGCTCCGCGCTGTTGTTGTTGCCGACGATGGAGTTCTTGAGCCGAATGCGAGAAGGATGAACCCATTTGCACTAGTACCAATCTGAACCAATCCATTTATTTGGTGGAGCCAACCCAATCCAAATCAATCTTATTTTCTGTCTGTTCACACCCAGCCAAAGGTATCCATTTGAATGCTTAGTAGACTCAATCCATTTAAACCCAAGTCCATTAGCATGCTTACTTGTAACAATAACAACATTGAGTTTTGAGCCTTTTCTACGCACCAGCTGGGTTACCATTATTAAAAAGAAACTTGTAACACTTTTACAATTTTGTTGACATAGTTCACGTGTTTCATGAGAGTTATGTAATTCTATGACTCCACGAAATGAGATTTGCTATGCTAACCCACATATCTTGACTCAAGGAGTGTTAACATAGTCAAATTGGCAATTGTTAGCCCGCCAAATCATCATTTTTTTCCTTGAACTTACATAAATGACTTATATGAAGTTATATGTTTTGAATAGGCACGTTCAAACTCTGCCCAACCTAGCCCGACCCAAGGTTTGAATAAGGTCGGTTCCACTATTAGCAAATTGGTAAAGCAAATCAGTACGACCTTCCTTTTTACTAAGTGCCTGCTTGAAAGATTGGTAATTCTTTTCACCCGCAGCTTTGCGAGCTTACTCACATAGATACAATGTAGAGGATTATGCATTGTTTTCTCTTTGTTGCCTTATGTGGCCTTTTTTATTTTTCGGTTGTATTGGGCCCAACCCGAGAGTTTTAATACGAAATACAACCTATCCTAGTACCACTTTATATTTTCAACATGAATAAATTTGCAGGCTTTTTTTTTACACTGGTATAGGCCAAAAACTAGTTAACCAAGCATATGCTCTAATAAATAGTTTAAGGGAAAGATGGCACTGCTGCTTTCTCGCCCCTTGCATTAGGCAAACCAGTAATTCATTTTAATGTTGACACAGAACATGATATGCATATATGTATACCTACACAAATTTATAGACATGTATTCTAACACGCAGTGGCGGATTCACCTTATTAGCAGGAGGTCGCTGGCCAGCTACAGCGTGTGTTGACTCAGATCTCCAAAGACCACCAGGTCTTTTTCTAAGGTTATTAGCTTAATTTAAGTAGAAAATATGGTTATTTTTCACTATAAGAGTGATAAAAAATCGTGGAGTTTAGATATTAGGGCTACATCATTTTGATTTTGTCGCTCGAAGCATGGACTGACACTTTCAAGGGAGCATTTCCAACCCAGCTATATTTTAGTTTTGGATCCGTCACTGCTAACACGTGCTTCAAGAGATGGGACCTCACTGAAATCGTATTAATACACAAGGACATATCAGTATATCACAGCCTGCATGCAAAATTTGTTTAAGTCCGGCCTTCTTTGATACAATTTCAACTACTAGATCACTTCAGAGTTATACAATCTATTTTTAGCCGAAATTACAAAGAAGATATCGTATTACCCAAACAATCTCAATCTACCTCAAGCTTTATCTCGGTAATTTTAGAGCTGGTTGTCACTAGTTTAAAATTATTATCAAGTTAAAGAGCATGTCAAATGTGCTCTCCCTTTAAAGGGGTTGTGATTATCTGACTTGCATTGCCTCTATAACTTTAGGACAAATATGTGCACATTTGGGCCTACAGGTCAGCCACCATGCTTATGTCCTCCGACTTTAGGTTAGAAGAGCTGGATCCCTCCAAAGGTACATGATCCAGCTGTCTGTTCTGTCCTCCCTCCAGGTCACCTGACAAGTGTCACTGCATATACAGATGCGAACCAAACCATTCATGCATCAATGCAGCCAGCACGCAAGATTTCCCTTCCTTTTCGAGCAAATCCATTTCCAGAGGAGTACACAGTAGACGGTAGCGTATCGGCTGACCGCTTTCCCGCTGAGACTAGCAGGTGGATCCCCTCGCTCCGAAAAAAAATTGTCTTTAATTAATCAGCACAGCAGGCGTTACCACTGGACTTTAATGGTTCCAGCGGAGGAGATTAGGATTCAGAAAATGAGTCACCATTTCGCACTTTGCATTTGTAGTATATTATGATCTCGTCGTGATCATCATCTCTCCAACCTGCCGCTGCCGTTACAGATTGCTTTTGCTTTTCTTGAGGAGTTCGATCTCCCAGGAGCAGACATACGCAGCCATGGCGCCGGCGCACGTGCTTGTCGTGCCGTACCCTAGCCAGGGTCACATGAACCCGATGGTGCAGTTCGCGAGGAAGCTGGCGTCCAAGGACGGCGTCGCGGGGACCGTGGTCACCACCCGCTTCATCGCGCGCACGACAGCCGGCGGCCGCCTCGACGCCGGCCCGGGCGTGCGCGTCGAGGCCATCTCCGACGGCCACGACGAGGGCGGCGTCGAGTCTGCCGCCAGCCTGGAGGCGTACCTCGCCACGCTCGACGCCGCCGGCGCCGCGTCGCTCGCCGCGCTCGTCGCCGCCGAGGCGTCGGCGTCGTCCTTCACGTGCGTGGTGTACGACACGTTCGCCCCGTGGGCCGGGCGCGTGGCGCGCGAGGCGGGGCTCCCCGCCGTGGCGTTCTCGACTCAGTCGTGCGCCGTCAGCGCGGTGTACCACTACGTCCACGAGGGGAAGCTTGCCGTGCCGCCGCGTGCGGAGGCGGAGGCGGAGGCGGCAGAGGTCGTCAGGAGCGCCGCGCTCGCGGGTTTGCCGGAGATGGAGAGGTGGGAGCTCCCGTCGTTCGTGCTCGACGACGTCCCGTACCCGACGCTCGCCGTGTTCGCGGTCGGCCAGTTCGCCGACACGGGGAAGGACGACTGGGTGCTTTTCAACTCGTTCGACGAGCTGGAGAGCGAGGTAAGTGAAGAATAAACTGGAGATTTATTTATTTATCAATAGTTTTCACACTAGATTAGTATTTCTAAACGATATATTTACTCATTTTTTTGAACAATTTGTTTACTCTTTTTTTTTTTTTGCCCGGTGATAGACTCGTAGTAGAATCATGGGCCATGCATATATATAGCTTTTGAGTTTTGATGGCCTTCATAAACTGTTGGCAGTTGGGACAAAATGATAAAGCCTACATGCCTGGTTTGGAATGTGAGAATGTCATATGATTCTCTTAGAAAAATTATTAATTGGACATTTACTTTGAATCAATCATTTTTCGTTGCCGTACCTGTACTACATACTTACATAGTTCTAGAGTTGGATGGGTGCGGCGTACACATATTTATGTTGTTATGCATGGATGGGTCTGGGTGTGGCATGAACCAGAAACATTTTTGGTTTAACTGTTATGAATTCACCCGATTAAATTATATAAAAAATCATTTAATTCTCTGACAACACGATCATTCGAAAGGGGACGAGCATGGTGTAACGATGGTGGAGGTCAAATCTCTTACTCCCTCCATAAAAAAACATAATTCTGGATTTAAATCTGGACATAGGCTATGTCCAGATTCAAATCTAAAAATGTGTTTTTTTTGAGACGGAAAGAGTAGGAATTTTACACAAGAGATAGTTGTGAAAGAAGATTTTTTTTTCATTCTATGGGCCTCGCCTAGGGAGCACAGAGGTGTGGTTTAGTGGGTATGATTTTCTTGCTAGTTTGTGCACAAAATGGAATAGCCAGAAATTTTCGATGGTTTGATAAAATTCCCCAAATTAGGTGAACAGAATCGTTTGTGAATTGCATATGCTTTTTATGGATATATCATATACGTAGCATACTGTATATTTGAAAAATTGATGAGTATCTTACTTGCATAAGCTGCAAACCTCTAGCTTTCGCACCGAAGCTCCACATAGTTGTTTCGACAAGGCTCACCTTCTTGATTACAGTTCTTATCTGCTAGGTAGAGTCAGAGTTGCACGTTGTTAGGATGCGATAATGCTAGAAAACGGTGAAACGTTGCAGCCACTTCCTAGATGTGATAGCCTCGCTCTATGCATGGAATGGCATTGTTAGCTTTGATTGATGTTTGTCATGGGAAGGCAGAGCTAGTTGATTGCTGTGCAACTTGCTTGGTAACGACAGTTCTTTCTGCTGTGTAGTTGGAGTTTGTTTTGTCATAAGAGGTGACAAGCTCCACAATAACGATGTACTATTGCTTATGGAAAGCTCGACAACAATGCCCTATGTTTAGGTTTCAGCATTACTAATTGCTTGGTTGGTTGGGGTAGGGTATTGTTCTGTGTGTTATGTCTTTCACTTGTAGCCACGTTTTTTATTTGGCTATCTTTTTTTTAAGTATAAATTTGTTATATCTCGTTACCTCGGGGCATGGGCGGATCAGGGTAGCTAGAGCTCAATCAAGCCATATGCATAAGATTCAAACTTCATATATATTTAACAGAAATTTAAGAAGTGTTTAAATTTCCGGAGAATTATCACAAACAATAGAATAAAGCCCTACTCATGGCTTCAGCATGGCTGCGACTCTGACCTCAAATACAAGGAGGTGCCAAATTTTACACTAAAATTTTGTCACCTCTCAATACCTACTTAAGTACCATAAAATTGAACTTAATCCATCCGTGTATTCACTGCTTGCTTGATCTCTTCTCACGCCGGTTTAGCTTTAGAAAATGGAGTATATGATCTGTCTCACAGTCAAATCTCATTTTTTTCCCGAGCTCGCAAAAATATTTTGCTAGCAATGTCATGTCGACGATTGCACGCGACAAAATTAATGGACTACCAGTCTAACATAACCATACATTTGCCTAATTGTTCTAGGTCTTGGCTGGGCTGTCGACGCAGTGGAAGGCCCGAGCAATCGGGCCGTGCGTGCCGCTCCCGGCCGCTGGTGGCGCCGCCGGCAGCCTCACCTACGGCGCGAACCTGATCGACCCGGAGGACACCTGCATGCCGTGGCTCGACACCAAGCCGCCGCGCTCCGTCGCCTACGTCTCCTTCGGCAGCTTCGCGTCCCTCGGCGCCGAGCAGACCGAGGAGCTCGCCCGCGGCCTCCTCGCCTCGGGAAAGCCGTTCCTGTGGGTGGTCAGGGCCACCGAGGAGTCGCGGCTCCCACGCCACCTCCTCGACGCCGCCACGGCGTCGGGCGACGCGCTCGTCGTGCGCTGGAGCCCGCAGCTCGACGTGCTGGCGCACCAAGCCACGGGGTGCTTCGTCACCCACTGCGGCTGGAACTCAACCCTCGAGGCGCTCGGGTTCGGGGTCCCCATGGTGGCGCTGCCGTTGTGGACCGACCAGCCCACCAACGCGCTGCTCGTCGACCGCGCGTGGGGCGCCGGCGTGCGCGCCCGCCGCGACGACGCCGCGGGGATGTTCCTCCGCGGCGAGATCGAGCGGTGCGTGCGCGCCGTCATGGACGGCCGCGAGGATGAGGAGCAGGGGAGGGCGGCGCGAGTGCGCGACGAGGCGCGTCGGTGGAGCGGCCTCGCACGCGCGGCAGTCGCCCCCGGTGGAAGCTCCGACCGGAGCCTGGACGAGTTTGTGGATTTCCTGCGCGGCGGCGCCGGCGAGAAGTGGAAGGCTCTGGTTCGGGAGGGCAGCGAGGCTGCGCCGCCCGAGATGTGAGTCATGTGACCCTTGAAGCGTGAGGCATCGCGCGAAATCGTGTACATGTGACGTGGAATGGGGATCCGGAGGCCTCTGACCGTCTGACGTCAGAGTGTCCAAGACTGATTGATGATTAGTTTGCTTTTTTTTATCAGGTATAAATGGACAATAGTAATTCAGACTTGCAGTCTTGTAGATGGATAAGTTTATCTCGCCAGGTTTATTTGCAATTGTTCTTCTCGTGTTCCGTTTGCTTTTCTGGTAGTGTTTCCCATGCCTCCTTATGATAATTTGACACCTTAGCCATGGTTAATTTGATTATGTTGACACCTTATGATAATGACACACGCCGAACCATTTGTGGACCAGAATGTCAAATACGGAGTAATCAAAACCCAATTCAACATATAAATTGTCAATCTACATTCTACAAACCACTTCGGGACATGCACCAGGATAATTGAAAATACTAGATGAATTTTGGTAAAAAAAATACTAGATGAAATCACATTTTATTTAGTTGATTGTTAAGGAAACAATTAAACTGAAGAAAGCATTACATATTTCATTCAATTCGCAAACAGCCGTAACTGTAGAATCGAGGTTTTGATTTATAATTTTGTGACGAACAATTGGCACTTCAATTTTGAATTGATTTTGAGTTGATTTGATGAAGAGGTGTGACCTCGGGATGAGGCCGGTCAGACCGATCAGTGACCTGCGGCCTGACCGGCCGGGCAGTCTCGGACTCGGATTGTTGGGCCGGTCCGACCGGCGTGTAGTGCCCGGTTAGACCGGCTGAGCCCGAATAGGATTGATTTCAGGTTGTTTTCTTGGATTGCAAGTTTCCTTCGTGTATGATTTGATTATGGTTTCTATTCGTGGATAATTCTGTTATGTGCTAATGATGAGTCAAGTTGGTGAAAACTTGGGCTCGGTTATGGTTTCTTGGTTGTTTCATATGTAGGTATCGCTTGAGGCCTCGAGAGAGTATTGCCGGTGATAGATCGGAGTCGACTTGGGAGAAGTTGATGTCTAGAGGATCAAGAGATCACGCGAGATACTAAAAGGCTAGAGGATAATGTACATGGAGGTGAAAATTCCATATGGTATACAAGAGGGATTGTGTGCGTATGTAAGTTGAAGTCAAATTTGGAAGGAGTCCAAATTTGGAAAGGATGAGTTGTTTACTTGTATGAGTAGAATTCCTAAGAGAATAGGACTTCTAATACAAGTAGGATTCGTGGCTTTGCACAACCATGTCTATGGGTATAAATATATGAAGGGTGTGTGCCTCATGTATCGGTTTTGAGAGAGAAGAGAAAATCTAGGGTTTAGCCTAGGATTTCGGCTTGAGGTCGAATTTAGAGAGAGGAGTGCTGTTGTTGCACTTTGTAAACACATATTGAAGCAATAAAGTTGATCTACATCTATAAGTTCTTCGATATCGTGTGCTTGGCGGTGGTTCCAGGGCCCCGACGATCAGACCGCCGGCGTCGGAGCGATCATATTGGCGGTGCGGTTGGACCGGAGGTATAGGCACGGTCAGAACGGCTACGCGGTCAGACCGGCCTAGACACTGCGGTCAAACCGGCTTGCGACAGAGGGAAGGTAATTTTTTATTCCGCGAAAAATTACTGGTTTTACGTGTTCCAACTATTCACCCCCCTCTAGTTGGTTTGTCTTCTTGTTTTCGATCCTACAAGTGGTATCAGAGCCTCGTTTTTCTATTTGATCTTTACCGGTCTTTAGATTTGTTGCCACATACCGCATATTTTCAATAGAACCGATTTTGACTATTGGAATAAAAGGATGGAGTCTTACATTACATCTCAAGGTTATGATATTTGGTTGAAAGTTTCTAATACTTATGAGATTACAGATCGTATTGAAACTCCTGTTTAGAAAACTGAGTTTGAAAACAATTGTAGAGCACGTAATATTATTCTTTGTGGGATTTCTCGCTCGGATTTTGATCGTGTTTCTCATCTCGCAACGGCTAACGAAATTTGGAAAGTTTTGAATGATTTTCATACTGGTTCTTCTAATATCAAAGAGTTGCGAAAA
>CM002481.1:22192309-22202559 GCA_000325765.3 Leersia perrieri
CGGATGCCCGTTCACTGTCACCTTACTGTCGAGGTCGGCGACGCAGAAGTCCTGGAGAGGGTCGGCATCGGTGGCCATGAGCACGGGCGCCTGCAGCAGGAGCAGAGCCATCAACACCGCCCAAGCTACTAGGGTTTTGAAGCCGTACTCCATTCCTAATTGGCTAGCTTCGATCAGGAACACAGTAGCTCGCTAAGTTGCAGTGACCAGCTGGCTTCTGGTTAGTAGTTTTGTTGCTACTTTGCTTGGGTTTCCTGATGAGCTGCTTGCCCTTTATATAGGGGAGAGCCCCGTGCTTCGAAGCATGCATAATTGAAGTTGCGTGTGGCAGTGTGGCACACGTGAGAAAATGAACAATTACATTCTTGGAAGATTAGTACTCCAACGTTAAGCCGTCAAAAATAGAGGCCACCAGTCAAGGCCTCAGACAGGCTGCTAAGGAATAGAGACTGGCATGTCGTAAATTAATTAGAACCTAGCAACATAGCCTAGATGCTCCATTCCGCAATCAGAAACAGATGACTTAATCAATTATTTTCATCTCTAGTGAGCAATATATTAATGACTATTCCTCGATGATTTTCATTTTCAATGTTATCTCCAGTACTGTTGGCTCAAAGAGAGGGTACGTATGTATTTGTATATGTCATTTAATGTTATCAACTATTGAATCTATTTAATTATATATACCCTATTATAGTGCCCATTCTGAGAAAGTTCAAATTTTCACATTTCAGAAAGCCATTAATTAGGGAGTGAATTGCACTTTGAACTAGTTATTATTGCCTTGATTTCATATTGGACTAGGTCATAGCAAATGTTTTCACATTACACCATGTTTTTTTTAACCAAAAGTTGCATCTTGGACTAGTGTATGCAATATAACACTAACTAAGAGCTCCTTCCTCCTAAGCCCGTTCTTGTGGACGCTACCTGTCAGCCTCATTCCTTCCCCATGTTGGTGTGCTACTTTTCTCACGATGCAACTGAACCGGTGAAATGTCCTTTTTTTTCCCACACATCATCTCACAACACTAAGGTTGAGGCAGCAAATTTCCAACATTGCTTGAGCTTGGGACGATGCACAAGTTGGAGCTCAGCTGCTCAAAGCTTGCATGGGGGCGGAGTTAGCTCAAGCTCAGATCTCCTTCCCAACTGGTGAGCGAGCAGAGGGACCTTTGACCTTTCCCTTCTATTTTTCCTGCCTGCGACAAGCCAAAGAGTAGCAGGGGGCAAGGGACATAGATTCAGCTGTTTGGTCTTGCTCATGGTCATCTTGCTCACAACTGTTTGGCTCATGAATAAGAAGCAGAGGATATTGCTCCCCGTATCTACATTGCTCTTGGAGAAGAAAAGATAGAAGCAAGAGACTGGAGGAGAGCCAAAGGAGAAGAATTAGGGGTGAAAACGGGACGGGTATTTCCCGTCCGCCCGCCCGACCAGAGGCTCACGGGAAGGATATGGGAGAGGAAAATAAATATCCGGTGCTATCCGAGTCTGAACTCGAATCCAAGAAAATATGGGTTAGGATATAGGAAGAGTGATATCCGTCCGTATGACCCATATTATCCAATACATATAAAAAGTTATTGTAAATACATCTATAAACATGATAAACTATTGGCTAATCACTATTTTAGGAGCTCATGACTAATATTTTATATCATCTTCCTTATGTACATTTATTTAACAAGTTAATTGCCTCCTTAAATTTAGTATATATGATTTTTAAAGTATAAATAGATACCCGTTTTCAAATCTGATTCCGAAGAAAAATATGGGTTAGGATATGGGAAGAGCAGTATGTTACCCGACACGATCCGTACCCGTTTCCGAATTTACACGAAAATATGGGTTAGGATACGGGAATGCTATGATCCGACCGTACCCGACCCGATTTCACCCCTAAGAAGAATAGGTCCTGTATGAAACAGTTTGTAAAAATACCTAGCCCAAAGTGAAAAGGTTAGTTTTAGCCCCGGTCAAAAATGCAACAAGGGTAAAATGATATAGTCCTAAGTGCAATTCACTCTTAATTCGGTGATCTATAGTCAGGAACCAATATTGTATTGAGAGTTTGGATAGCCCTTAATTTTAGTTTTCCAAAAATTAACGCATGTACATATTTGTGTCATCTTAGACCTTTAATTTGTTTTCAAGATTCAAAATTAATTAGTATATTGCATATGTGTTGCTAGGGGATTTAAGAAAACTGTCAGTAACTCATTTGTTGTAATCACTTAATTTTTGCATATATTTGGTACTGGCACACTGGACCCTTTTGACCTGAGTCCGTGATTAGAGTGGAGACACAGATTTATTGAACACCACTCCTTTCTTTTCAAATAGTACAGAGATATATATACATATATGGATTCTTCCAATTTTATTCTAGGTCACTATAATTAAAGAACAATATATTTAGACTTTAGTAAGTAATTTGAAATGTACCGTTAATATAAACACGTGCAGTGTATGGGCACTGCTTGCCAGTCTCCACACCGCCAATTTCAACCCCCTAAAAAAATGTCAAAGATATATAAACCTGACCAGAAACGCCTGATGGGCACAGAAGTGCAGCAAATGAGAATTTTGCTTCTTGTTTCAAAACTAGTATTCAGAAGAGACAATGTCCGACCCAGATTAGCTAGCTAGGTTCACTGTACTTGGGACCATAGATCGATATGTGCGCTAAAGTTTTCAACTCCTTCCCAAGAAATATTACACCCACTCAGGACCTAAAAAAGATTAACTAGGTAAATGGTAATATTACACCTTCCCAAGAAATTCATTTTTTTTAACGGAAGGTTTGAA
This sequence comes from Leersia perrieri, assembly GCA_000325765.3. Lineage (NCBI taxonomy): Eukaryota > Viridiplantae > Streptophyta > Magnoliopsida > Poales > Poaceae > Leersia > Leersia perrieri. The sequence continues at coordinate 22,195,124 of CM002481.1, forward strand.
TGCCATAGTATGATGTGCAGCGATTAATATTGCACGGAAGAAAAAAAAAGAGTACTGTATAATATAATGTTAAGGTTAAATTTTACATATAAGTTTTTTTAGTTGCACGTTTATTAGCCAGGACCTTTAAAAACAGTAAAATTTGAGCTAGTGCAATTTTTTACACGATCAGGTAAATGGAAATCCTATAATCAATCCTGAATTTTTTTTAAACCATACAAAGCTATAGCCTTCGCAATGAAATAATGAGAAACAGAATTTCTGGTTAGTGGCATTCGAATAGGTTGCTAAATTAATTTGGATTGCTTGCAAATTGAATTAGGCCATGATAACCTAGATATATATATGGTCGGATATATGGAATAGCTTTTTTTAAAAAAGAAAATATCTAGATCTATGCGTAGTTGAAAAATATATCAATACGGGAAAGCTAAGGTCATGAACACAATGAAGACACTACTGAAGGCGTCCACATGCAAAAAAAAAAAGTGATAACGTGTTGGGCAAAGCCATTATAAGGGTACTAGTATCTCTCAAGGCCACTCAAATATGTTTTTGCTTTTCAGCCTTTGTCAGCCCTTCAATGTTATATTTCAGTCCTCACATCTTCTTCTGAATTTATATATAAGCCTAAGATTTGACACCATAGCCCATAAAAGTCAGAAGCTAATATAAAATCAACCAACAAAAATACCCAAATCAGCTATTTATTCCTTGTTGCCCTCCTGTAGTGTTATCTTTGTCACCTCCACCAATGCAGCCAGTCAGGAGGAGGTGGTGCAGAGGAGCAGAACGACCAACCCAGTGGCCTGGCATTGCGGCCGAGATCTAGGCGATGGCGGTGATGTTCTACTCGGAGCGGCTGGAATGCGTGAGAATCTGCTATATGTGGGCCTTCTTGAAGGCAACTATGATAGAGGAATGGTGGATTGGGGCGGCGTAGGCCTTTGAGCTGCGCGAGTGATGGATTAGGGGCAGCTTTTCTCTGCAAGCGAACGACCGGTGGTGGCGTCGTAGATTGAGGGTGCACGACCAGTTAGCTCCAATTTTACCACCCTCTGCACTATGGGCAAGCTAGGCGAGACGGCACGCGGAGTGGGAGGAGCTCGTGGTGGCGACCCCTTTCCTCCCTCACTGGAGAGTACGGTTCGAGCTCCTCCTTCTTCAATTGTTATTGTTGGAAATCTAGTCAATTTTTGATATAATTTAATCCAAAAATTCAGTAAATAAATAATCATCAAAATGATACCACTAAGTAAATAATGATCTTATGAAAAGCTATACATGTCCTGCACCAAAAAGAACACGATAACACCTATCATGTTCATGATCAAAGTGAGGATATCGTATCCAGAGTTGAATGTAGACGATCTACTTGATCCGTCATGGTTGTCTCCTCCATTGTCTCCTCCTCCGTTGCCCGATCCATCACCAGTTCCGATCGTCTCGTCGATTGTCATGAGGAAGAACCTTGAGCTGTCGCGCGGAAGCGCTCCCCAAAAACTATATCGCCCGTCTATCCGTACAGGTACTCGTGACACGGCGTTAGTTCCGGAGGCCTGCTTGTTCTAAGATCTTGTGTACGCAAGAACTCAGAATCGAGGATGAAGAAATTGCAATGCAAGAGCTTCCAAGAACAATGGTGAAGAGAATAAGAGAGTGACTTCTCATGTGCCAAGGAGAAACAAGTGGGAATGAATGGCTGACTAATTGAGTTCTAATGACCTGTTTATGAAGAATAAACGCAGCCATTAAATCTCCAAACATTTTAGAAGTTAAGACCTCTAATGTCCGCCTGCTACCGGACATTCCGGTAACATCACCGGACAGTCCGGTAAAATGGTTCTGTTCCCAACAGAGGTATTTTACCGGACATTCCCGTAGTTCTATCGGACATTCCGGTTGTTCTACCGGACAATCGACCGGACAGTCCACCGGTCAATTTGGTAAAAAATCAGCATCCAACAGAGAGTTTTTACCGGACTATCCGGTGACTTTATCGGACATTCCGGTGTAAGAACACTCATCCCCTTGGCTTATAATTTGTACTTTTGTGTGTCTTTAAAGTTTTATTATTAGATTTAAATGGGTCCAACCCTAATTAAATCCATCAGTTATGAATAAGTAGAAAATGTCATATGGAGCTAGTGTATATTAATTAGGTTAATTTTTTTTGGAGGGACTTTGTAACTGAGTTGATCCACTGCCTATCCACTAATGCTATATCAGTGGGTGTGTGGTTGTAATACTTACATCCTGTTTTTAGAACTTATAGCATGGTTAGTCTATCATGAACACCAGTTCGGAGGGATTCAAACGTGTCATGGAAGACCATGAAGAAAATTATTATCCTATGAACTATAGGTTAGATCCCAGAATGAGAAGAAAATTATGCATACTCGGTATAAGCACACCTTTATTCAATTCTTTGTAACGGAAAAATACAAAACAAAGTATTACATTTCAATTCCATCCGCATTGCTAGCTTGCCTGGCGTTTATTCTATATCATTACATAAAGCTTCACAATCATGACCAAATTATTAAGTTACTGGTACCAATATAGCTAGTACCAGCAGAAACCGTCGTAAAAATTCTCCCCGATTAGTACCCACCGGTGAACTTGGACTTGAGAAGCTCAACAACACCGGCATCCACCCGGAGCGCCTTGACGAGCACCGGCGTCGGGATGGGGGGGTTGGAGCCGAACAATGTGAGCGGCACGAACACGATGCCGGGGTTCTGGCTGTTGAACGACACCACCATGGTGGCCTCCGTCTTGCCGACGTTGAACTGGAAGTGCATCAGCCCGCGCGGGATGACGAACGTCTCGCCGGCGCGCACAACCTTGGAGTACAGCCTGTTGCCGGAGTCGAGGCTGCCGATGATGCCGACGAGCAGCTCGCCGCGGAGCACGACGCCGATCTCGGTGGCGCGCGGGTGGACGTGCGGCGGGTTGGTGCCTCCCGGTTCATGGACACGCCGAGCGTGTTGACGCCAGGCCATTCGGCTACGTCGAGCTCCGTCACGTTGGAGCCGTTCGGGTTGGCGTTTACGTCGCCGCCCGTGGCTATCCTGGACGAAAAGAGGAACTCGTCACCGGCCGCCGACGCCGGCTTGCACGGATGCCCGTTCACTACCGTCACCTCGCTGTCGAGGTCGGCGACGCAGAAGTCCTGGAGAGGGTCGGCGTCGGTGGCCATGAGCACGGGCGCCTGCTGCAGGAGCAACACCATCAACACCGCCCCAACTATTAGGGTTTTGAAGCTGTACTCCATTAATCCTAACTGACTAGCTAGCTTCGATGAGGAAGACGGTAGCTCGCTGCTCGCTAATTTGCGCAGTGACCAGCCGGTTTCTGGAAGCTAGGAAATGTCTTTTGCTAGCTTTGCTTGGGTAGCTGATGAGCTTGCTTCCCTTTATATAGGGGAGAGCACCGTGCTTCGAGGCACGCATAATTGAAGTTGCGTGTGTCAGTGTGGCACACGTGAGAAAATGAACAGTTAAATTCTGGGGAGATTAGTAGGAATAGCGGTTAGCCGTCAAAACAATCTTTGCAACAAAAAAAATACAGGCCACAAGTCAAGCTCCCAGACAGGCTGCTAAGGAACAGAGACTGGTCTGTCGTAATTTAGCTAAAACCTAGCAACATAGCCTAGATGCTCGATCCATTCCGCAATCAGAAAAAGATGAGAGAATCAATTATTTTCATCTCTAGCGAGCAATATATTAATGACTATTCTTCCATGATTTACATTTTCAATGTTATCTCCAGTACTGTTTGCCCATTCTGTGATAGTTTAATTTTTTCACATTAATTCCAGAAGATCTGGCTATTAATTAGGTGACCTATCGTCACGAACAAATATTGTCTTGAGAGTTTGTGTTCAATAACACAGGCAGTTATAAATACCATAATCCTTTATTTTGGTTTAAGTAAATTGCACTTTACACCGGGTAAAATATACCTTGTTTCACGTTACACTGAGTTTAATATATACTTTCACATTGCATCACATCAATAAAAGTTTCATTTTGCACCGGATTAACATCAAAATAAGTTATTAAAACTATAGAATTTTTAAGAACTTTTTAAATTATGAATCAAACTTGATGAAAATTGCTTAAATTAAAAATATTTAATAAGTAACATTTGTATATTTCGTAAGATTTTTTTAATTATATGATAGAACCTGGTGTAAAGTGAAACTTATTTTGATGCATCCCAGTGCAGAGTGAAGTATGCGCTAAACCCGGTGCAAAGTGGAACAATGTACATTTACTCTTTTAGTTTTCCCAAAATTACCGCATACATATTTGTATCATGTTGGACTTTTAGTTCAGTATTTTGTTTTCAAGATTCATTAATTATTAATTTGCATATTGCATATGTGTGTTGCTAGGGGGATTTTAAAGAATATTGTCAGTAACTCATTTGTTGCAATCACTTTGCTTTTGCATACATTTGGTACTGGCATAGTGGACCCTTTCGACCTGAGTCAGTGATTTTAGAGCGGAGACAGATTTATCACTCATAAACACCACTTTTTTCTTTTCAAATAATTCTTGTCCTAAATTAGATATCGTTTTGACACATTTTAGTTGTCTGTGACGTTTGACCCCTTGTCTTATATATTAAGAAATAGTGTAAATATAAGGAAAAAGATAAGTTGTATATATGTATGTGTGTATGCGTGCGTGCATGTGTATGTGAATTCTTTTAGTTTTATTCCAATTAGCTAGAATTAAAAAGTAACATATTTAGCAAATAATTCGACAATAATTATTAAAAATATCGATCATTAATTTATATAAACTCGTGCGGACGTATGAGCACCCCGTCAATTTCAACCCCTTAAAAACTTAAACTTGTCAAAGAGATATAAACCTGACCAGAAACACCTGATGGGCACAGAAATGCAACCAACGAGAATTTTGGTTCTTGTTTCAAAACTAGCTACTACAGTACATTCAAAAGAGACAATGTTCGGCCCTGATTAGCTAGCTAGGATCACTGTACTTGGGCCCATAGATCGACATGTGTGCTAAAGTTTTCAACTCCTCCGTGAGAGAAATATTACATCTTCTAAAGACCTTAAAAAAATTAGCCGACTAATACATCATCAGGAAGAAAAAAAAAGCATTTAAGAGTTGGATGTGATTATTTCTAGTACAACGAATCTAGACAAGGGCTAGAGACATAGTCTAGCATCGACTATCAATATATTGCAGGTGATAACGACGATAAAATGCCGCGTGATACCGAGCCAATGTTGGAAGACTAGAACGTCCATCCTGACACTACAGACTACATGGTTGAAATATATGGCTCCCCCAAGTTACAAAACAACTGACAATTTTTCCGCTTATTAGAATCCAGAAATAGTGCATACTTATATAAAATATCCTTTCTCACTCAGCTTATAAGTGGTTTTAAAATAAACCAAACTAGCAATTGATATCATATTTTTTGTGTTATGAATGTACTAGAAAATGTCATATAATGTCATATGTACCTACTGTATATTAGAATGATTTATCTTGGGAGGGAGTGTGTAACTGGGTTGATCTACTGCCTATCCACTAATTTTTTTAAAAGGGTGGCAAAAGGTTTGCCTTCTGTATACTCCTATCCACTAATGGTATGTCAGTGGGTTTGTGGTTGGACTATTACGCCCAATTTTTAGAATTTACTGTGTTATTAGTCTACTTGCATGAACACAGTTCAGAGGGATACAAATGTGTCATGGAAGACCATGAAGAGAATGATTACCGGAAATTCGTTCTGCCCCTACCGTACTCCAGCTTGGTAGTTTCCACTGCCTGTCCAGAACTAGGTTAGATCCCAGAATGAGAAGATAACTAAGCATACTCGGTACAAGCACACATTTAATTTATTCAATTCTTTGTATTGGGAAAAATACAAAACAAAATATTACATTTCAATTCCATTTGCACTGGTAGCTTGCCAGGCGTTTATTCTATCTCATTACATAAAGCTGCACAATCATGACTAAAATATTTAGTTACTGGTACCAATGTAGTACCAGCAGAAACCATCGTAAACATGCTCCCCGATTAGTACCCACCGGTGAACTTGGACTTGAGAAGCTCAACGACACCGGCATCCACCCGGAGCGCCTTGACGAGCACCGGCGTTGGAATCGGCGGGTTGGAGCCGAACAATGTGAGCGGCACGAACACAATGCCGGGGTTCTGGCTGTTGAACGACACGATCATAGTCGCCTCCGTCTTGCCGACGTTGAACTGGAAGTGCATGAGCCCGCGCGGGATGACGAACGTCTCGCCGGCGCGGACGACCCTGGAGTACAGCCGGTTGCCGGAGTCGAGGCTGCCGATGATGCCGACGAGCAGCTCGCCGCAGAGCACGACGCCGATCTCGGAGGCGCGTGGGTGGACGTGCGGCGGGTTTGTGCCGTCGGGCGCGAAATCGATGCGGTTCATGGACACGCCGAGCGTGTTGACGCCGGGCCACCTGGCCACGTCGAGCTTCGTCACGTTGGAACCGTTCGGGTTGGCGTTCACGTCGCCGCCCGAGGAAGTCCTTGACGAGAAGAGGAACTCGTCGCCTGCCGCCGACGCCGGCTTGCACGGATGCCCGTTCACCGTCACCTCGCTGTTAAGGTCGGCGACGCAGAAGTCCTGAAGAGGGTCCGGGTCAGTTGCACGGATCAACACGGGCGCTTGCTGCAGGAGCAGCACGGCGAACATTACCCAAACTGTTAGAGTTTTGAAGGAGTTCCCCATTGCTAATTGATCAACTAGCTAACTAATTACTGCTTCGATCTCAGATCAATTAATTGTTTGAGAATGATCAATGGCAGTAGCAGTACGTGACGATCGAGCTGGGTTAATATTTAGCTACCGTTCGAGCCCTTTATATATAGGGGAGCATGCATGCATGGGCCATGCATAATTTGTGCTGAGTCAGCATACGCTATATAATTAACAATTAATTCAATCATTTTGAGATAAGTACATGCGTCGAAACGATCTTGTTAGAAAAATTCAGGTCAGCAGTTCAAGGATCCAGAGAGGCTGCTAAGGAACAAGGAGTAAGGGACCTGTACGTATGTCAGCTACGACGGCCAGACCTGCTAGCTAAATATGAGTTAGCTCCATCGGAAAGAGTCTTACACTTGCTGAAATGTAGATCGTTATGGATTTTGATTGCTGCACGTAAATACGAGCGAGATTCCCCTGACAACAGGACTGGGCTGGTTTTAGTGCATCCATCCTGCCGGTCAGGCTCGTTTACTTCGCCATCCAATTTGTAATCCCCACCTAATTAAATAGATGGCGTTGCTACAAAACCTTAAACTTCATGCATCATACCTCTGTTGTTGTTTTCTCAAGCCAGCACGTAGATTAATTCTTAACTTGAGTAGTGTATAGTCAATAGGTTTCCCTCCCTCC
>CM002481.1:22207105-22251454 GCA_000325765.3 Leersia perrieri
GAGTAGAGGCTGATTGGATTTTTGGTGGAAGAAAAGAAAAGGTTAGAGAGAGATCTGGGGTGTGCCACTTCACAGGGTTTTAGAAGAATGTTAGTACTAGACTTTGGCTGAAACAAAATTTCAAAAAGAGGTTTTGAAATAAATTTTACAGAGTGATCAATTTTGAATCCATTAAGCAGTTTTTCAGGATTTTTAGAGAGATTAAAATAGATCAACGAGTTAGCAAACCTTGATGAAAACATATGAAAATTTGTGGGTTGTTTTCTGACATATCAAAGTATTTTTGAGAATTTTTGTGGAATTTTTGGATGCACACATTTACCAGATTAATTGGTTTGTGATTCTAGGCCTATCATTACATGTGATGATGAGATGATTAAGAAGCAAAAACAATTCACAATCACATGATGCATCAAATTTTAAATTTGGCTCTCAGGTTTATATGATTGGTATGTTACACTACGTTCAATGTATTTTGATGCACAGATATATGCTTTTGATTTATCAACTGGAACGAAACAGAAACTAGCTGGGTGAGTGAAGTCCTCCAAATTTTTTCACGTTTGCTCGGGTAACTGAAAGTCTCGTAAGCCCAACAAGTTTTAAATTTCAATCATGTTTGGATAATTCGAAAGAAGTTTGATTTATCCCATGTTTGGATAATCGCTCTGGTTTGAAGCTAATTTTCATCCGCGACTCCCCGGAAAGAGGATTTTCTTGCTATTCCACCTGATCATATGCTTTAGCCATATCCAATTTGATTGCACATGCACCAAATTTCCCTTTCTTCCTCTTCAGGTATTGTGGGCATTCATATGCAATACATTATCATTTATCAAACGCCTCGGTACAAATGCACTTTGTTCCTCCGATATGATTTCATCCGACATAGCGAAACCTGTTCGCCAACACCTTGGGACAAATCTTGTAGATAACATTACACAGTGAGATCGGTCTGAACAACTTCATTTCCTGAGGATTTTTAACTTTCGGAATTAACACAATAGTAGTCCGATAAATATCGTATCAAGCTGTCCTTCATTTAGAAATTTGAGGACAGCTTGTGTGACCCCCGGCCCAACAAGATTCCAATGATGCTGCAAAAAGCCTGCTGTAAACCCGTCTGGGCCTGGTTCCTTATTTGGGCCCATCATGAACAGAACATTTTTTATTTCATCTAAATTCATCTCCCTTGTTACCTTAGTTGGAACGTGGCAGAGAATATCATCTGGTCGCAGATGTTGCTGTGCCTGCAGTATTAAATATTAACGTTGAAAATTAGATCAATCACTGGTAAACAATAGTAGACACCTAGGCTAGACGATGCCGATAGCTCCGCCACTGCGTTTGGTTAGAATTGGAGGATATATATGCCTTAAAGACAGGGGAGGGCCCACTGTGATCCATGGGTATTCAGTTGAATACCAAGATTTTTCGCAAATTTTTTTATATATAGTATATATATTTTATATTTGTATAAAAAATTCAGGAAAAAGCCTACACCATACAAAGAAACCCAATAGAAAGACTTTGGCAGGCTAAATCCCTCCTCTCACCTCCTGTCTTGTTGGTCTAAAAAAAAAGAAAACTCCTGTCTCGTTGGCCCATTGGCCCAATAGCTAATAAAGGCCCACTAACAATTAATCCTAATCCTGACAGTGCGGGGACTCGGGAACCAGGAGCCAGCCGCCAGTGCCGGCTTCGTGGCTGTCCCCCTCCCCCTCGCAGCTCGCGCGGACTTCGCCCGCCGCCCCGTCCGCCGACGTCCCTCTCCCTCGCGACCTCACCTCTCCCCCTCCCCACGGCGGCTTGGCTAGGCCGGCCGGCTGGCAGCTGCGTGTGTAGGCAGGCCGTGGCACAGCCGCACAGCAGCAGGGGCAGCCACCGATTTCGCCCATACAGCGCTTGGCAGCCCAGCAAATCGGCCAATGGCCCAATGCCCATCGCCTACTCGCCTAGCAAATCGCTGCCGACTCCGAAACTCCAACGAGGTAAGCCGCCTCTCGCTCAGTCTCTCACCTTACTAAGAAAAATTAGTCTTAAACTAGACTTGTAGTTTAAGTGCATATGTTTCTTAAAACTATGAATATAACTCAAATATACCATGCACATTGTTGAATTTTTAGGTTTACTGAATGAAGAGGAAGAACTGTTCTGCTGTTAATTTGAAGTATTTTTTGGAAAGAGCTGCTGCAAAGAGGAGAACTCAAGAAACAACTCGCGATAATTTGATTTTCTATCATCTAGTATTTGATATGTCAAACAATTGTCATTTAGTACTTTATTTTGATGAATATAAAAGATTAGGCCTAGTATAAAGTATTACACAACTATTAGTTTAGAACGGAATATTAGATGTTTAATTTTTCTTTACCGCTTGCTTGTTTTGAATACCCAAGTTAAAAATCTTGAGCCCGCCCCTGCTTAAAGTTGCTATAACCACATAAATTACAATAAAGTTTTGCTATATGTATAGAGAATTTGGCTAGATGATACATTTATTATGTGTATACATTCATGTCTTAGCTTGTTAACTTGTTGAGAAAGCAAAACGAAAGGTGCTTAGAGCCTTAGACTGAAGGGATCATATATCCCACATCCCAGCATGCATCTACCTAATCCTGAACGTCAAATTGAACTACCTCTAACCAAAGTGGTGGCAAAGTAACATGCCAGTATGCCACAATATCTCTCTCGGTCAGTTTGGTTTTGTCCCGTTATCCTCACCCTTCTTTTCCACACAATCCAGTATGCACATTCTCTGGTCGCTGCAACTCCAGAACTACCATTTCCTAATCTCCAAAAGCTAACCAATCTACACAACTCCAGTAACTAGCCTATATGGCTACATACCAAATTACCAATCAAACGGCCTGTGTCATGATCTGTTCTTAGAAAGGTAGAATTCGATAGAAATCGCACAGAGAAATCAAATCAATGCATGGCGCTGACATTTGGCAGCTCTGGCGATCGCATTCAGAGATGCAGGTGCGTGTTGGCCGCTGACGATGATGATTCATCGTCGACGACGACCGGGTTGGCGTGCGAGAGAATTAAGCTCTGAGCCTCTGACAACGATCTAAAACGGGAGTTGAGAAGCGAGATTGCAACTGATCAAGTTCAAAACTAGCTAGCCAACCCTATCTAACATGGGAAAAGGGTAAAGGAAAAGAGAAAGGGATGCTGTTCGAAGCAGCTGAATATCCCAGACTCGCAGTGTTGTGCCTTATGGTTTTCCTACCTAAAAGATGAATCAGGGGAACCTACCAACCGAACCATGTCTTGGCTTTATCGGTCGAAAACTGCATATTGGCCCTGATGTAAGGTTAACGGTTTTTCATCAAAAATAAAGTGAAAAGTCTATTGGAACATGATAAATGAAAATGATGAGGAATTTATAGTTAGTTGCTGCATTGTGGGAGTTTGACTGATTGATATATATGGTTATTTTGGACGACAAATGTATAGCAAAATCGATATACCTATTAATTAGCAAAGTGGATATTACATACTAAATTAAAAAATAGAAAAATAGTTTAGTTGACATTTTACACGAGTAAAATGACATGAGACATTGAGTAATTTTAGTAATTCCATTTAGGCAAATTAAAATGTGTGTAACCCAAGTAGCAAGTGAATTCAATGTAGTATGCAGAAAATTATTATACACGTGCATAAGAATCTCGCTCCGTTTCCTAATGTTTGATGTTGACGTCAAACAAAAACACAAAGGGAGTAAGCATACTTTGATTGTTTTCCGTAATACATTAAACCTCAGTGACTATGATATAAATAAGTTTTGATTCATTTGTTATCGTGCTACACATAGTGTGAGTGGATCTAGGTCCGAACCATTAATTTGAGTGCCTAGGTTAGCAACCTCATATTTGCAATCCTTTGTTTGGTTTGCACAACAACCATAGAAAAAATTCCTGTGGTTTTCAATCTAGGATTGCACATTCCTGTAATATTCTTACGTTTTTTCTATTCATGTGTTTTAAAAATCCTGTGAAACGAATAAGCCCTTAGACAATAAAAGTTTCTTAGGTCCACGACTGCTAAATATTAAGGACCTTTCCGTTCACTGCTAAATGGGGTAACGCTTGGCATCCATAGTGAACATTTCAAGTTGAAGGTAGGAGCAAGAAGTCCCAGAAGGATCAATACAGTGTAAGTGCTCACACTGTTAATTGAGCGAGCGATCATGTTGGGATACAACACGAAGAAGTCACATGAATCTCGAGACAATGTATGAATGTAAGCTAGCCCCGGCCGGATCGATATGCCCGCAGTGTGCACCAGCTCATTAACAATGGGGTTGTGTGGCTTGCATGTCCAATATGTATCGCATCCGTGCCCTTTGCGAAACTTTACCCATTACGACAACACAACCTTAAAGATACGTCCACAACACATACACTCAACGTGACCATCCCTGGAGTCTAAGTGTCTAACAAATACTATTTATTAAAAGAACCTCAAGCCAAAATAATTTATTAAGACTTCCATCGTCACTGTTTTGTTTTTGAGAGAAAAGTGGCTGTCTCGATCGTAAAGCACACCTGATTTTGGACCGAAATTCTAGTAAAAATCGATGCTACAGTGCCCCTGCCCCCTGTCACGCTCGCACGGCAGCAGAAGAGGGAGAGGAGAAGAGTGCAGCGCTCTCGCTCTCTCGGCTTACATAAACGCGAGGGCCGCGCGCTCTGCGTTTCGCTTCACCTCCTCCCCTTTCCTCTTCCTCCACCACCTTCGTCGAATTGTGCCGCCGCCGCCGCCGCCGGCCATGGCCCCCGTGAAGGCCGAGGAGCTGGTCGCGTTCACCCCAAAGGAGCAGTACGACGGGGTCGACTACTGCATCACCAGCCCGCCGCCATGGCGTCCGTGCTCCTTCCTTCCTCCCTACTCACCTCTGATTTTAGCTACTGATCAAACACTGAAACAAATTGCTCTCTTCTCTGCAGTGACGACGGTGCTGGTGGCGTTCCAGCACTATCTGGTTATGCTCGGCACCACCGTCATCGTCGCCACCATCCTCGTTCCCCTCATGGGCGGCGGCCATGTACATCAGTCACCTCATCATCTCCTCATTTCCATTTCAATTTCTCATCACGCCTTACGCCGTCATGTCTCTTGTTGCAGGTGGAGAAGGCGATCGTGGTGCAGACCATTCTGTTCCTGGCCGGGATCAACACGCTGATCCAGGTGCACGTCGGGACGCGGCTCCCCGCCGTGATGGGCGCCTCCTTGACCTACATCTACCCATCCGTCGCCATTATCCTTAGCCCTCGCTTCCTCGTCATCATTGATCCCTTCGAGGTAAAGCAAAACATACTCCTCTCTGTTCTACTCTGCTCTGCTCGATACAATGGCATATGGTATACGACTGATGGACTGAATTTCTTTCATTCCAGAGGTTTGTGTACACGATGAGGTGCCTGCAGGGCGCGCTGATCATCGCCGGTGTCGTCCAGGCCGTCTTCGGGTTCTTCGGAATCTGGAGGATCTTTATAAGGTGATTGTCCTTGCTCTGCTCTGGAACAATTCCTCTGTTCTTGATGGCTTTCTTGCTCCTGCCTGCGTGCATTCGCTGATGCATGCCGATCCGATTGGTAATGGCAGGTTCCTGAGCCCGCTCGCGGCGGTTCCCTTCGTGACGCTCTCCGCGCTCGGCCTCTTCTACTTCGCCTTCCCCGGAGTGAGTTCTCGCCACCAAATCTCATCGTCTTCTTGATTTTATCTTATTTGTCATGGTTTTAGAATCTGAAACATTGAACATTTGAACACGAACTTTGCACATTGCAGGTTGCCAAATGCATCGAGGTCGGCCTCCCAGCGCTTATCCTGCTCCTGCTCTTCGCCGAGGTAATCAAAACAGACATGTAAAATTCTCACATTAGCAAAGCAGAGTTGCAAATGAGGCTAAAGAAAAGAACTTGCTGCTGTTTGCCCCTGCTCTTGCAGTACGCGGCACATTTCTTCGCGAGGGGGAGCTTCCTGTTCGGGCGGTGCTCCGTGCTGGTGACGGTGCTGATAGTGTGGATCTACGCCGAGATCCTCACTGCTGCCGGCGCCTACAATGAGAGATCTCATGTGACGCAGTTCAGCTGCCGCGCCGACCGCTCAGGCCTCATCCATGGCGCACCCTGGTAAGTTTTCTCCGACGAATTCAGAACTTTCAGCTAGATTTTGCTAGCTGACACTGACACACGCGTCGATCGCGTTCTTCTGCTACAAACAGGGTCAGGTTCCCTTACCCGTTCCAGTGGGGGTATCCAATCTTCTATGCTGACGATATATTTGTCATGATAGTCGCTTCTTTCGTCTCAATGATAGAGGTCTGTATCACCCGCTCGATTTCATCTTCTCTGCAACAGCCAAACAATTTCTTTTTTCTTGCCTAAACTGATGAAGATAGTGGAAATCACAAAAATGCATATCTGCAACAATGGTTCAGTGTTTCTGGTTGTTATTCTAACGAGAAAGTTTGCTTGGTTTCAGTCCACGGGCACGTTGATGGCGGTGACGAGATATGCAGGGGCAACATTCTGCCCGCCTTCAGTTCTCGCCCGTGGAATTGGTTGGGAGGTATCACCACATAACAAAAAATGATCAGTTCTTCTCACTGAAGTTTTCTGCAGAAAGAACACTCACTGCAATGGAACTTGCATAATTTCAGGGCATATGTATCATTCTGGATGGGATGTGTGGTACACTGACAGGAACAGTAGCTTCAGTGTAATGCACTCAGCTCTGATATCTGTTTAGAACTTTAATCAGCACAAAGTGAAAGCGTGAAAATGACTTGGCTTTGTTGTTTGAGAAGTGAGAATGCAGGTCTGTTGGCCCTGACGAGAGTTGGAAGCAGACGAGTTATAAAGATCTCAGCCTTGTTCATGATCTTCTTCTCATTGTTCGGTATGATTTCCTATCGTCTGAATCCATCAGAAGTGTTACCATTGCATTGTCAGTAACTCCACCTATCTGATTCTGATAAAATCATGCGCTTGGACAACCATCAGGGAAATTTGGGGCAATCATTGCATCAATCCCATTGCCAATCTTCTCTGCACTGTACTGCGTTCTCTTTGCTTATTCAGGTGAGGCTGGTAAACACCATCCGTAATAATGCCAAGGCATCAATCAATACTCAATTCTGGAGTTGGACAGATACATCTTGATGTAGAGGCAGGATTGAATTCCATTCTGGAGTTTTAATAACCTTGTGTGGTTGCCTTACACTTGATTTCTGCTTGATACAGCTGCTGCAGGGCTCAGCTTCCTTCAGTACTGCAACCTGAACACACTGAGAACCAAGTTCATCCTCAGCATCTCCCTGTTCCTGGGCCTCTCAATCCCACAGTACTTCAGGGAGTACGAGGTGTTCTACGTCTTCGGGCCAGTACACACCCACTCACCCGCTGTACGTGTCAATCACAATTCACAAGTTCACAACCCACCTCTGAATCTCTGATCATGATCATTTTTTTTTCTCTGAATGATTCTGACGGGACAACAAATTTTGCAGTTCAACGTCATCGTCAACGTGATCTTCTCGTCGCCGGCGACGGTGGCCGCCATCCTCGCCTACCTCCTGGACTGCACACACACCTACTGGGATGGCCCGGTGTGGAAGGACAGGGGCTTCCATTGGTGGGAGAAGTTCAAGGATTACAGGCATGACCCGAGGAGCGAGGAGTTCTACTCTCTGCCGTATGGCTTCAGCAAGTACTTCCCTTCGTTCTAGTTAGGTTAAATGATGGATCATGGATGGAGTGGGCAAGAGCCAAGAGGTAGAAAACGATGTAATCGTGTGGAGCTTGAGCTTCATGTTCATGATGTGATTGACTGGTTGTTGCTTGCAAAGCATTTTGTATATGGGATGTTGTGGCCTTGTGGGTCTGATCAAATATGGAATTTTGGATGCTAGTACTGCCCTGCCATTACTTTTTAATTTCGTTTCTGAACTCTGATCCAAGTTGGATTGAGCAACCTGCCGATGATTCCTCAACTCAGAATCATTGCCTGGTGGAATTCGGTTCTAGTTCATTTCGATTGTGATTTAGAGCCCAATAGAGAACACAAAGATTTTTCACAAATTCTGGTGGTTCAAAGTTCAAACAGCTCCTAAAGCTTGATTTGAAAATGCTGATTTTCATCATAATCATACAAATTTTTTTTTTACAGAAAATCGGTTCAATGGTGGTAAGAAGAATTCCTTGTTCCAAAGGATTACTAATTGTTCTTCCTAATCCATCCGGAATTCTGTGGTGTGGCGGGAGCCACCACCTTGGGCACCCACACGCCGCCGCCGTTCTGCTCTCCGGCGTGCTGCTGCCTACGGCCGCCGAAGAACGGCGGCCTGGCTGATCTCACTACGATCTTCGCCGCCCGCGCGGGGGCCTCGCCCTCCACCAATGGTGGCTTCGCGACTACGCACTCGGATTTCATCTCCTCGGGTGTCCAGATCCTCCGGTTGCTGCTCAAATCGGCTGCCAGTGCCGGGGAGGGCTGGGCGCCCTTCAATTCCGACGAATTGCGGATCTGCGCCGCCTGGGTGGCCTTCCCGTCCGGCGAATTGCCGATCGGCGCCGCACCTGCGCGCCTGCCGTCCGAGGGTTTCTTCTTTCCCTTGTCCTGCGGCTCGAAAGCGCATGGCGGTGACGCGTCGGTCGCCTCGATCGGCGCGGCCCACACCGTGCTCATGCCGACCCCGCTCTTCTTCCGGTTGCGATTGTTCGCTGGCTTTCCGCGGCCTTGAGATGATGGTGCTCTGATCACCTCAGCCGGCGCTACTGGCGTAGTCACCGGTGCTGTTTCCTGATCTGCCGAAGCCTTCCCCTTTCTCTTCCCCTTCCCCTTCTTATCATCCGGCGAGCCGCCGGGTGACGACACGGTGGCCGTCTCGGCCAGCGCGATCGGCTGGTTCCCCTTCCCCTTCCTATCCAGCTTGGCTCCCGCTTGGAACGCACTGGCCGCGGACTCGTCGGGCCCCTTCTTGATGGCGCGGCCTCCAATCTCACCCTCCCTCTTCTTCGCCGCATCCGGCCAGCGCGGCGGCGGCGGAGGCGGCGCCTCCGGTCGCGCCACAGCCAGGACTCCTATTGCCGGATCCGTCTTCTTCGCCACACCCTGCGGCGACGACGACGGCGCCACCCGGATCGCTACAGCCATGACTTCCACCTTCTCCGTCGCACCCTCCGCGGGTGTCGGCGGCGGCATAGCCCGGTGCGCCACGGGCGCCCACTGTTTCCCCCCGCGACTCCTCTGGCCGCCGCCCCACGGCTTCTTCTCCGACGAGCCCCTCCCCTTCTCCGTATTAGCCGCCGCTTCCACCTCCCGTTGCCGTTGCAGCCTCTCCTGCTCCTCCTTCTCCCTCCGGCGGAGCTCCTGGAGGTCCCTGAGGCTGACGTAGTTGGGAGGGATACGCGGCCACTCCCGCTTCGGCTTCTCGCTCGTCGCCGCGGAATCCATCTTGCTCCTCTCCGGCGATCGCCGGAAGCTTCCAACGACAAAAACTGAACAGATTTTGTTCGAGAGCACAAAAAGGGGAAAGGATTGAGGTGAGGGCCCAGTTGATCTTCTGTGGCCGGCTTCTGCCGTGGGGACCGACAACTCTCCTGCCGCGTGCTTCTAGTCCTTCTTGGGGGGTTTTCTCCCGTTTCTAGCGGATAAACCTCACCTCACCTCACCTGAATATTGAACAGAAGTACGGATCATAGATCACACATGCTTAGCGACCAGACAAAGATAGTTTACATACGGTTTAAAAGAGGTAATTGGATCCGTACCTATGGCGGAAGAATAAGGAAGAATAGTCGTATTGTTCTAATGTCGCCTAGTACTCAAAGGATACCCGAAATATAAACGGACAACTCGATGCGAATACTAAAGCAAAGCATTATATATGATTTTGAAAACTTGCATAACATGGCAACCTTATTTATAGGCTCATAAGTCTTAGGGTTCCCCTCCATATTAGAATTCCACTTACATGAGAAATTACATGTCTATCCTTTCGTAGTAATATCTAGAGGGGTATAAGTGTATTTTCATCCATGACTGTACCATCCATAAAACTTCCAATAACTATTGGCTCATGGGCCTTATATATGATACCTTTGCTCTAGACTAGACCATATTTTCGTTGGCTTTGGCTATTATGAATCTTAATATGACTACTTTTCGGCTTCGCCAGCATCGCCACCGTGGTGCTTCACTAGCTCCATCCTTCCCTAACCACGTTTTTGACTGTCTAGTCAGCATCCTTAGCTTTGCCAGCTTCATGGCTTTAGTGGCTTTATCATCTTTACTAGCTTTGCCACTTTGATATCTTCATGTTTGAATGCTTCACCAGAAGGACGTATGGGAACTGAGTAAACTCTATATTTTTTTTTGTCGAAGTTATATAAATCCCACGAAACCCACGTGTTTTCAACAAATATTTACTCAAAATTTAAGATAAGAGATGGTATGAAACATTTAATTATTTTGAGAAATATTGTTTTAGAAATGCTAAAATCAATCAAAAGAGTTCCCCTTATGGCTGGTTTTTAAAGTTGAGAACGGGTGTTATAGACACATGAACTTGTACTGCATGCTGAGATATACAAATAAATTTGGTTTTCCTACTTGCGATGCTGATGGGGCGTTCTACAAGCCCCATATGACAAGATAGCCATACATAATTTACGAGTGCTCTTGCCTAATTGCCAAATGTTCAGATATACTCTACGGATTGATATCTGAACAAAATGATTACAGGTTTAGCCCTTAGAGTATACCAATCCGTGGTCCGTTCTAACTAATAGCTGTAGTAAGATAAGGTTATATGTGGCTATTGACGTTCACTCTTTCACCACTCCTATTTTACATATTAAAAAAGTGCATAAGTATTATAAATATACCAAATGAAAAGATAACTATATTCGTACAAATTCTATTCATCACAGTCAAAATGTTTAAAATATATTAGTGGTCAAACTAAAACAGTGCCCATCAAAATTGACAAATATTAAGAGATGGGGTAAATGGTAACCTCTTATCCGGATAATAGCATATGCAATTATACAATGAAATATATATTCTAATCGTTGGTGTAAAATATACTCAATATTTCATTTGAAAAGAGTAAAGTGTATGCATGGTCCCTTGTGTAAGCGTATCATCTAGGTCCCCAGACTTCCAAAATGTATTTAAACTTGTTTCGGGTGCCACATATGTCCTAATGTACTCAAAACCCACTCCCTCACAAGTTATAAACCTCTGCCCATGCACTTTACTTATTTTTTAAAAAAATAATACATACAACCTCCGTTTAGATTGTAAGGCGTTTTGACTTTTTGCTTTCAACGTTTGATCATTCGTCTTATTCAAAAATTTTGTGCAAATATAAAAACTAATAAGCCATGCTTAAAGTACTTTTGATAATAAAGCAAATCACAAAATAAATAAATAATATTTTCATAATTTTTTCAATAATACGAATAGTAAAACTTTGTAAGCAAAAAGTCAAAACGTCTTACAATCTGAAACGGAGGTAGTACTTGGTATTATTATGAGACATTTTGGCGTCCACACAACATCAGTACACAAGTAACACATTCACCAATAGCAGTCCAATCAGAGATAATTAGGACACAATATCTGAATACAAGACAGTAACAGTGGAGTTGTTTTTTATATTTAAATAAATCCATTTAACAGGAAACACCCATTCATTTCCTAAATTTTCACCACTGGATATGGATTAAACTTTGAGAATGGCGTACTGGTAATCCTCCTGCCGCCTCACTAAATATGCTCTCAGTGACCCCTGCACAAAGCAAATACTATATCAGTGAAGGAGAGCAATATGATTCATACAACATGAATTATACAGCAACCAGTGGACATTCATACATGAAAGCTTTTCTGCGGCGTAATGATATAATATTTTGCCAAAACACTCAAATACGAAAAGAAAAAAATAATATCAGCATACCAATTATTTTCTATGTATTTACATATCATGAGTACTGAGTTGGATAGACAAATTAATTGCAACCCAACTTCTATATGGCAATGGATAATTAGTAACCAACCACAACTTTGCTTGTAATCCAAAAAGCAGAGTTGCAGAGATCTTCAATGGTTAAACAGATTATGATTTATGAAAGCATGCGATTTAATTAAAGTGATCACTGAAGGTCAACATGTAAATTATCTTTCATTCTTCCTTAATACAAAACATAGCAAGAGATAGACATTTGAGATACTCTATAATATATATTCCCACAATTATACATTTTACTTCTTAACATTTCTCGGATTATTAAAAGTAGAATTTTTAACAGTATCATGTCTGTGCATACTGCATATTGAAAAATAATTATGATAACACTTTCCACAGTCGCCACCAAAACTTAATTACTATTCCATAGTAACAAATTTAAAAGAATTCCTCTCTACCAGTCAAATTCATAATGTCTCATGCAAAGTATTGCTCTACAAATCAATAACCGGTATTTGTTTGGTAATCCACCTAGTAGAAGTCATAATCTTAACTAGCCAGCTTTGAGGCCTAAACAATGATATATGGTAACAATTAGGGGCACCAATTCCTTGTGGATGGCTCATTAGATCTTTTTTAGAATACTGATCCAGTACAGCCTAATGAATTGTAACTATAAGATAAAAACACTACAAAGGCCAGTAGGCCTTTATGCATATCTTACAGTATTGTTTAGGAGCACTATGAGGAGAAAACTCCACAGGTCCGTGTATTGCACGGTTGCACCATATTGGTTTGCTGTTGTACGGAAGGTGGTTTGGCTAATTCACTAACTCACACAAAGAAAAGTTCAATTGGCTATATGCCTATGTACTCAAAACGACTGCTGCCCCAAGACAGTTCAAGGAATATTATTTCATATTATACAACAAAAATGCTTGATTGGGAAACAACCTTCTCACATCAAGCAAAAGTATTGAGTAAGCAAGAACTATACCATCAGAACATGCACCACCAGAAAGATTTTTCAGTGAACACAATTGATGGTGTGAATCGGTTATGAAAACTTTGTTCTGACATTGCCATAGACTTATACTGCTATCTACCTCATCGATGAGATGGTGACAATCTTGGTTGTTTCTTTTTCTTAGTATCCGTACCAGGATGTCGTATTCTCTTGTTTAACATGTAATCTAATGGAACAAATATACATGAACATCAGCCATCGAGAAACTTAGACTATACATGTTATGTTCTTGCAAAGTAGATTCAGACGTCCATGTTAACCATTGACATCAAATGAGTGTACTTGACATCTACATGTTACCTCATAATCAGATGCATTTTGAATAACATGGCATATCTAACATTTCCAGTGAAACATTACTGCTCTATAACATAGTGATGCAAAATGCAATATAAAGAAGATTCATATGGTGCACAACAACCCATTAGTCAAAAGAAGATAAAACAATCCTTTTGAGTCGATTGACCAAAATATTGATTCCCCCATGTGTTTGTCATTTCCTCCATGCCTGGTGTGCATCATATCTAATGGACATCTGACTGCATATATGTAACAGCCGCAATACTAATCAGTAAATCATCTGCACACCCAAGTCCAGAAACATCTTTTTTGTTGCCGACAACAAACTGTGGGACAGGAAAGCACATTTCCATCTACACCGCTCAGGTACTGACAATCCAGTGATTAATCATTTGACCAAATGTCTCTCACACGCAGACTAATCCTCTTCCAGCTTTACATCAGTTGTCTAAAATATAACTCAGCCTTGCATCATATCAACCAGGCATTTCGTCGAACACTTGGCGAGCACCAACAAAAGCCTAATTGATTCGCCCTCACGAAAGCACTAATCCGGCCAATAATTCCATAACCACAATAACTCGCATCTACGAGGACACAGGAATGGAGCAGTAGCAGGTCGAAGTAATGGGAGGGGGGTAACGCAACCGCTGACCTGATCTTCTTGACGAGGATGTCGCGGAGCCTCTTGCCGAGCTCCTGGGAGCGGATCCGCTGCATGAGGGCCTTGCGGGCGAGCACGCGCTTCTCCGAGTCCTTGACGTGGTGGTTGGCCTGGCTCCGGCGCCGGATCAGCCTCTCCATGCCGCTCGACCGCATCTTGCGGTCCATTAACGCCAGCGCGCGCTCCAGGTTGCCGTCCCTCACCTGCACCATGATCCCCCGCGCCGGCTGCACCTGCCCCGCCGCCGCCGGCCGCGCTGCCGGCAACACCCCCCGCGCCGCCCGTGCCAGCGCCTGCATCGCGGCTCTCCTCGCTCCGCCGCCGCCGCCGCACTCTCTCGCTTTGGCAGTTCGGCTCGTGTGTGTCGCTCGCGCTGGCACGACCTTCCCTACTCCTCTCGTTGCATTGAGATTCGGGACGACCCGCCCTGTGATATTTTCGGACCGTCCGTTGCTCGTCTCTATTTTGTGGTTAAGCCCCTGAGCCCTTGTGAATTTGCATTTAGTTGCCACTATCCCAATCCCGACGGCAACCAAAACCCTCGCCGCCGCCGCCGCCGCCTCCTACCCATCGACGGTATGTATATCTGTTTCTCTTTTTCTCTCTCTCCCTCTCTCGTATTGTGGATGAAGCGGATGCAATCCATGATCTTTAGGTGATTTGTAGTGGGTGCAAGCACCGATCCCTTTATGGGGCTACTGTTTAATCGTTAGGGTTTCTTGTTTGGAAACATTTCCAGCTTCTTTGTTAAATTTTGATGAACTGGTCGGGAGTTTTGGCTTCATAGTTTAGTCTTGAATTGTTTCGTCCTTGAACATTTCACACAAGGAACCGCAGTACGTTTTAGTTTCGATTTGGGGCCTTTTGAGGTTTGACATTCGATAGTCAGAAATTTGGATGTGGATATCCCCTCAAATTAAGTGAACCGCAGTACTTGCGCTTCTGAAGGAGAATGAGCAAGTCAAGCTCGATGGATTGATTGACAAATTCCTGGGTGCAATTCAAAGTTTGGAGAATAGAGTGGGAGTTGGCTGAGTAATAGTCCTTTTGTGTTTAGGTGCTGTAGTGTTTAGTTTCGAGCTATGTCAGTTAGTGCCTTCAGTGTGTTGATGCCTGACTGTTAATCGGTACTTTGAGCTGGTAACCCCAGCGTGTAACCCCCCTGAATGATGTTGGCTTTCTATGAAAGCTGGGCAAAAGCCTTTTCTCTAAAACTTAGTAAATGAGACTTTTTGGGAGTGAAATTCTAACAACTGGTTCATTGTATATGTATCTGAAGGTTTTTTATCCTTTTCCCAATTTTCTTTGTATCAACCAAATAGCGGGCAAAATAGCCATTCATTCATTACTCATTACTAGTGAGATTGACTTTGACATTTAAATTTAGGAATGTTTTTACCGTAATGAGCACACTGGTTCATTTTTTGAAGAAACAATCTGCAGCCCATTGCACATCTGCACAGCTGTTTATGCTTTGGAAGACAAGAAAGGTAGCATTTCTGAGAAGATGCCTACCCGATACAATCTTCCTAGAGTAAAATTGTCACTTCCTGCTTGCGGTATTGTTAGCAAATCCTGCAAGTCTCAAATGACAAGATAGCTGCATCAGTTTAAGCAACTATATATTGTTGACTTGCTGCTTCTTTGAGAGTTACAATGATGTTTTCTTATAGAGAGTTCTTCTGGTGTATATCTCTTAGTGATGTTTTCTTATGAAAAATGCTTACTACTTATTTTTCTTGCGGTGAACAGTTATTGGTTTTCTTCTTTTAGGGTTTTATCCACCACAAATCTCTTTAACTCTTGTATGTTGCAAAAACAATGGTATTGTAATATAACTTAAAGTCTACAATTGCTTGCTTTTCCATGTAAATATACTGTTGGAAGTTCAAATCTCCCTGCTAACAGTTTGTACATGTAGTATTT
Source organism: Leersia perrieri (assembly GCA_000325765.3). NCBI lineage: Eukaryota > Viridiplantae > Streptophyta > Magnoliopsida > Poales > Poaceae > Leersia > Leersia perrieri. The sequence continues at coordinate 22,223,015 of CM002481.1, forward strand.
TAATCCATCAATCCTTTTAGAAGTAAAGTTCTTCTTGGCTGAAACAATTTCCAACACTTCAGCCTGGAAGAAACAAAGGTTTCGTCTGAAGACATGTTGTCTGCAATCTTCCTAAAATAAATTTGGCCTTTCCTACTTGTGGTGTTGATAGGATGTTCTGCAAGCCTCAAATGACAAGACAACCACATAATTTATGATTGTTCTTCCCAAATGTTCTTGTAAGCATCTGTTCACCTATCCTATAGTTCCTTAGAGGTTTAGCCTTTGTAGTAGACCAATTTGCAGTCCGTTCTAACTAACAGCTGTAGTAAGATAAGGTTATATGTGGGACCAACAACATAACTAATCTGCTAAGATTAGATTCCCTCCTACGCTATATGTGTATAATAATGTGCAGATAAAACACTTCAATTTTTGTCACTGCATACTAATATTATTGGATTTCAGCAGTAGAAGTTTTAGTTGCTGCTTACTGTATCAGTTCTTCAATAAAAGATCAATAATGAAAACTTGTGGACTGTTGAATTTTCCTTTATAAATTGTGAACTAGTACTACATAAGCTGCTCATGCTTTCCCAGGGTTCATGTGACAGAAACCTCCTGGTATTGTGTTTTACTAGTGTGTATGCAGTCTTGACTTTACATTCTGAAATATACGACCGTTTTGTTCTCGTTTTCATGTCTGCTGAATGCTGGGGCGTACTTTTGGCTAATCCTGTTTTTCATATTTCTTGGCTTGTGCAAGGCAGCTTAGTTGCCGATATGGTCATCCCTCCAGCTAGGACGCCTGCAATCACCAAGTTCCTGAAGCCCTATGTTCTGAAGATGCATTTCACAAACAATTTTGTGAGCGCTCAGGTTATCCACACCCCTTCTGCCACAGTTGCATGCTCGGCTAGTTCACAGGAGAAGCTTCTAAGGCCAAGCATGGAGTCAACACGCGACGTCGCTGCAGCAGCGAAGATCGGGAAGCTGCTCGGCGAGCGCCTGCTATTCCGAGGCATCCCTGCGGTGTCTATCTCCATGTCAAGAGAGCAGATGTACCATGGCAAGGTCAAGGCCGTCATAGATTCTCTTAGAGCCGCCGGTGTGAAGTTGCTGTGATGGAAGCTGACCATTTGTAGCCCTTCCCTGCTTGCAGTTTCTGTCATGTAAAATTTGTTTGTGGGTAAATAACACCGTACTCTGAGATTTTAGTTTAGCTTGTATAATGTCGTCCTCTGAAAGAGTCTCCTTTGAACAAAGAAAAAGCAGACGAATTTCAAAGGCCTATAAAACCCTTTAGAACAATGGATTTTTTTTTCTCCATAATTCCTATGAAATGGCATGTTTCATGCGGATTTTGGATGATTCCTATCAAGTAGCGAGGTGAATGCCTGATCAATGGTGTCGTTGAGGCCAAGGCATGACAGGTTCACCACGGTCAGCCTGCGTCAACCGGTGCTGTGACAGGTTCACCCCGGTCACCTTGCGTCGGCTAGTGCCACTACTGCCAGTGCCAGTGCAATGTATGACGAGCCAACCGTCGCACGGGTCATTTCGCCTTTAGCTCACAGCAAGAACTTTTAGATAGTGGAATGTTGCGGCTATGGACAAAAGAGAGCTGGTTTCCTCACCGCACAGGCTGTGCATGTCCACCTGTAGGCACTCCCTCTGATGGCTGCCATGGCGAAGTTCGTCTTCACCGAGCTGGGGAGCTCCAGTAGTGGCCCCTGGAACAAATTGTTAGAGCTAGACACCCATGAAATGCATGAGAGCTGGGCCAACAATGGAGGTATGACGCCAGTGAGCCGATTGTGGGCGACGGTGATGACGCTTAGCACGTTGAAGCCACTCAAGTCAGCTGGGAATGGACTGGGGAAATGGTTGTAGTCAAGGTGAAGCTTGATGATGGACAACACATGGTTGTTGATGAAGTTGATCGACACAAGAAGTTGGTTGTTGCGAAGATCAAGCTTGGTGATGGTCTAGGTCTTGAACGTCGATCTCTAGTACAATACCAAGGCAAATGTTGGCGAGTGACACCTGGACCAACCCAAGGAACTTGCTGATGTTCCTGAGAAAAACTTGCAACATGCCGTTCATGTTGGCATTGCTGGCATTAAACACAGTCAGCTTGCTCAGAGAGTAGATCCGACTCCAAACCCCACACTCTCTAGTGTCAGTTCGTCGTCTATGGAGAAGTATTGCAGCTATGGCATGGCGCGCAAGAACACGTGTGTTGACAGACTGAAGGTGTTGCCGTCGAGAAGAAGACTTCGTAGTCAGTTCAGGATGAACTCCGAAACCATGTCGGTGAGATTTTGTTGCCGAGGTCTAGCTTCTGGAGTTGGGAGCTAGATGGAGACGGCCTGCCGGTCAATCTCTGGCAAGGTGCCGCCACCAAGTAACCCTCACACGTCGATTTGGAAGATTTTGTTGTTGCCGTCATAGGTGTCACAGGTGACCCAGATCCAGTTGTCGTTGCTGGGATCTGAGTCAGCCTCCCACCCAAGCAGGAGCTCCACGCCCGTCACCGCCACGAGACGATGCATGTAGTCAATACTAGCGGTGTCCATCTCGACAGCGGCTAGCCCAAATGTACATTAGAGGAGAAAGATGACTATGATGGGTAGGGGAGGCACTGTGAGCTTGCCTATTGCCTGGCTATGATAATACTGCTTCTTGAATCGTGATTAGAGAACAAGTAGCAAATGAGACAGGGGAGGACAATTGGCTACTTTGGATGATAAGAGAACTGAGGAGGTATGAGTCTAAGAGTCTCGTTTAGTATGTCAGAAATTTGTCATGGAGGCTCACCCAAGCACAAATGGCATAAGCAATTAGTACACTGCTCAGTGCTAAAGGCACATATATACATAGAGCAAGGGCCGCATCCAAAGTGGGGATTGGGGGGGGGGGGGCTAGAGCCCCCTACCCATGGAGCCACCTACAAATTTTAGGCATCGATATGATGAAGAAGAAGAAAATGAGAAGGAAGAAGAGGAAGAGAGAAATGAAGGAGAAGGGGTAGATGATCCCCTCTCTTGCAGCTTTGGATCCGTCACTGACATAGAGCTTCTATATTTGTGGTCAAATGTGCAGAATTAATTTATATATGTGGGGCATATATATGATGCATCCCTGGAAGCAATTGTGTGCTTAGCTCATGATATTTTGCATCATTCATTTTTTAAAAACAAAATTGTCCCTACATCTTTCTGGTAAATTTATTTAAGCCATGCTAAATGCCTTAGGCACTAGAAAATTTCATGGCATCACACAATTATGGAGTAACGTTTATCATGGTAGTTTTATCCTAAGTATGTTATATATGCAAGTAATCAAGTGCCTACTACCTAGGTATCTGAATTCTATTAATTTTCTAGTTTGATGAGGTTGTTTTTACCTAGCACGCTGGGTCAGCACAAGAAAGTTCAAAATAAGCAAGCCTGTATATATCCCATCTTCTATCTACTTAAAAAAATGTTAAGGTTAGTGATCAGTGCTATAGATACTCATCCATATCAACTGTCGAGCTAGTACTAAGTACATCGAAATTTTCCTTTTCCATCATCGATGAATGATGACCTCCCAGTTGCATTGGATATATATATAGGCTTGCTTGTTTTCTCTATAAGAATGCAAATATGCAACGACGTGTAAAAATGCACTATAATACAGAGAGAGCTGATCACTGTCATTGTCAAACCCCAAAACTATCCAAAAAATCACATTCTGAATAAATCAATTTACAGAAATTGGTAGAAGTCTGGAAAAACCATACAACAAATAAAAATTCCAACTTCAATCTCAAAATTGGATTGTGGGTATTTTCGTAAAAAAAATTCCCATTCCTTAAATGGGCTAATCAATTTTTACGTGAAGAGCTCCCTAATTATTTTTAAATCAACAGTAACCCTTGACATGTGTTTTTCTAAAATGAAAAGTTAAAAGAAGTCTCTTTTCGCTCATTGGGTCATTTTGGCCCTCCTCTCCCCGTGGGCCTCCTCCCCCCCCCCCCCCCCTTACTTGGGCCAGCCATGCCAGTGCGCAGGCTGCTGCCCCTTCCCTCTGCCCAGTCGGCCCAAGGCCACTTCCCCCGCCACCATGCCAAGTCTCCGCTCTAGCTACGCCCATCACATTGTCGTTAATCTTGTCGACGCCCTGACCCACCTCACCTACCTCACCACCCAAATCAATGTCCTCAACGGCCCTGCTCATGACCGCACATTTGCCATGCCCATGCCGACAACCCTCATTGCAAATTCGGATGTCTTCCATAACGTCACCCCATGCTTGCCCCATGTTTTACGTGCGGCTTATAATTCATCTCAAACCTTAATTTTGAACGGGCCCTTAGTTTGCCCAAATTAGATTATTGTGATCCAAACAACACACAATACTACATGTTTGGTTATGTATTTGAATTCCCAGTAATTACATGGTAATTTTTCTTTTTGAAACTAATTATAAGGTAATTTTGGTTAATTATGTTGAGGTAATTAATTAGGAAGATATGATCACAGGAACTTTAAGACTATATCTCAATCTTTTTGACGAAAGACACTAATCTACGTTAATATAGATCGATATAAGTTCCTCGCTTCTTCTGTTATTTCTACCTTCTCGGCCTTTATATGGAGCAGTATGTTTTCTCTTTTTTCTCGAGGGTGTCAAATATGGTTGTTTATCAACTTACCAAATTAAGTACGAACGTCTATAGTAGCTTTCCAACCAAGGAGATATGATCTGGTCATCACCTCACGTAACTAAAAAGAACAGCTCCTTCTTAACCGGTGATCACGAGAGACGAAATCGGTGTAGTTACACAAGATTATGTTTTTTGAAAGGAGACAAAGATTATTATCTTTTACATCACCGACATTAACGAATTCAAGCGCGTTCGTATATATTCCGAAACTTATTGCTGGGTTAGCTCAACCTTTGGCCGCTTCTCCCTGATTATCTGCATTAGACTCAACAAATACCAACTTATGGTCTACTCCGATCTCCTACAAATAAGCGTATAAATGTACATATGGGAAAACTAACATAAGGAGTCAAAGGGATCAAAGAAACGCATATCATTTCCATGTATTTTGAATTTTGTAAGTTCTTCTAAAATATATTATCTAATATAATAAAAACAAAAGATATACATGCTTTAACTGGAAAGAAAATAATTCTGTTGATTGCTTGTATCGATCGACGTCCCAGACAGCACCTTATATATACCATGCTGCCATATCACCGCGTTTCGTACGCACGTCTCCAAGAAATTAAAACCACCGCCATGGCCGTCGGAGCAGAAGTCGGCAACCATCGTTGTGATCGGAGCGCGGTGGAAAACGCCGTCAACAGCAAGCAGATGTACGGCGACAACATGGGCTTCGTCTCTCCACCGTGCGCCGTCAACGACAGCAAGCAGATGTACGGCGACAACACGGGCTTCGTCTCTCCACCGTGCGCCGTTGGGACGTGCCCGTACACGCCCTTCTTCTACGTGCCAGCTGGCGTGGCGACGACGACGACGACGGTGAGGAACAATGTCACCTTCGCCAACGGCACCGCCGTCGCGACACCTCCGGCGCCGGCCACGAAGCGCGCCCGCGGGGAAGGGCAGCTCCAGATTCCTGGCTTGGACGGCCGCGCCAAGCAGCGGAAGCTGATCAACGTCGTGGATCCACACGTTGGTGTTGACCAACGGTGGCTGAGGCACGCGATGCGGGATCAGGGTGCGGATCAGGTCGCCGAGAGACAGCGGCGGCGCCACGCGATGGCGTTGCTAGTGGACGCAGCGAGGCAGGTCGCGGCGAAGAACGCGGAGATCGAGCGGACGCGGAGCCTCGTCCGGGCGCTGGAGGCGAGGCTGCGTGGCATGCACGCGCAGGCGCTGGCGTGGCGCGGCGTCGCGCTGTCGAGCCAGGCCGAGGCGGCCGCGCTGCGGTCCGACCTGGAGCGCGCTCTCCAGCGACCGCCGTCACCCGGTGAGACGGCAGACGCCGAGTCGTGTTGCTACGGAGACAACGGCGTCGACGTCCTAGGCGGCGGCGAGGAGGAGGTGGGCAGCGACTGCTGCCTAATTCCACAAAGCTGGTGAGCCAGAGCCGGCGGTGCTGCGGTGAGAGTGCTGGCGACTGCGGTGTTCGTCCCCCCGCGCGTGCGTGCCGCAGGCCCGCAGTGTCGGCGTGTCTCGATCATGGATGCGTTGCCGTCGTAGATCGATGTAGAACATGTTTACATCGATGTAACTCGATTGGGTGCATATTGGAAGCTGAATTTGATTTCTGGCTTGGTCTCGTGATGGCCGGATTTGCGATGGATCAAATTTTATTGTTTGTTCTTTAATTTTCTGCTTTTTGCCCCAATTTTAGTGCATCTTCTCTAAAAATTCGTGACTTCATGTAGCTTTCGTTAAAAAAAACGCAATGCACGGGGAACAACTGCAGACAAAACTAATTTTTCTTTTGAATGAAGACAAGAACAAAGGGAGTTATTGCTAACTTGCAATTGTTAAGTTACATGCATAGCTTTCTCTAAAAAAACATTGACAGCGGTGCGTGTTCATTTTTCTCGCATCATAACAAAGAGCATCTACCAGCTTTCCTTTGTCAACCCCTATGTTATTTCACGACTGCTGTGTGGTCCAAAATCTTCCTTTGGATCGCCTTTTGTTGAAGTTTGTACACCAACGATTGGCGATAGTCGAAGGTTGTACACCAACAAACGGCGATATCACCCAGGGATGTCTTCCTCTATTGCATACCCTATCTGCCCAAGCACCGGAAACATTTCTTTCTTGATGTAAAGCTTTGGGCTTCGATGATAGCGCCATTGCGGATCTCTCCTTTGGCGGACTATGGAACACCCACCACGTCAACCCCGAACCGGCCAGCCGTCATTTCACACTCTATTACTCTCTGCGCCTTGTGGAGTATTTGGAAACGTCGAAACTCTAATATCTTTAATGGAATCGACAATCATGTACTGATCACATGTGCCAGCGATCTGCTCCTTGTTGCCTCCTTTGGGCTCACCAATCCACTAAACCCTCTGTGAAGCAGGCCATATTCACTGTAGGGCATGAAATCCTTAGTATAGGAGATAGTTAGGTTGTGTCTATACTCTTTCTCCCTTTCGCAATTCTCCTGTACTTCTCACCAACTTTGCAATTTATACTTGATGAAATAAAACTGAGGCTGATATGGTGCCCGTAGTAGTTTTCATAAAAAAAAAAGGTCAGTTGTGTGTGTCCCCGTATGTTTAATCGATGCAGCATGCGACGACTTCGAGGCTTCTAGTGTACTTAGGTGTACGGTGTAACATAGTCTGTTTGGTTTGTGGTTAGGTACATAGCTGTCCATGCTTGAGGGTAAGGTGATTCAATTTTTTCGGAGGGATAAATGTGTATTTGGTGATTCATTTTTTGGTCGAAGGGAGTAGGATTCATGAGTAGTTGTGATCCCCTCTCAAAAAAAATGTGTGCATACACCTTTCAAATTCTCCAAACCCATAAATTCTTCGCTCTTTTATAATTTTTCCACTTAATTACAAATGGTTAAATTCACCAAATATATCCAGAGAGAAGAAAGGGTGAAGGGAAAAAAGGAGAAAAAAGTACACTGCCCCTGCTTGAGCAGGAGTAAGCCAGCATAGTCGACCCCATCAGTCATCGTCGGAAGCGGACTCCCATGCCCCCTGCCTCATCCCCGTCTGCGCTAACTCCTCACGCCAATTCCCCATGACCTCACCTCGCGTCATCGGCCTGTACATATTCTTCGCTTCGCATCATTGGTATTTCTTACTATTACAGAAATCTGCAAGCATATGGAATATCGTTGTATCACTTCACTCGTATGTGGTGTAATATGTATTTATATTTTCATGGAGAAGACAGTAAAAGATTGGTCTCAAACTGCTGAAGTAGCACAGGAAGAGACCGCAGATGTTGGCACTATTGCCGAGAAACTTATCTGGAGGTTGGTAGGTGCAGGTCATCGTGACAGTCGGCATACACATAGTGGCGACCACCATGTCGTTGTTGTTGACGGCACATGTGTGAAGGGCAGGCAAGCCAGCGAAGAAGCCGCCAGGATGTCAAAGAAGGACTTGGAGAGCAGCTGAGCAGGTCGACTGGTCAAGTGAGACGAGACACGGGAGCAACGTCGGGGGAAAACGGAGGTCGGCCTTGAGGCCGTTGAAGCTGAGGTCCAAGCTGAGCTACCAGACGCGCATGGCCCAAGTCCTTGCAGCGCACGCCCGTGGCCCGCCCATGTGCCGTTCCACGGGTCGGTCGATCTCGCGCATGATCTCAGCCCATCGCCTCATCCTCACTTGGCGATTGACTACATAGCCGCGGCATCCGGGGGTTTTGATCTGCACGCACTACTGGAAATCGGAAATCTCAAGTTTCCCGAGAGCCAGTTACGCAAGGGAACAGGAAAAAACCATAGAGATTTAGTCTGGATTTCTTACATTCTGATCCTTTATGACAACTTATTTTACAAGAAGACTCTCCAAAAAACTTTCCAAATCTAAACCTTTTCTTGACGCCGGCGTTGATGGCGCTGACATTGCACTATACGGCGCCATCGTTATTGGCGCCAGCCCTCGACCCAAATAGCTCTGGTATCGTTAGAACGACGGCGACTGCGAGCAGCTGAATTGGCTACATGCCCTTAGGGCATATACAACAGTAAAGCCTAATATAGTCTCTTAAACAATAAAACAACCCTTAAAGACTATCATCTAAAATGGTGGAGACAACATAGACTCTAACCGTTTAATACACCAAACTGATTTTAAATTACCTTTATTTCCTTTTTTACTCCCTCATGCAACAAACATTTATTCTATTAATACCAAAAGTCGATGTTATGCTGTTGTCATTGCAAAACAATTTTAGCTGACCGACGGAAGAATTTACTATTTGCCACTCTCTCAAAACGCCAGTTCCCAAATGCTACTCTCCTAAATTTACATGCTCAAATGCCACTCGGGCCCACTTGTCAGCCTCTAAACTTTTTTCCCGTCATTTTTTTCCCGCCCTATCAAATGGGTCCGAGTAGCATTTGAGCACGTAAATTTGGAAAAGTGGCAGAGAGTGGTAAATAGTTAATTCTCCCTCCGACGAGAGAATAGAGAAAGCCCGTTAATTAATGCCTTGTACATGCCCTTTCGATCGAATCATCCAACAATCAATGCCTGCACAGCAATCAATGCCTGTATATTGTTGTGTAAAAAGAGATACGGCCAATCTCCATTTGATAGCTGCCATAATTAACAAGCAATATGCTTGGTGACGGTTTGGAAAACTATATAAAAGAGAAACGCACGGGGCCTGCAGCCTATAAGATCGAATCATCTAACAAGCGCAACAACACATCAGCCCGGCGGATATTGATTCGTTCAAAAGAGCAAACAAATGTCTATCCCGGTGCTCCTCCTCATCGTCGTCTTCCTTGTCGCCGGCAGCCACCCCTCGGCGCTCGTCCGCCATGCCCACGGTCCCCTCGGAGGCCGCCGCCATGCAGGCGATCGTCAAGTCAATCCACGCCGACACGACGCTGGGCTGGCGGTCGGCTGACCCCTGTGACGGCACCTAGACCGGCGTCCGCTGCAACAGTTCCACCAGCCACGTCACCTCAATCAGCGCCAGCCGTGCCGGCCTCGTCGGCCATCTCCTCGGCACCGACCTAGCAAGGCTCATGTCCCTGTCGGAGCTTGACCCCAGCTTCAACCGCCTCTCCGGCGACCTCCCCATCCTGCCCTTACCGCTCTGCAGCCTGACAACCCTCCACCTCCGCTCCAACGTCTTCCTCAACATCCCCGACGGCTTCTTCGGTGCATTCCCTGCACTCGAGACCTTCTCCCTCGACGACAACAACATGCCCATGAGGCAGATCCCGGCTGACGTGATCGGCTGCTCCCATCTCAGGAGTATCTCGGCCAACAACGCCAGCATCAACAGCCCATTCCCGGAGTTCTTCGGGAACGCGACCCTTTTCCCAGTGCTCGAGAGCCTCTTGTTGGCCAGGAACGAGCTCTGTTGTGGCCTATCCACACAGTTCGGTCAGAACAGCAAGATCAAGTTCCTTGACATGAGCGGCCAGCTCCACGTAGACGACAGCGCCAAATTCAGCAGTCCCGTGCGTTTCCTCGCCGGCATGACGAGCCTCGTCGAGATTCACATGGGCCCGAACGACTTATATGGCCCATTGCCGGATGTCTCCGGGCTTGTCAACCTCAAGGTGTTTGACGCCACCGACAACGACCTGTGTGGGCCGGTCAATTTCCCACCAGGCGTTGCCGTCAACGTTGCTGGTAACCCCAGAATTGGCAAGGATTGCAGCTCATAGAAGTACAACATATAGCCCATAAATGAATGGCTCAATAAATATAGGAACGGCTCATAGATTTTAATCTCATCTACCAAGCAAGCGACAAAAACAACGAAAATCTAAACTATAGACTAATGGGATAGTTCAGGAGGGCGTTAAACTCTTGCGAGCTCCAAGAGATACACCTCCAAAATCGCCGGTTCACTTGGAGTAATGAAAGGGTCAATCCAACGCTCATCAGGCTTGACCGTTTCTTCTGCAATATGGAATGGGATCTACTCTTCAATTCCCATGCTCTTCACGCAATGTCGACCTCGTTGTCCGACCATTGCCCGCTCCTCCTCGCTAATCAACAGCAACCGAGCACGCCCAAGACTTTCCACTTCGAGAACTTTTGGGTGAAGCTCCTAGGTTTTGAAGATGAAGTTAAAAGGATCTGGGGCGAAATTTCCCTCCATACTGAACCTTACCACATTCTTTATCACAAGCTTGGGTCGGCGGCCAAGAAACTAAGGAAGTGGGCGAAATCCTTTTGTTCGGAGCTGAAGCTGCAGCTGCACATGGCCCTAGACGTCATCCTTCGCCTCGATGTGGCCCAAAAATCACGTCAGCTTTCGCTTGAAGAGCTCTCCCTGAGGCGCTCCTTGGAAAAGAGAGTCGTCAGTCTCGCGGTAATCGAACGGTCACGGAAAAGGCAAGCCTCAAGGGTCCATTTCTTAAAAGAAGGAGACGCAAACACTAAATTCTTCCACCCGAAAATGAACTCGAGGTGTCGCAAAAACTTCATACAACGTCTGAGGAAGGGGCCGATCTGGGTGGAGCGCCATGTTGACAAAGAAGTGGCTATCCAGGAGCACTTCGATCCTATTCTTGGACGACCAACGGAGCGCCAAATTGAGCTCAATTGGGACTCCCTCAACCTTGAGGCCCTCGATTTGCAAGCCCTAGATGAGCCTTTCACTGAGGAGGAGGTCCTCCGCGCCATAAATCAGATGCCAGGTGACAAAGCTCCCGGGCCTGACGGATTCACAGGCATCTTCTTCAAGAAATGTTGGACGATCATAAAGGGGGATATAATGGCAGCCGTCAACTCCTTCTACAACCTCAGGACATCAAGCCTCTCTCTGCTCAATACGGCCAATATAGTCCTCTTGCCAAAGAAGGTTGGAGCCGAAACAGTTGCGGACTACAGGCCAATTAGCCTCCTCCACGGAATAGGGAAGTTAATTTCAAAGCTCCTTGCTTTGCGCCTTTAGCCATTCATGCAGTCTCTCATCTCTCCGGCACAAAGCGCCTTCATCAAAAAAAAGAAGCATACATGACAACTTTCTCTACGTCAGAAATTTGGCTAGGTGATTCCATCAAAAAGGCATTGCGACTCTGCTTCTCAAGCTTGACATTGCCAAAGCTTTCGACACGGTTCGTTGGGATTACCTCCTCGAGTTGATGCAAAGACGGGGTTTCCCTTGCCGCTGGAGGAATTGGATTTTGGCAATCTTTGCCACAACTACCTCACGCGTCCTTTTGAATGGACACCCTGGCCCACCGATTGTTCATGGTCGTGGCTTGCGCCAAGGAGATCCGCTGTCACCGCTCCTTTTCATCTTCGCGATCGACCCTCTATACCACATTCTTAATAAAGCTACAGAAGACGGGTCCCTCTCACGACTCCACGGGCGAGCCCCTAGGATGAGAACTTCACTCTACGCTAATGATGCCGCAATTTTCATATCGCCAACGAATCATGATGTGGCTTCAATAGCGCAAATCCTCCTTTCCTTCGGGGAGGCAACGGGGCTGAAAACGAACATCCAGAAGACCCAAGTGGCACCAATACGTTGTCAGCACATAAATTTGGAATTCTTGCTGGAGGCTTTCCCGGCAACGGTCGCGTCCTTCCCTTTAACTTACTTGGCCCTACCTCTCGCCCTTGGGAAGCTGCGCAAGATACTTCTCCAACCGCTTGTGGACAAGGCTGCTGCACGCCTCCCTACTTGGCAAGGGAAACTCATGAATCAAGCGGGTCGATCGTCGCTTGTTTCTTCGGTTCTGTCTTCCCAACCTATCTACCACCTAACTTCGATCAAGGTGCCAAAAGTGATGATTCAATCGCTCGACAAAATACGTAGGAAGTTCCTTTGGGCAGGTGGGGACAATCTCTCGGGTGGAAAATGCAAAGTGACTTGGGATAGGGTTTGCAGGCCGAAGGATCTGGGGGGCTTGGAATCCTTGATCTCGCGCGCTCCGCCAACGCTGGCTCTGGCTGCAATGGGCCGAACCAGCCAAGCCTTGGTTGGGTTTGCCGGTTCCTTGCGACGCTACTGACATGGACCTCTTCAATGCCGCTACGGAAATAACAATTGGAAACGGAGAAAAGACAAGTTTCTGGCACTCAGCTTGGCTAGCCAATCAGTCACCGAAATCATCCTTGCCCCCCTAGTCTACCAAACATCCAAGCGAAAGAACAAGACGGTCAATGAGGCTCTCACCAACAATGCATGGGTAGCGGATCTCAACATGCTACAGTTCTCCACGGCAACCCATTTTGAAGAGTTCGTCAACCTTTGGGTATTACTCCAACCGGTCCAACTGTCACTGGATGTCCCCAATGTGATCCGCTGGACTTTAACGGTGCACGATGAATACACGGCGAAATCAGCATACAAAGCGCAATTTGAAGGAGCAATCACCACAAACTTCAAGGCTGTGATTTGGAGTGCGTGGGCGCCCCCAAAGTGCAAATTTTTTTCATGACTAATAATACAAAACAGAGTCTGGACAGCTGACAGGTTACAAGCTAGACAGTGGCAAAACCAGCACCACTGCCCTCTATGCCACACTGCGCCAGAGACGGCTGTTCATCTTCTTGCACACTGCAGATTGTCTGCCAGAATTTGGCGCGCGGTGAGCACTTGGTCTCAGATTAATTTACAGTTCGCCGACTGGTCAAATTGTGCCACAGTCCATGAGTGGTGGACTTTGGTTCTACAAACCCCACATGCCTCAACAAAGCCGTTAAAAACCATCGTCATTCTAGTGGCTTGGGAACTATGGAAGGAACGGAACTGCCGCATCTTTAGGAAATTGGCCAACACCCCAGAAGCGATTCTTGCAAAGATCAAAGAGGAAGCACGCCTATGGGTCATGGCGGGGGCCAAATGTCTTTTGGAGCTTCACCCTCTGCGAGAGTAGCGCGTTTTTGTTGTTTGGTCCGGGATGACCTAAATTCCTGCCCTCTGTAAATATGGTTTCTTATAAACCCTTCTCTATCAATATATAAGGCAATTCTTTTGCCTTCCTTTCAAAAAAAAAAGTGTACCCCCAATTTAGATTACAAGTTCTGATTTACCTTAGTTTTAAAACTTTATGATTGTCTTTGCTTTTGCAACTGAAGCTCGTGCGTATGTATATCTCCTAGGCCGTCAACTCTTTTTGACACGGGTTAATTCAATCGAAAAAAGATATATATGCCCTATCTTGCATATTTTCTCTTGATTCGATTGTGTGTTTCCACCTATTTTAACAGGACACCACTAGTTGACCGATGTACGATGATGGGAAGCATCAATGCTCTAGATGATCAAAGGGAAAGCTTTATGTAGACCCAAGGATTTTGAGGGATTGGGGTTTTTCTTTTTTTTTTACAGTAAAGAGTGAGTTTATATTAATGATGGAATAGAGGATTGCATTCCTGGTTCAGAAGTTCAGTGATTTCTGCCGGAGCAGACAACCTCCAGTCGCAGTCACCTGAACTTCTTGCCAGTTTAGCTAACTGATGAGCTACTCTATTTGCCACCCGCTTTATCTTGTGCACTTGCACATTTTGCATGCACTGTAGAACTCCAAACGCTTCTATAACCGTCATTTCCCAACTGGATCGATTAGGCACATTCTTCAGAAACCTCGCAACAACCTCTGCGTTATCCGTCTCCAGAATCACAGGCATATGCACCCATTCCCGGGCAATTTTCAGTCCATGTAAACAAGCTATAGCCTCTGCTTGAGTCGCAGAACTGCATCTTTGTAATCTCCTTTGTGCCGCCAGCAGTACTAATCCCTGACAATCTCTAATAAATGATTTCTGTAGAAGCTTCTCCCATTTCTTCTCTATATGCTGCATCCACATTTATTTTTGCAGATCCTTCAGGAGGTGCTTGCCATTTTTTAACATTCAGCAGTACACAAGATTTCCATACCAAAGCAATGAATATCAGTCTTTCGGGGAAATGGATTGATAAAATTGAAAATGGTTCTCAAGAGATGTGTATAGAGCTGCTAAGAAGAAAATACATGAAGGTTAAGAGTTTTAAAAACAGTGCTGACTCTAGAGGTTCCTTGTTCTAGAAAGGACTGCATGAAGTCTATGAGTGGTATGGAAAAATAGTGGAGAAGAAAGCTAATGATGGAGAAACAACTGACTTCTGGGAGGATGTCTGGCTTATTCAAACCCTTTCAAAAACAAGATTTCCAAATCTATTTGAAATAAGTAATCAGATGGGGTGTATGGTGAGTGAGATTAATAGAGGGGGAGAATGGACGCTGGACTTTAGAAGGAATTTATCTAAGGAAGATATAGAGGACTACAAAGAGTTGATGTGTGTGCTACAGGGGCAATTACTTAATGGGGGTGCTGATAAGACCAATTGGCCACTGAAAAAAAGGGGGTTTATTCAGTAAAGTCTATGTACAGATAGGTTACTTTCGGGGTTGGTAGATAGGCAAATACAGAAAGTTTGGAAATTTAAAGTTCCCTTGAAAATCAAACACTTTCTGTACATGGTTTCCAGAGACGGAATTCAAAGCAAAGTCCAGCTGAAAAAGAAGAACTGGAGAGGAGGTGATGAGAAATGTAAACTTTGTGGAGGCCTGGAGACTACTAATCATATTTTGTTTGGTTGTTCTTTGGCAATCTTCCTGTGGTGTGTGATAAAAATAACTTTTGATTTACCAAATTTGCCCAGGAATATACAGGAGGGTTTGGAAATGGGGAAGAAAGTAGGGGATAAAGTTTGGGTGTTATTGTAGCTAGGGTACTTTGGGCTCTTTGGGGGATTAGGAATAACTGGGTGTTTGAGAATAAACTGATAAATTTGTCGCTGCACGCAATTTACAGAATGATCTTCTTTGTACAGAAGTGGGATGGACTGCAAAAAGAGGAGGATCGAGAAGCTACTGAAGAAGGTCAAAAATCTGAAATCGGCAAGCCTGTTGCCGAAAGACTAATAAGTGGAAAATGAAGATGATGAAGAGAAAGGAACTTGGAGAAGTTGTTAGAAAGAGAAATCAGAACTTCATGACAAGCTGTGTTGTCAGCTTGAGTTACCCTGTTTATCTTTTTTTTTATTTCTCTGTTTTGTGTACAAGACTCTGTGTGATGCTTTGGGGCTTCTACCAAAGGCTGGATCAGTAAAATGATCTTTCATCCAAAAAAATGGTGTTTTACTTATATATAAAATTATTTCAATGCTTGAAGAAAAAAATTTCAACAAAAAAAATGTTTCTCGGTGTAACGATCGAAATGATGTTTTAGTCATATACAACACTCATTGCGACATCAAAACTATATTGTGTACAACATTAAAAAATGCAGTGCAACAACAAACTAGAAGAGGGTTGGAAGCATTGCACAACAAAGTGCAACAAACATAAACAGTAGAGAGCAACATTGAAGAAAATACACGTACATCACATGAAACATCCGGTCAGAAGAGAGTGAAAACACACGAACACAAGAAGATATAACAACATAAACAATAGATTGTGACAAGCCTATCGTCTTTTTTTTTTACCTCAACTCCAATAGCCAGATCCATCTTCTTCCTCAACTCCAATGACTCTATCCATCTTTCTCTTATATTTTGGTGGCCAGATCTAACTTGTCATCCCCTCAATCTCAAGCAATCACCCCTAGCGATGTTGCTTATATTTTGGTGACCGAGTTTGACTTATCCTCTCCTCAATCTCAACCACCCACCCTAGTAATGTTGCCGCAGCAGAGGAAAGAGCCCCCACCTCCTCCCTAGCAGAATCTTTGGCCAAGCGTTTGAACTAGTCATAATTTCCTACTCGGTGTGTCGATATATACGTCATCCTCTCTCTCTTCAGGTGGGTGGCAACAAGGAAATTGGTAGAAAAGAGAGACTGTGGAAATGAAATATGGGTGGGGATGCGGCAGAGGCAAGGTGTTCAATATTTTGTGTGGTGTTGGACGTCCCTAGCTAGTGTGTTTTTTTTACATCAAGTATACTTTTTTGTAGAGGCAGGGCGTCCAATGAAACGGTCATTTTAAATTAATTAGATTCAGTACAAAACGATCAATTTCATAGTAACTAGGTATAAATTTTGGAAATATTATTTGTTTTGTTTATGATTTACTTTATTATCAAAAGTATTTCAAGAAAGATTTATCATTTTTATATTTGCACTAACTTTTTTTAATAAGACGAACAGTCAAACGTTATAGACAAAAACCTACAAATCTTTTATACTATATAACTAACAAAAACTTCAACTCCCTTTATAACATATGATAGAGTGAGTAATTAATAACACGACGACCCGTGGCTGTGAACCTCACTTCCTCCCTCTCTCATCATGATATCTGGTCTAGCAGTGATTTATTTAATTCATCAACCATGCATGTCTCTCTTACACACACAGGTTATGTTTAGGCGGAGAAATATTTTAGATTTGGTTGTCACATCAAACGTTTGACACAAATGAAAAAAAAACTAATTTCATGGCTAGCCTGAAAACTACGAGATGAATTTATTAAGCTTAATTAAGCCATCATTAGCACATGTGGGTTACTGCAGCACATATGACTAATTGTAGACTAATTAGGCTTTTATATATATATATATACACATATATATACATATACATATATACACATACATACATATATACACATACATACATATATACACATACATACATATATATATACATACATACATATATACATACATACATATATATACAAACATATATATATATACATACATATATATACATATACATATACATATACATATATATATATATACATATATATATATACATATACATATATATATACACACACGTTAAAAAAAGAGAAAAAAAGATTCGTCGCATATTCGTGTTACTCATATTTTGATGAGATGAAGTATCTTAACTTGGTAGGTTTTTTCAGTGAATCACGCTCGTGATTTAATTACGTATGTATACCATGTATGCACACGCACAGTAAACTCCTATAAAAGCGAATCATCTACCGATCAAACCCAACCCTTGCAACTTTGAGAAGGATCGATCCATAATATTAATTACAATATGTCGATCGTCTCGGTGCTCCTCCTCATCACTATGCTCGCCGTCGGTGGCGCTGCTCGTCACTTAGCCGCCGTAAAGACCGACCCCTCCGACGCCGCGGCCATGCAGGCGATCGCTAAGTCGACACGCGCCGACGAGGCGGTGGGCTGGGGCAAGAAATCGGCCGACCCGTGCGACGGAACATGGGCTGGCGTGCGCTGCGACATGGGCCGCGTCACCTCCATCAACGCCAGCCGCGGCGGCCTCATTGGGCGGCTCAACGGCACCGACCTCAGCAAGCTCGCCTTCCTGACCGACCTCGACCTCAGTTTCAACGGCCTAAGGAACGACGTCCCCGTTCTCCCGACGCCGCTCCCGCGCCTCGTCTCCCTCAACCTCCGATCCAACTCCTTCTCCGACATCCCCGTCGGCTTCTTCGCCGGCTTTCCGGCCCTCGAGACGTTCGCCGTCGACGACAACGACATGATTTTTCCCACCATCTCTCGCGACGACGTGCTCAAGTGCTCCAAACTACGGAGCTTCTCGGCCAACAATGCCAGCATCTTCGGTGTCTTACCCAATTACTTCGGCAACACCACCTTGTTCCCCGCACTCGAGACCTTGTCGCTGGCGAGGAACCAGTTCACGGGGGTCGTACTCGCCGGTTTCGGCTACAAGAGCAACATCAAGTACCTCGACATCGGTGGCCAGCACGACTCCGACGGTATAGGCAGGAGCACTCTTATCGGCAGCCTGGACCTATTCATCCCTGACATGGAGAACCTAGTGGAGGCTCGGTTCGATCACAATGCTTTGATTGGACCAGCGCTGAACGCTACGAAGCTTGTCAACCTGCGAGTCTTCGATGCCTCTTACAACGACTTGTGCGGGGTGCCTAAGTTCGCCGAAGGCATCATGGTTGAAGCCAACTTTTCTGGAAATCCGAAAATTGGCACGCCGTGCTAATTATGTCTGTTTTTTTCGATTTCCGTATGTTTTCCTCTCTTAGCATTGTAACTGTATGAGCCAAGACATTCTCGATAATTTCTTCTTGGCTGCCGCATCAAAAAAGATAACTTCATCTGATCGATCTAAAAAAATTGAGAATGAGGCAATTCAGAAATCTGAGAGAAATTAACTTCATTAATCATTATTTGGTGACAACACGTACGACGAGTTGCACTTTTTTTCTGACAAATTAAAACATGCATGCGCGCAAAACATTGTTTGATGAGCAAAACTAAGTCGGAAATGAAGTTCTCCAAAAACTATTGTCGAAATTGATGTAAATATATCGATCAAAACAAGATCCACTGCCACAAAAACAACCATTTATGCCGGTTGATAATCAGCATTTGTGTCGGTTTTCAAACCAGCACAAGAAAGACGAAATAAGTGACCTCCCCTCGTAAGTGCCGGTATAAACAACCGGGTATATCGGCACAAATAGAATCCCGGCAACAAACCAAATTGTAGATAGCCTATTAATCTAAACCAAGAATAAAAAGAACGAGCTTCCACTCCTATCGGCAATGCGTCATCAATCTAAACCGTCAGATGCTATCTGATTTCATCCCGGCCGTCCGCATTACGCATCCCCCTTCCACTCCATACCCTTCGATCCGCCTCGTCTTTTTACGCTGGCTTTAATTTCTTGGCCGTGCATCCGCCCGCTCCCTCCGCCTCCTCCGCAGTCCGCATGGCGACGGGCAGGGCGGAGGCCATTGGCGGATCCACCCTATTAGCAGGGTGGGTCGGCCGACCCAGCTACGGCCTACGTTGTCTTAAATCTATAAAGACCACCAGATATTTTTCTAAGGCTATCAGCTTAATTTAAGTAGAAAATATGGTCACTTTTCACTATAAGAGTAAGAAAAATCGTGGAGTTAGGTATCGAGACTATATTATTTCGAATTTGTCATTCGATGCTTGAATTATTGACGCACACGATGCTTGACGGTGTATTTTCGATACAGCTATATTTTAATTCTGGATCCGTCACTTTCGGAGGCGGTGCCCTCCTCTCCGACCGGCAGGGCGGTGACCTCCACTCCGGCGCCTTTCCTTTTTCTCCGCGCCCCGCATCCGGCCACGTCGTCTGCCTCCTCCGCACGGGCTTCGACGGGCAGTGCGGCTCCCTCCTCTCTGACGGGCAGGTTGGCGCCCTCCACTCCGGCGGGCAGGCTTGGCCGCCTCCGCCCTCCACGCCGCCTAGCGCATGCGCACGCACCCGCACCCGCCTCTGGCCCTCTGCCCTCCACGCCGCTCAGACGCGCCTCTCTTAGGTGGCGGCCACGCACATCGACGGCCACATCCCGGCGACGGCGCGGAGGATCTCGGCGCGGCGGCGACCCCTTCCCGGCGACATCGTCTGCCCCCTCCTTCCTCGACGTAGGTTCTTTCCACCTCCATCTTCGTAGGGTTCGTGAATCTGTTCGTTCCTATGGTTCATGCTAGACATTGGATCTGTGATAATATAAGGGTTCTTGATCCCTTCTGTTGCATATGTACACCAGACAAATTAATCTATTAGGTGAATAGGGGCTGCCAGCTTCATTAATTTAGATGCAGGCCATGATCTTAAAAATTATTGGATCAAGCATTTCTTTGTTAGAGATAGGGAGTATAATTTCACAAGATGCAGTCAATATCCATTCAAAATATGCAGTATGCATTGGTTATGGGGATTATATATTTACTTGTCCCTTAATTGTCGTGGATAATGTATTGCTGCAATCTATTGCTTTTTTACTACTATGTTTGTACAGTTTCAGATAGAAATTGAGGATCTACATCATGAAAACTGAGTGGAATATGGCACCATCAGTTTTATCAGAAGCAAAGGATTTTTCTGTATATTCAATCTTGGAACAATGTGTATGGAATCAATATATGTCTCTCCCATGTACGATGCAGATTATCTTTTCTTGGCATTGTGAAATGCAGATGGACTTTGTGGCAATATAAGAGTGATGGAGCAAACTTAAAGAATATCTGACTTGCACCAGAATTCATAAGGTATATACTTCAGGTCAGAAGTTTCAGCTTCAAAAATCAAAATGCAAATGCGCATTGTAGGTTCGGGTTCAGATTCAGATATCTAAACTGCCCTTGCCAAATTCATTTGCAGAATTAGGATGTAGTCCCCAGTGTACTAGAGTCTAGACCACTATAAAAAGCAGTTTAATTTGCCTATCTATGTCTGCCTCCATATCCGTTACATTGTTCAATTGGAAATCAGCAGCTGTGGCAGGGTAGGAAGTAGCGATGCACGCTATAACAGTCATGGAGGCAAGACTATAAATACCTCTCTGTCTCTTTTATATCATTATTAATGTGTCTGTTGGATTCGTCTACATCTCATTGGGGGAATCATTTGATTCCCAAATTAGTGATTTTATTTTTTTTTCTAAATCAGTGTTGTCAAGATGGATTACGCCATGGTAGTATTATTGTTTATAAAAGATTTATATCCATGGTCAACTGCAGGTTTGCAATTTATTGCTATGCTTGAACAAATGCAAGAATTTCTTTGCTTTAACTGATCCTAACTTCCTAAGGAGATCAAGGTATGAAACTTCCTCGACAAATTTCTTGGTTGGTGTGTATGTTAGCGATCATTGTACTTTCTGTCTAGTGCTAATTTCACCATGAATCGTACATTTAATGATCTCATTTGTTTCTTAATGCCTATGAAGGTTTAATGGACTAATGGTATTTCTGTTGGACTAATTCTGAATATTAAAAATCTTGGTAATGTATTCAAGTTAATTGCAACCTACTGTTTTATAACCTCTAATAATAACTGTCACCAACATGAACAAGGGTTGTTTAGATTGAAGCAACAGCATTTTCTTGGTAATGTATTCAGGTAGATTGCAACCTACTGTTCATTTATTCTTCCTAGCTGGTGATGCACATTGATGTTTGAAGAACCATTTTCTGAACCAAGATATGTTTTGCTGATATGAGTTTTGGGATGGGAGTGGTATTTTGAACACCTATTTATTTTCAAAATGTATGCATTGTAACTTAGATGTACTAATATTTGTAAAACATCAGGTTGAGTAAATGGAGCTTTAGACAACTGATTCTTGTTTATTGAACAGTAAGATGAAGATGAGATGACCTTAACCTTAGTCTTTTCAGTTTCCCTGGTCAAATGATTCTTTCCCGTTGCATTTTATTGCTCCCAAGGGCTCGCGGCTTCCGCAAGAGTCGGTTGCATGCGCTATTTGCAGAGGACAGAGCAGCAGATGACAGTAGGGAGGCAGATAGTGTTAAATTTTTCCAAGATTTCTTAAGATACAACAATTACAGTGTAAAATCTGAAGCAATGGGTAGACCAAAAGCCTATGCTTGCCACCATTGTCTCTGACCATGGTAGATGATGACGGCAACGGTGGCCTGCAGTGGAGTACCAATTGGACAAGGTGGCTAGAACCTAGCAAGGTCCTTGTAACAAAACGCTACTTGTAGTATGAACTATGGTTTGTATTAGTTGTATGATGTATTTCTAATCGCATCAGGAATTCTATGGTTTTCTGAGATACAAAATATGTGGTGTTTTTCTTGGCTACATTATATGACGCTCTCTGTAGTTGAATATTTAAATTATCTTATTTTTGGCTCAATACCAAAATAAATATCATGATATGTATGTGTAAACAAAACCGATGCGTTAGTACGGGCATATTACTAGTACCAAAATAATCCTAGATCAATAGAAACAAAGTCATCCACAGATTAATTGAAGAAAATTTAAATCGAAGGTTAGATTCATACCCAAATTACACCATGCACAGTTTGATTCCAAAAATATACAAAATCATCACAAACCTGGTGCCCTAAATATCATTCAAACCTGCAATATCCTAAATTAAGCAAGAACAAGCGAGGTGGAGGACGGATCGTGGAGTAGAGAAAGAACACTGATGCACCTCCTGGAGGAAACCGCCGTTGTTGTCGCCCAAACTGGCAGGAAATTGCTGCAACCGCTCGTGTCATCACACGCTCCGAAGCCAACGCTCCTAGGCGTGCAACCACCGAATCAACCTCCCCATGGGGCTGTAAGACCCCTCTCCTGCTGACCTTAAAGATCAACAGGAGTGGAATGCCTTTACCTATATAATTATACCAGTCCTAAGAATCACATACAAAACATTGATGGATCGCAGCAAACTAGCTTTATTTAGACTTGATAGAGAACCCAAGGAGGGAAAAAGAGACTTCTTTAGCTTTTCTTTTAAAAAACACATGCAAGGGTTCATGTTGATTTAAAAAATAATTAGGGTGTTGTTCATGTAAAATTCGGTTTGCCGGTCTAAGGCATGGGGATTTAAACAAATGCTCACAATCCAATTTTGAGTTTGAAATTGTTTTTTTTATATTTGTTGTAGGTTTTTTCCAAACTTCTACCAATTCCTATAAATAGATTTATTCAGAAGGTAAATTTTTTGGATAGCTTTGGGGTGTGATAATGGCAGCGATCAGCTCTCTCTATTCTAGTGCATTTTTACATGTCATTGCATAGTTGCATTTGCTTATAGAGAAAAGAAGCAAGTATGCCACTGCAGCTGGGAGGTCGTCAATGCTGGGACCATGAACTTGGAAAAGAAAAACTTGATGTATTCAGTACTAGCTTGACATGCATGAGTATATATAAGCACTGATCAGTCTGATCACTAACCTTAACATTTATTTAGTAAAAAGAAGGTGGTAATGTTGGGGAGGTCACCTGCCCATATGATAGTTTTTGACAGCTAGCTAGCGCTTATTATTTGTTTTCAAAAAGGATTGATGCAAATATCATGAGCTAAGCACACAGGACGCAGCATATCTACGATTCTACGCCCCAAATATAGAAACCACTTCTGCACATTTGACCACAAATGTAGAAGCTCTGTTTATATATGTACCCTGAGCATTGTGCAGTGTACTCATTGCTTATGCCACTGATTTGTACATGGGTGATCCTCCAAGTCAAACCTCTGACGTGCTGGATGAACTCTCTGATCATCCAAAGTGCCAGCCGTGCCTACCCTGTCTTGTTTGTTCTTGTTCTCTCATCGCGATTCAACTTCAGGAAGCAGCAATATCTTAGCCGAACAATGGGCAAGCTCACCATGTCTCTGCTGCCCATCGTAGTCATCTTCCTCCTCCAATGTGCATCTGGGCTCACCGCTGTGGAGACGGACGCCGCCGACGCTGACTACATGCATCGCCTTGCGGCGGCGACAGGCGCGGAGCTCCTACTCGGGTGGAAGGCCAACTCTGATCCCTGCAACGACAACTGGATCGGGGTCAGTTGCGACACCTACAACAGCAGGAACAAAATCTTCCAAATCGATGTGCGAGGGCTACTTGCTGGCGGCACCTTGCCGGAGTTTGACCAGCAGATCGGCTCCCTCTCCCAACTTGAGAGGCTGGACCTCGGCTTCAACAATCTGACCGGCCCGGTGCCGGCGTTCATCCTCGACCGACTGAGAAGGCTTCTTCTCGACGGCAACGTCTTCAGCCAGTTGCCGCATGAGTTCTTCCGCGGCATGCCTCAGCTTCAGTACTTCTCCATAGACGACAACCCAATGCTGGAAGAGTGGGGTTTGGGGTCGGATGTACTCTCACTGAGCAAGCTAACTGTGTGCAATGCCAGCAATGCCAACATCAACGGAACGTTGCAAGTTCTTCTCAGCAACAGCAGCGCGTTCCTTGGGTTGGCTCAAGTGTCATTCGCCAACAATCGCCTCACCGGTGTTGTGCCAGAGACGTTCATAACCCAGACCATCACCAAGCTTGATCTTCGCAACAACCGGCTGGCTGGGTCGATCAACTTCATCAACAACTTTCAATTGTCCATCATCGAGCTTCGCCTCGATTACAACCATTTCTCCGGTCCGTTCCCCACTGACTTGAGTGGCTTCAACGTGCTCAGCGTCATCACCGTCGCCCACAACCGGCTAACCGGCGTCGTGCCGCCATCGTTGGCCCAGCTCTCGTACCTTTCGTGGGTGTCCGTCTCTGACAACCTGTTGCAGGGGCCACTACCGGAGCTCCCCAGCTCGGTGAAGACGGACTTCGACGTGGCGGCCATCAGAGGGATTTTCTGCCGGCTGGACGGGCACGGCCCGTGCAGTGAGGAAACCGGGGTTCTTCTGTCCATAGCCGCGGCATTCCACTACCCGGAAATCCTCGCCATGAGCTGGAGGCGGAACGACCCGTGCGACGGTTGGCTCGGCATACACTGTGGCGGCGCCGGCCAACGCAGGGTGACAGGGGTGAACCTGTCACGCTTCGGCCTCAATGGCACCATCGACCAGGCATTCGCCTCGCTGCTGTCCCTCGAGGTGATCATCCTCTCGGGGAACAACATCAGTGGGACGATCCCGCCGTCCGTGGCGCAGATGCCGTCGCTCCGCGTGCTAGACGTCTCCAACAACGCGCTCGAGGGCACCGTGCTGAGGATCCGCGACGATGCTTTGATCTGGGTTGAGGGCAACAACCACCTCAACGTTACCATCTCCGGTACCTCGTTGTTGGAGGGAACAACTCCCTTCCTTGTCTTTGTTGCCGTCATTGTTTCGGTGTTTGGTTGGTGAGTTTCATTTGTATCCGGGGCAAGAAATCATGCATACACTTTGTGGTGGCTCACAGATTGGCCTGATGTTATGGCTTAGCATGTATCCAATTATCATCCCAATTTACAATGGTTGATGGCAGTTGATTTTAGAACTAGTTGGGTCCCAATGTGTTGCAACTGGAAAAATTAATACTAACTTCAGATCTTAAGGGGTGAGATGATATCAAATAACTGTTGAGAGTACTTTTTGTGCAATAGTAAACAACTAAACATTAAGTTCTTGCTTGTTCCCCCCAGAGCTATCATCTACCCAGTGAATCTGGAGCCCTTTTTAAAACAAACAATAACTATGTCACAACCATAGATGTCAAAGTTTGAAAGTCTCTACTCAAATAGTCAAATATCAAAGATTGAAAGTGTACAAGTCCAGTGATCATCAATAACAAGCATGGAAATATATTATTTACTGAAACTGAACTTCAGCCAGGCCATGCATGTCTTGACACAAAATATTTCCCTAAAAATCTGAAGTTACATCTCAATTTTGTCCAGCTTACATCAAATGTAAAGATCAATTACAGTACACGGATAAAGATACAGTTTTGACATGATGTAACAATAAATTTCCAATCCAACTAAGTTACTGGCCATCTGAAATCAATGAAAGCACACCTCTGGAAGGGACAGGATATCATAATCCAAGCCATGACCATTCAAACTTCATCTTGGAACAGTAAGAAGATGTCACCAATCCAAAGAACAAATATGGTCTTCCACTGCATACAGCATAGTTCAGCACAAACCAACGACACAAAGATATTAGCTAGGGGTTCAGGGGAGCCATCAACAATTACCTGTAGCCTCAACAGCATGGAGGACATAGAAGGTAATACTGCAAGAGTAACAGATGGCGGGGGTATCATCACTAGCAATAATCTCGATAGTCTGTTACGACAGTACGGGTTGAAAATTAGAGATACTATCTAGATATCAATACAAAAGAAGTAATCATCTAGTGGAAGAAAGACTGGTCTGCATATGAGAATTGTAAGGTGTTAACAAGGCATGTATGTGTAAAGAAAAGGAGGGAATCCAGCCCATTATTTAAATAGGTAGTAGTTTTTGCATTGCTACGTTCATGTATCTCAATTCTCTAAGCATTGTACAAGGCCATGTAGACATTTCATCAAATAGCTTGGATATGCAATCCTTAAACCATCATGAGTCATTTAGAATGAAATTAACTGTACAAGGCCCATTACTCATCACATTCTCATGAAAGACAAAATTTGTGATATGAACAGAGATGGAGGCAGAAAATAAGATATACTTACAGGCCCAGGTATCACGCGCTTGACAGCACAGAATATGTTAGCTTGCCCTTGGTTGGTGCCTCAAGGAAATACTGCTGTGTAGATATCAATGTCCTGTAGTAAGTGGCACAAGATGCTGAGAGGCTGCACAATTCAGAACTGGTAGAAATGGACAGAACATCTAAAAAGTCAGAGGAACTACTCTGAACTTGTGTGTTGTTTGATGATAATCATCATACAAAAACATTTACACATATTTGCATCTCTTGTCTTCAAATATCCAATTCCTTTGATCCTACAAGATAACAAATGGCAAATACCCGTTAGAATTGAAATGTAGGATTCCATTATTCAACATACTAACAGAACAAAGGAATTACTGTCCCTGCGAAGGCGCGAGTCATTGTTACTAAGATCATAGATGATGAAGTAGCTGGAGAAAATGATATTTGGTGTCATTTATGTTCAAAAGTGCGTTCTGCAAAATTATAAATGGGAATTTTAACTACACATTACATATGTAAGTACGGTCAAAGAAAACACATGATGAAACAGGATCAATTCAAGCTACTGCCAATCTACCATCAGTCTTCTGTAAGTTGATTTTGAGTGGAATTCAATGCCTAAATCACAACATTTGCAGAGATTATTCAGAGACAACATTTGCTGCGTCATCTGCCCATTGCCTCTCATGTACTTAAACAGATGCGCCGCATGCGCCAATTGCACAGCGTGGTTGGCGCCACATCCCTAGACCATGAGCCAATTGCACACTCCTAGCAATCAACCAGACGAGCACGGAAGAGGGAGAGAGCGTGGCGTACAAAGCGTGGTTGATGAGGTTGATGAAGGGCTACAGCTTCCACAAGTCCTCGCCGGAGGTATCCAACTATCCACCTGCACCAGCAGCACCCAGGCATCCTTCTTCTCTAGGTCGTGCTGGATGGCGCGCCAACCCTCCGGTCGGCCGTCGGATGCGCCGGGGAGGCCGGTGCTTCAGCGGCGGCGGCGAGTGAGGCGTCAGAGGCGGGGAAACGAGGGGAGAATGGGAGACCGGCGTCAGATTTGCCCTCTTGAAGCCTGGGGCATCTTTGCCGCCGACTTCGGTGGACGGATGGAGGGAGGGGAAGGGTTGTCTTGTGCTTCGTTTGTGCTGGCGCCGGCACGATAGGGTAGGCTAAGGATGACACATGCCGTTGGATCTCATGATTGAACGGATAGGATCGAGCGTGTCTGCCTAGATTATATAGAAGTGCGGATTCACAATTACCCGTAGCGTGTCAATTGGTAGTAGAGTAACAAACTTGTGAACCCTGTGATGCAGTGTGAATGTGTGTTTGTCATATGTTGGGTCCAAACTCCTCCGATCCATCATTCTACAGAACTCCAAAGTCCGGCCGTGTGCTTCTTCTTGCTGCGGCAGTAGAAGACAAGCAGCGAAGGCGAGGCCTCGTCGCCGGTCAATCCTCCACGTCGATCGTCGCCCACCCGCAGCCTCACATCCTGATCCTTCTCTCCCCCCATACACCGGTCACCGCCTTCTCGAAAAAATAAT
Organism: Leersia perrieri; assembly: GCA_000325765.3. Lineage (NCBI taxonomy): Eukaryota > Viridiplantae > Streptophyta > Magnoliopsida > Poales > Poaceae > Leersia > Leersia perrieri. The sequence continues at coordinate 22,251,077 of CM002481.1, forward strand.
ATCTTTCCTCCCGCTCTTCCGCTTCCCCCCCAATCTCCTCCTCGCCGCCGCATCACACGGCCGCCATGGCAGCCGCGGCGACCACCTCGCTGCTCCTGGAGGCCACCCCGCGGTTCCTCTCCCTGCCGCGCCGGCCTCTGACTTCTCGCGGCGGGCTCTTCCTCCTCAAGCCTCCGCCTTTCCCCGCTCTCCGCGCGCAGCCGGCGCGCCGGGTGTCTCTAACCGCCGCGGCGGAGCAGCCGGCGCCGGCGCCGGAACCACCGAGGCCGCGGGCGCTGCTCGAGGTGCTCAAGAGGTCCCTCCTCGACTCGCTGGCCGCACTCAAGAAGCCCGCGCTGGCGCTGCTCCTGGCCGGGGCGCTGGTCGCGGCGTCAGGGC
>CM002481.1:22251554-22289676 GCA_000325765.3 Leersia perrieri
GGGGGCAGAGCAATTTACATTATCAGTAGAGTATGTGTCAGTTGACATGATCATTTCTTATGTTAGCTATGCAAAAGAATTGCTGTTAGATCCTTAGATTGGTTAGTTATACTTATCCGCTTCTTGATTAGCATGGAGTAGCATTGTATCGACCATAGTATAACTGATGCACCGTGAGTGGCTTGATTAGAATTGATATTTCAGGCTATTTGGTTGTGAGTTGCTCAATTTCTGAAGTGCTAAATTCTTCTCTTTACGTTCTTTAAAAGGTGAGCTGAGGAATCCATTATTACTGTCTAATCTATAAGTATGTTCCTAGGTTGGATTGCTGGGCATGGCCCGATCATTTCAGAAAGAGCTTGATCAGATAGCCGAGAAGGCAGATACATCTACGCCAGCAGGCCTGAGCTATGTACTAACTGGTAAAACCTAAGTTGCCAGATCATATGTGCTGCTTCATTTTACTTGAGAGTAATGGTGTAGAAATTTTGAAATAGCATGACTGTTCTGTTTCTTTCTGTTCTTACTGTTTACATTTGATGGCAATATACCTCTTTTACTTTGCGTGCATTGTTAGTTGCCAGTTAGCCTTTTGTTATGAGATAATATGTCTCCTGTGTTTGAGTAGCATTAAACTGGATTTATCTACCATGGTTTGTTCAGAGAGATTATTTTCATACTCTGATTGGCACAGTTTCGTCTGCAATGGATATTGGTAGGTGGTTTTTGTTTTGGATTGCAATCTGTAAAAATAAAAAAGGAAACAGTGCTTTTTACAAGTTGTATTAGTTGGCAATTATGCTTGCTCCAGAAATAAAATTTTATAATGATAATGTAGTCAAAGTGCTCAGGCTGTATTACATTGCAATTCATTTTGAATGAAAATCACCACGATGTGTTGCTTTCTTAAGATTTTTACTATTGTGTTGAAATCATCTGAACTATGGTTGTTTTCTGCTTTTTTGCAGAGACAACATTGGCATTACTTCGGCATCCAGATTGCTGCATTTCAGCTTATTCATCAGTATGCATGCTTTGTCCTTGTGTTTATATTTATCAGTTTATGCCTCTCCCTTCCAATGTATTATTACTTAAATAATGTTATTCTTCTATTCATCCTTCAATAGAATGTAATTCAGCTTTACTATTTCTCCCAAAAAATTTAAAAATAAGTGCTTGATATATATGTACATGTAGCCCGTGATGAGTCATAAACTTGCTTATTTTGAAACTGACATTAGTATCTATGCTTTATATAATCTAGAGTACTCCAGAATTTACAAGAAAAATAGACACCACATGCGAGCACTATATCATGTAACAGTCATTTGTTGCCAGATCATATATAGATTTGAATTTTGACAATCTCCTTGCTGTATATATTTTTAATATGTTTGTTCTGAAGGTTGATGTGAAACGAAGCATAGATGATGGAGAGAAACGTTTCAATCAACTATCAATTGAGGAACGAGGCAAATTTGATGAAGAGACACTTGTCAATGTGAACAGCATCAAGAGGCAAAAAGCAGGCAGCCAAAGATCGAGTGGTTTTAGCAACGAGTACATTGTGGTATGTTTTTTCCTTAGAGAAAGGTGATCAAGCGATCAAATGATAGGCGTTCCTTTTATGTGATACCCTGACATGCATGCTGCGCTGGTTTAATGAGAACTCGTACTGAGTGACAGATATTTTGGTCGATCTAGTAAGATAAACATCTTATTATATTACCCCCATTGCCATTAGTTCTATTGCATTATCCATACTTTCTTCACTTCTTTTGGACTTCTTTGTACCAATAGTTTGAACTGCTGTAAGTACAAACTGTTACTCAAGAAATCCCATTTATAAGAGTAGTAATTTATTGCTAGCAATCTAGCATTAGTATTAAATGCATTTTGAACTAGTGTGATGTTACCATGTAGGATGACTTGTCATTTCAAATTATATATAAGAAAGCTGTAATTCCAGTAATGTAGGGCAACTTCACGCTATCTTGGTATTCATGTGGTTCTCATGTTCTAATTCTAGCGTTTGTAGGTTTGATTGATGAAGTGTTTCTAATTATGTTGCTAGCACTCATCAACTCATCATGTGATATCTTAGTCCTTTTTTTTTTGTTTCTTATCCATAGATAACCATATTGGTTGCTGCTGAGGGTGTACATAAGCTACCCAGTATAAATAGCAGCGGTGACTTGAAGACAGCTCTGCAGAAGCTTGGTGCCATACCATCAAGCAAAATATTGGTAACCTGCATGTTCCTTTCCTGTTCTTTTTCTTCTATTCATGAATCATGGCATGGAAGTTGCACTAAGTTCCACTTTAATCTGCAATTCTTATGTCCATAAATCTCGAAGAATGCTTGTAGACTGAAATTCAGCAAATGGAAGTTGCAGCAAATCATTCTTCGTTTTAATGAACATTCAGTTAGCATTATTATTAAAAAAAAGGGTGATTATCTGCCTCTGTTGATATGATTACGTTACAATACCGATGATTCTTGTTTTATCTTCTTTCTTTACAGGCAGTTGAGGTCCTATGGACTCCACAAAATGAGAACGACACATTGTCAGAGCGAGAGCTTCTTGAAGATTACCCACTTTTAAGACCCCTATGAAGCAAGCATGCATTTTAGATTCATTTTTGTCATATTTCAGTTTATTAACTATAGCTCAGGTTTTCTGTTTGTAAAAGTAGGCAACATAAAAACTTTGCCTATATCCCGCTACTTGCATTCCAGAATGCGCAGTACAATTGTATTAGTAGTCTTTCCTGACACAAGTTTGTAAATAGATTGCCAACACAGCTGCATACTGATTCTGTTCAGTGGATCCGCCTTAATAGGATGAAACCTGAATGAAAATTTGCCATAGGATGTGCACTATTGGTTTGGTTTTTGTTTCCTGCGGTGGTAAATACAAGTAACCTCACATTCTTATCTTTTGAATAGATGAATCACGCTGTCCTTGTTCCAGTTCAGGCACATGAGTTGCTCGATCCATATATTACGCCTCACATACATGTAGACGGGAGACAAAACCCTCAACAATATTCAGAAAAGTGCAGCTCTTGCAACTTTGGAAAATGTCACCATTAACTAAGTCTATAACATCCGGACGCATAGCATTCACGAACATGAAACAGTACCCGGAATAAGATAACACAATAAAAAGGGGAAGAAAAAGAGCACGTCTGGGATAATTTGCAACACAGTTCTCAGATCCCAATACCTTGTGATTACATAGCAATGGCACTCAGAAACCATTAACCAGAAGGTTCACCCGTATGCCAGGTTTACACCTCATGCTGTTACAGTTGCAGCTTCCGATGGACTGTCGGTGTATGCACGCCTAGCATACTCCCTAGCCCCATCTTTGTCGACAATCTTGATAATGAACTTTTGAGGAGCAACAACCAACCTGAGCCGAATTTCTTTAATGCACTTGTCAACAAGATCAACGGCTTCCTCAACCGACATGTCTGGACGATATAACTTGTCCATCAGCGAGAGACAGAAGTACGCGCCATACCCAAAGGCACCCTTTTCGATCTTATGGAATGTCGCAATGTAATCAATGTAATACAAAGATGCACCGACATCCGCATCATATCCAGCGAGCAATATGTTAACAGAGTATGGATTCTGCAAGGAACAGAACATGAAACATAGCTTCAGAGTCGTAGGAAAGATGTTTATATAGGGCAAAAGATTAACATGAATAAGTTTACCACATTCAGTGTTGCCATCAGTACTTATTTAGACAAAAGGCAAAGTAAAGTATACAAAAAAGAGCTACTCAAGTATCATCAATAGCACAAAGATCTGAGAAGGATATGTAAACACACAAATAAATATTTCTAAGGTTCCAAATCAACCTAATGGTAAAAAAAAATGGAAAAAAATACGCATTTACATAACTTTAGGAAAATTCATAACAAGCTTCTAGAGAAGCTCTGTTATAGACTTATAGTTGTAACATCCCATCTAGATACAGCAGACTTATTTTAGTACGAGTAAAATGGACACAGCTCCTATGACTACCTGATAACTTACCTATTCCAATCTAACACTTATTGATGTCCAATGTCTAATATTTCACCACACAATTTTAAGTTTATTATAAGGTTTCGATTGCCATAGTACACCTCTGCAAAAAGAAAATTGGGCTCTTTTCAGTTCTGCTATTACAAATCTCATGGAGAGTACTTGATTTCTTTGAATGAGAAGCTGTATCAATTTGTAGCAAAGATTATTATTATATCGATTCATTTGGCATGCTCACAATTTAGTGGTGACAGTGGCAAGGCCTAGGCATCAGATATCACCACCAAAGAAAAGAAACTAGACAATTGGTCAAAATGATTGCAGATTTGAACAAGTCACCAGGGGCCCTTCCAGGAGTCAGAGGAGTGACATCGCATATATAGGTCTAGCCTGATCTTTGCCTAAACAATTAATGACAAAAAATAGCAGATAATAACTGCCCGAAAACCTACAAGATTGTACAACTAGCAAGCATACACCCACCATATTTGAGTTGACCAAAACTTCCCAATCACAACATGGATGATACAGGCATGTTAAGAATTAAAAGTGACAAACCCACAAGATCACTAACGCTTCATATCATGGGTACACCGAAGTATCAAACGCACTGGCATGAAAAGCATATGATAATCCGCACATAAACACGCAATACAACCCTAAAACGCCCTAATTGGCAAAAAATTCGATCAGATCAACCACTACGCATTTGTGCTACACTCGGCGCAATTGACAATCGAGCACTGGAAAAGGGGATAGTAGCCAGTCCGGATCGGTACCTTCCGCAGGGCCGTGGCGAGCTCGCCGCGGGTGAAATTGGCGGTGGCGGCGGTGCTGAGCGGGATGTTGTTCCGGAACTGATACAGGTGGAGATTCTTCTGGATGTACTCCGTGAACTGCACCCTGCAACAGATGAGGCACCACCGCAATAAGGACCAAAACCCCAAATCAGATCGGGTGACCCCCAGATCGCGCGATTCCAAACCCTAGGAGAAAAAAAAAAGCCGCTGGCGGAGCGGCCGGAGAACGGATCGCAAAGGGAATCGAGGGGGGAGCCTGCGGCGGTGGGGTGGGTCTTACCGGTCGCCTGGCTCACCAGACGCGCCCATCAGCTTGTGGCTGTCGAGCACCATCACCTTGTCCTCGTCGGACTTGTGGACCAGGATGCTCTGCACCGCCGATGTGTCGGCGGCCACCACCGCGAAGTCGCGGCCGACGACCCCGAGCACGCACTCCATCGCCGCCGCCGCCGCTTCGTCCGGGAAGGGGAGAGAGGTTGGAGGTTGCGAACTCGCGATGTGAGAAGAAACGGGAGCGAGGAGGGGAGGAGAGAGAAGAGAGAGGGGTTATAGGCGAGTTTGGTTCGTCTTCGGGTGCAAGAAAGAATCGCAAGGTGAGGCCGTGAGGAGGGTGGAAGGGGAGTTGGGTTTCAGTGGGCCGGGCTCTGCGAGTAGCAGCCTGCGACGGGCCGGGCTGGGTTTACTCCAACGCGGCGAGATGGATCTCGGACGTCTGATCAAGATCAGAGAGATGAGATTGTTTCTCGAAATTGCGACCCTATTCACTAACGAAATTGACTATGAAACTATGAAAGAACTCATAATTCCTCCAATAATTTGAGTTAATAATAGACTTTCAAATAATTTGGTGAATATTAACTTCTAAGCTGCCAAAAACAGCATGTCAGCAACAGTGTGTTCACTCCAGTCTACACACCCATCCTTGCCTGCAGCTTCTTATGAAGGTACGAGCTTTTAACTTGTAAATAGCCAAAGGAAATGCTCAGACGAAACCAGCGAACATTAATTTCCGCAGACGAGGCAACAATTCAAAGAATTCATGCCTCAGGTTTTGGGGCTCCCCCGTAATTTCCATTACAAAAAAAAAGTACTGCAAAAAAAAAGGTACTGCTAGTATTTACATTCGCAGCCTCCTGTAAAACAAAATGAAGCCTATAAAATCATGTGTCAGCACATTCCGAGGGTTTTATCGCGGTATACATGGGTGACAGGTATAAACATTTCTACAGGTTACAACTTACAATCTCCTAACTAGTCACCAAGGCAGCAAGGCATGGGGGCAAATCACCTAATTTGCCACTACATGTGGATAGGTCACAGCGACCTCCTGTCACATAAGACTGAAGAATCGAATTCATGTTGCATCAGCCAGGGACACCTGGATCATGAACTTCGAGGGACTAAACATGCTCCCATCATGCAGTGGCCGGTTAGCTGCCTGCTATCAAAATTATCTTTGAGAATTATGGTTACATGTATTTACTCCTCAACCACAATACTATCAAGAAGAGGATGCCCCAGATGTGTGTTGCCACTGAGCATTTTGCCATTCAGCTGACCTCTGCATAAAAAGATATGTCTCAGTCAATCCAAAATAGAACCAATACAGACTATTCGGTGCTTGCTTAAAGAATAAAATAGATCGGTTTTCCCAGTAGACTTTTTTTATTAAAAAACGCCAAATCCAGTTCTATGTAAAAAAAATGTCTAACAGATAGTGAAAAACAAAATAATGTAGACTTCTCACTTTGCCTGAGCGTGTCAAGGCATCACCAAAATCAATGAAAATAACTATTTCGATATTTCGACAAGGTCATTAAAGTTATTAAACCTCGAGCCATAAGTACATTTGGAACATCACTTATTCATGACGAAATTGAAGAGCTTTGCTTTAAATTTAGACAGTATTTGGGGGCAGTAGTATCAAAACCTTACACTAGTCGACTGGAGCTCCGTCGTCACATTATTACCATTATCCTGCAATCAAGACATTAACACTTAGAAGGGTGTCCGGACAATCAAATATTTCTCAACTTATATAGAGCAACAACATGAGTTTGCTTTCACCTCAAGTAAAAGATCTTGTCTTGTTATCAATCCAACAACACGAGAAGGCCGGGGAACAACAAATATATGTCGCAATCCTAGTTGGCGGAAGAGGTTGTACACCTGAAGTTATCAACACAAAGGTCATGCATACATCATGCCTCAATAAGAAAGGTGTGGTTAAAGAAAAACAAGAAAAAAGAGCAAAAGCCAAAAAAGCTATACCTTTGCTAAGGACATGTCCTCCGGGACTACGTAAGGAGAAGGATTTAGGAATGGGGCAAGATCCAAATACAGCCCTAGCTCATCTTCTGTCAAATGAATGTCATCAATTGACTTTCCTTTACTTGATGCTGGTTTAACAAAGTCGCTTGTATTGTGCCTATGTAACAAAAGATAATCCACTATTACAAGTGAAAAGTATATTAGATATCGTATCTCCTACTTATGCTAGTAAAGCACAAACCTGTTCAGTATGCCAGGTCCGCAAGGGAAAGGACTATTCTGGAAATCTACTTTAGATTGTAGAAGTACTAGTAAGTGACTGCAGCAAGAGGATGAATGTGTCACTGGACAAGGTAATACAAGTCAACAACGTTCAAGAGAACTTGGCACTGTATCTTACCTACGAAGTATCAGACCTATCACAAGTGACTCACCATTCTGTCCACGATCCACAACCTGAAAAACCCACAATAATCAACCATGGAAATTTAACAGCCTTCTCAGCAGAGCCAATTGCTGGAGACTCCACGGAAAATGTTTTATAAACTGTCATAGTAATAACTTACAGGGAAGCCATTATGCTTGTTGGTCCGCAAAACAGAAATAATATCAACAATTCTCGAAACACGTGGAAGTGACACAACCTAATATAATCAACAAGAAGATTGAAAAAGTTAGAAATAAGAACACTGATAAAGGATATGTTTCTTAATCCCACTAAAATAGATATGACTACGCCAAACCTTTTGATTCTTGCAGGCATCCTTCGCACTCATATTTCTCATAACCTGTTTGGGTCTTGAGTCAAGTAACGGGATGCCCCTTAATTGGGCTTGCACTTCATACAGCCCTTCATTAAAAAAGTCACCCACAGCCTACATAAAAGAAATCAGAAGGTGCATTTCATTGAATTGTGTTTGACAAGGAGACAAAAGTTGCAGAGATATACCTTAGAAATCAGAAGCACAAGCATTATTAATGGCAGGAGTTTCAAGTTGTTTGTAATCTCAACCATTATAACACATAAAGATACAGTCATTCTCATTGAGCCGCCAAGAAAGGAAGCAGCACCAAGTAGAGCATACCTATAACAAAATCATGTCAAATCATAAGTAGGAAGTTATAAAAAAAATTATCAAAAAATCCATATCTAGGAAAAGGAAAGCATATAAATTATAATTGAATTGACTAGATGATAAGAACTCACGTGCCCTCCTCAACATTTAGCTTCTTATAAAACTTAACAACAAACATTCCAACAAGCCGGCCATACGTAGATCCAATCATTATTCCTGGAACAAATTGACCAGCTGGAACAGCAGTTCCAAATGTCACGACAGCTAAGGAGTAAAACATGACCTGAGCACAGAAAAAAAAAAAGGAAGAAAGATAAGTAAGACATGACATCAGAAGTCACTAAAATAATATGTGCTACATTTTGGAATAGCCAACTTGGTGTTTTAAGAACATCACTCAACCTTTTTATGACATCCCGGCAGTTATTTTCCTAATTACAGCATTATAATGCATACACAAGTTTACCAGCTTAGGATAAAATAAAGATGGAATTAGCAGAATTTTAGCAGAACAGACTATCACAAAAATACAATCAATAATAATAAATTATTGAGTGCAGCACAATCTGTCCAAGCCTTGTACTGCACATGTGAAATTCTATCAGCAAAAGAAAGAAGAGGTCCAATATTACATATGCTGATATGCACACACACACACGTGCGTGCACACACATACAGAGAGAGAGAGGCTACCAGGAAGGTGATAAGGCTTTGTGCACTGTATTCATGAAATGTTTTTGCACTGAATAGATTACGAATTGCATCATCCTGCAAGATAATGATGTTCAATATTGTCAAAAGTAATATACAGAAGATAATAATCTAACCAAAAATAACGATCTAATCAAAAGTAATATACAGAAGATAATAATCTAACCTGAGTATTGAAGAAAATGGTTGCTAGGTCATTGTATTCGTTATCTTTAGAACAATAAAACTGCATGATACAAACAACAGATAAATAACAGAAGACAACTGAATTATAATGGATTCATTAGTAAATAAATTGCAAAGAAATTCACAGAAGTAAATCTCACATTGACAAAATTCCCATCTGTTCCAGGTGGCCGAGGGCATTCAATGCCCGAATTAGTTTCTAATTGAGGACACGAACTGCATTTCCTCAGTAATGGCAACACAAAGGAAATTGTGGATGTAATCAAAGATATAAGGCATGCTTCAAAGATCTGAAAATTTGATGGATGTTAGTTCTCGAACCAAAGAGCAACTCTACCACTTATACAATGTTTCTTCTTTATACCTTCACTCGTTTCCCTTTTTTGTGAAGATATGTTCGACGCCATTTAGTTATATATAGGGTGAGTTGATTGAATAATGCACCTGAAAGAGAAACCAAGGTGTTAGACTAGATTGAGGAATGGTTAAGTATACCAGGATTTTCTGTGTCTTGGATCTACTGTATGCTAACTTTTTCAGCATTGACTCATGCTTTGCTCAATTTCAGAGCAATTTGAAATACAGGAGTCTACCGGATGTTGGGAGCAATTTAACCAGCTATCAGAAAATTTGGTTTACACCAAATTACAAGTGGACTCATGATTCATTTTTACAGTGTATCATCATTATTTTCTCACTATTAATTGGTAAGTAGAACATTGAGAACACGCCTACTAATAAAGAGAAGAGAATTTCAAGCAATACAGAAAACATTGCTATGTACAAAAAATATTCACTTGGATTTTTCTAGATATATTAGATCAACTTAACATACCATTACTTACCTAGAAGTCCACCAATAACACCAATAATTGCCATAGGCAATAGTTCTTGGTATGAGTAATCTTCTTGACCTCTGAAAAAAAAACAGACATTACAAAATACATTTTTGCAGATTTAAGCAATCACAAGATATAAAACTTCTTACCCAGATATGTCCCAGATTATGAAACCACCAGATCCAAAATGACCACACTTTCCACTCTTGCACCAGTTCATTGCTGACCGCACCACAACAGCAACAACAGCAGATGTAAAGAATACCCTCCACATAAGATGACTTCTCCACCTACAGCAACATAGTGGCAGAATAACTAATCATATGAAATTGCATTTTAGATAAAGGTGCACAGCTGAACAGCGTAGGCAATGTCAGTTCACTATGCCATTTGAATCCCCAGATAAGGTTTCTGATGCACAGTCACCAAATAAGCTGGCACACAAGTGAAAGACTGACAGTGTCCATCAGATATACCTAATAAGCATATGAAGTGCCATGTTATAGTAGTAAAAATCAACAAATTATCCCTAAGAACATAGCTTTTTCTGATCATAGGAACCATGAAATCAACAAATTTTACCTTTGGCATATATTACTTAAAACTGCTGCCAGAGCATTTCTATTGGCAATTCAAGAAGTCAGCCACAATAGTACCACAGGTTAGGTTGTTGATGGCAACTAAATAAAGGAATAGCTAATCTAGTAATAGAATATACAAGTTGGCAGATAACTAATAGTCTAATATAGAAGGTTTAATCAACAGCCCGAGCATAGGTGTTTACTCTCAAGCATACGGAGCAACAGAATACAATGTCTCTAATGGTATAGCTGTTTGGTAAATTAATACAAAACAACAATAAAAGGTATAGCTCAAAAATCAGAATATGCTACCACTACATATTGGTCTAAATTACTAGCTTTCTAAATAATTTATCTCCACTCTTAAAAAGATGAAAAACATTCTCACCAGGATGTAACTTCCTCCAAGGCAAATAACACCCCACCAACCGGAGCTCTGAATGCTGCAGCAACTCCAGCTGCACATCCACATGTCACCTTTTGAAACATTAATAGGTTTAAGATCTTTGATATGATAGTACAGCATTCCATCAAATATGGCATATATGGCTAAGAATGCACATGACAATACATCTATTTTATCCTAAATACAGGACCAACAATGTGCCCAACAGTATACACAACATACAAAATTGAATAATTAAGGCAAGTCTAACCCCCAGTTATTTTTCTTTTTTTATATATTTTCTCCTATAAATTGTACTGCAGAAGTGCAGAGCATGCATACAAAAGATTGTATAAAAACAAGTTCGATAATAGACTTTGTTTGGCAATTGTTTGTCTTAAATAGAATATCCACTAACAATCTGTTTTGTTTCAACAAACTCTAAATATGCTGTCAATTAAAATTTAAGTTACCATGACAAATTAAATTGATTGCTAAGACAGAACAGACACACATAAGTTTCAGTGAGGTTTGTTTTTTGACAATCCTATTGTAGCCTACTATTCTGACTGTGTAAGCAACAAGGACTTGTCCTTTGAATCCAGATATAGCGTGGGCAGTAAGTTTAAACATGAAAGACTACATCCACGCATGCATCTTTTCATTCTATTGGAATAATATTAGGTAATATCGCGTAGTAATCACAGATAGCATGCTACAGAAAACAGCATACACCTTGTAAGGTTTTCTCCAAAATATATTTTGCAACCAGACTACACATAGTGTATATGTAGACTGGATGCCAACACAAAAAAAAAAAAAAAAACTACAATTAGATCGTATTTGTTCACACACAAATGTTCAGTTACTCCAAATGGTCTAGTTGAAAATTTGAAATAGAAACCAGGAGAATCAAGGTAATTCAAAGGTTCAAACATAAAAGTATAAAAGGCAGCAGACTCATACTCATGAATTACCTATTTAACAGCTATGAATACATTAAATAGTTAACATTTAGCTTACAAGGTCTCGCCGATCTCGATCGCTTTCAAAAATCCGTACCCACCTAGAACTCAAATGGTATTTTGCTGATCCACCCTATGCACATGCCACAAGAATTAGTTGACAGCATAAATTCAATTACCTAAAACAACCATGAAATGCTTACTAGTTAACATGAAACATAATATAAAAGTAGATAGTTGATTACAAATTTGCATAATAAGCTTTGGTTAGGAGTACAGATTCATTCCATGTGCCAATCAGCTTGAGTTGTGGACATAAAAGCTTATTACATGGAAAAAAGTGGTTTGCAGTACTCTGAATACATAATAAAAATTATGCACAGTCAGCATATGTAATCAGCTCGAGTTAAATGCATACTCAAGCTCTTTACTTTCCCCCTAAGCACAGCATTTACTCAGTCAAGCAACTGGCTTGTAGTATGAATTAAAGGCATAGTCAAATCATACCAAAAAGATATGCATCATTTTTATCATATACTCTGAATACAGAAGCTCTTTCAAGATTTTTTTGTTAATAAATTCTTTGTATCGTAGTAACTAATAACTGGTACTTATTACATGCACCCTCCGACCCACAAAAGGACACCTTTTGTACACGAATCTGGACATAGGCTTGTCCAGATTCGAGTACAACAGTTTTTTTTTTAACGGAGTGAGTATAAATCTATGTTGTCAGACAATACAAGAATAATGATGCTAAAAAAGATAAAGATGTATCCATATCTTGGTTTTAAAATGATATATAATGTTGCAGAAGGTTAGCCAGCATAAAATACCTGTCCAAGAAGAGAAGCAATGCATGCCCCAGTATGAACAAGAGGCCCTTCTTTTCCTAGAGCCAAACCTCCTCCAACTGATCCAATGCTCCCAAAGATCTAAATCAAAACAGAACTGTTTTACCATGATGCAAAAGGGGGCACAACCACACAAGCTACATGGTTACCAAATACATTTTGATACCATAATAGCTGAAGAAAGCAAATTAAACTCACCTTTCCAACTAATGTCCTGAAAAGGAGGATTCCATGTGTATCCACTCCTGTAAAAAAGGTCTTAAATTATACCACAAAATTCAGGATGGCAAAACATGACATGATGTTTTTTAATCCAGTGCTTAAACCTACCATTTAAGTAACCTTTGATCTCTGGGATACCAGATCCAGCTGCTGCTGGTGCAAAGTGTGTTACTATGTACACAGAAGAAAAGACGAGAACTAGGTTGAAAATTATGTACACCACGAAACCAACAAAATATGAGTGCTGTATTATAGCAAATGTTGCAGCATATTTCCAGCCAGAGAAGTTCTCAACAGCCAGATTTATGAAAATAGCAGCCAATCCAGTACCTGAAAACAGGAAGGTTATCTATATCATATACAGAAGTTGAGGCAAAGAAATGACAACAAGAATAAAGAAAGTATCATTTCTTAGTAAAGTGTTCAGCAGTGCATAAAACATGTCTGTGAATAGAACTTGTTGTAAGGCATATAAAACAATCATCCTAGGGAAACATGTTTTTTGTATGCTTAAACTGTTTGTTTCCAGCATAACCATATGAAAGAGATTTCCAGTTTCGAAAGAGAATGCGACATTTCTAAAATTATTGCTGGGCCTTAAGAAAGCAATAATTAAGCTTTTATGTTTTTTACAAATTGTTAACCCCCCCCCCCTAGGAACCATATTTCGAACCGGACGCTTTTGGCATGCTTCTGATGGGGTGGAATGGAGATCTTGAATAGAATACCAGCAGAGCAATGTACACATGATCAAGGTTCAGCATCAAAGATTTTATTTGACTAGGAATATCTAAAACACCCTTTAAGGGGTAGAGGTCAAAAAAATGCACTTTATGCTATATAGCTTAACCAATATAACATTTGATTATTATTATAATGAAGCATACAATAAATGCATGTGTAATCATGGAGGTATGCAAAACTCACTAAATAATAAATATATAAAGTTCAGTAGCTGACATCTTGTTCATTAATTGATCAATAAACACTGCATTGGCATCTTCTGGTTGACACTAACTTCCATAGTTCAGTAGGTCCAAAGGCTTAGAGAAAATAGCCCATTCAGACTCCTCTAAACTCCATCCTTAGTTCAAGTACTCTAGTTCAGCATCAGTAAGCAAGCAAAAGTCACTTAAGCTCAGATATATAAGCCAGATGACAAATGAAGTTACTCAGGAAGTAGTCATATACTCAAACAGAAGGATTGCCCTATGTGCTACGTCACACTATAAATACTGAACCAGCCCAGCTTTTTGTGCATGGCCATGTCTTCAATTAGAAGTGGTTCTGAATTTGGACAACACACTAAACAATGATTATTTTAGTTAATGTTATCTGTGAAATCACGATTGTTAAATCAATCTCTTAGAAACGGTATTTTCCATTAAAGTGCCAAACACTGACAAAATAAGCCATTGAAAGGGTTCTCACCGACGCCGATCAGCAGGGAGAACACCCACTTGAGCACGATGTAGTACGGCACCCAGAACTTGCCCCGCTGCGCCTGCACAACCACAGAAACACACCCGATAAGCTCACACCGAGACCACGGGCTTCGCTGATGAGGAGGGCACACAAGCAAGCGAGAATCCGCAGGCGTACCTGTTCCTCCCGGTAGGCGTAGTTCTCGATGACCTCGTAGTCGAGGCTCTCGACGCCGCCAGCGAACAGCTCGTCCCAGGCCGCGGTGGGGGAGGCCGGCACGGACCCCTCCGGCGGCGCTCCGTCGGCGGTGGGGAGGCGCGTCCACGCCAGCCGTGCCATCCCGATGCCGTCGGGGAGGTCCTGGTCGCCGGTGAGCATCGGATCGGGGGCCCCGGCCGCCGGGTCCCGCCCGAGATGCGATTCGAACGGCTCGACGGGGAGGGGGAGGTGAGGTGAAGAAGTTTTACTGCGGGGAACGAAGCCTAGGAGCCAAGACTTGGCTGGTCAAATCTGTCTGTGGTGGTGTTGTGTTACTTGTGTCATTTGTGTGCGTTCGGTGGGGTTTGTGCCCGTTGCGTGGCCTCGTGCGCTCTTTCTTGGCGGTCCGTGTCGCGGGCTCGCGGCGTGGGTTGGCGCTGGGATCTGAAGCGCGGCGGGTTTTTCACGGCGGTATCTGTTCTGTTCTGCGAGCATGGCGGCTCGGAGGAGATGGGAGCGGCGGAGGGCGCGCCGGAGCACGTGGTGGACGACCGGAGGTTGCAATTGGGGCCTTCGAGCGAATCTTCCACTCTGGGGGTTTTCACCCTTTTTCTCGTTCCATTTTTTTTTTTTGTCACTCGTGTAAAAATATGTCAACGAAGGAATTCCTTTGTATAGCGCGACTGTGAAAGCAAAAGAATAGAAAAAACATAAAATTTTCACATAATATAAATATAAAATAGAGAATTTACAAAACACATAAAAAATACGTAAGCAACCGTTTGTTTGAACAGTAGAAAAACACGGGAATTCGAAGATGAGGGAAAGACTAGAAGGAATATTTCCATAAGTTTTGAAATCGTGCTAACTTTCCTCTAAATGTACTTGCAATGAGCCATTTTATATAATTTAGGAATCTCCAATCTTTTATTTCTAAGGCTATATAGGAAAATTCCTATAGGATTTGAATAATCCACATTTTAAAAAATAAATCATTTGAATCAAAGGGGATCTAAAATTCATGCCGAGTTTTCTGAAACAAAGAATGTATTATTTCTTGGGGTTTGAGAACAAAGGTTAGCTATGCCAGTGGGATGGACAACCCGCACGAGTTCAATCCCTAGGATCACAACTCGCGTGTCCCGCTAGGGATTTTTTCTCTTTCCCGGGACTGATTTAGGTTGGTCTCGGTTAGGTATAGGGTACACAAGCGTGCACGTTCAATGGTATTGTGCATCCCCGCACACACGGTGGTTGATCCCTCCAAATCTATTTCCAACGTGTTTGGACGTGTACGCATGCGGTGTTGTGGGAGTGTGGAGTGAGTGCGTGTGCGTTCTCATTGTACCCTTCTAAAAAAGGAATTTCACTGGGATTTTGAATGAAAACACATAGGTTTTCCTCTTGTTGTGTCTGAAATTGTATTGTTTTTACTGTGCGGCATCTAAATTATTATATCAATGAGACATCCTTATATGTGTTCTTTATGTTTCTATGTTTTTAGTCATGCATCTTCGAAAGAGCCCTGAATACATAACAAATAATTTGTTTAGGCTATTTTCAATGTTTTATCATTTATGGCTATTTTTTAATTGTATTTTCTCCTAGGCCCATCATTTGCAAGGCTCCTTTGGAACAATTCAAGAACATGAAAAACGTAACGGTAAGATGACATGAACAATCTAATCCAATAGAAATTTGAAATACAGGAATACTATAAAGCAACTCCTTTAGATAGTTCATAGGAAATAGGATACACAAAATTCAAAAGAATAAGAGAGTGTAGAGAAAGAAAGAGAACAAGTATTGGACTTCTCAAAGAAAATGAAAACATGAGCTAGGACCTCACGTTCAAATTTCGACGGAACGAGGGGATAACAAGACTTTGTAAACTCAATTTTTTTGTTCCAAAGGACCTCACATAAAATACTCCCAATGATTGAAACCTAACAAATTTTCTTTTAAATTCCTTCCAGACTCTTTTGGATTGCGGGAATAGAAAAAAAAATAGAGGAACAATACATAAAAGCACGCGTAAATAGAGGATTATAAAAACTGAATTACAACAGGGGATGCCGGATATGGTATCTGGAACATAGGAACGGAGTCAAACGCATGATTCTTGCTAATTGTACATAACATATATTTTAAGTGCTTAAGATGTGTTTAAAACGACATTCATTTGGAGATGCATATATTGATTGGACTTCTCGAAAAGAAAAGAAAAGAAAAGAAAAGAAAAGGAGGCCATGATGGACTGATCAATAATCTTTCTATAGAACAATGGCAAAGAACATTCGTAAGAGATTAACTACAACAATTTTCATAGGAATTGTATCAATAATATGGGTCCGGGGGTATGACGAGGACGTGACACTTGGCTTGGGGAGCATGTCACAACCAATTATTTGCGGCCAAGCCAAGTCATGCAAAGCTTATAAGAGATTCGAGTCTCAGGCGGCCACGTGGCCACCCCGAGGGGGTACGGCCCGGGGTGCCACCCAGAGGCCACCTCCCATATAAGCTGGGGTCCGGGGTACCCAGACCCCCACGTCCCTACCCGCACTTCTCTCTGTTGGGAGAAGTGCAGGGAGCGAGATCAACCACCAACTACCGCATTTGCTGCCGAGAGAGAAACCTGACGCTTGTTCCGTCATATTTAATGCGATGTGAGGCGCGACTGTCAGCTCCTCATCATCACACTTTTCGCCCATTTCGAGGGAGAGAGGGGAGGAAGTCTCTAGCCTGTGACCGCGAACTGACCGTGCGGTCACAAACCCACGCCTCTCGCCACGCCCGGTCACCGCCGCATTTAATGCGTTGGACGGTTGCATAGGAGAGAGGCGATAAGAGTTGGGTGCTTGACGTCACCCCTGGCCCAGTTGGTGGCCCGCCAACAGGTAGGCCCCACTGGAGGTTAGGTTGGTTGACCATGCACCCCATCAGCAGCATGATGGCCTCGCCGCAAATTTTTCTTCACAAACTCTCGCGACGTGGCGACATGGGCAGGAGCAAGACATGCCCCTGACATAGGACAAGGCTATAGCTATGTCCTGTTGCTCAACAGTAGGGTTGAAAAGCTTGTGACCACTGTGGTGTCCCCTTGCACTATAAAAGAAGGCCCCGGTCCATCGTAGAAAGGGTTCGACTGCTTCCACTAGTCCCCATTAGAGTGCTGCTTCTTGCATATTGGGTCTTAGGAAGGAAGACAAGAGATAGCCTCCTAAAGAACAACCTCATTCCAGCGGTTGGAAAAGGGATAGGTCAAAGAGTTATATTCTGATTGTTGCACAAAAGAATCATCATGCCAAATATTGTATTCCAACCTCCACATCAAGAACAAGAACAGGAGTAGGATATTACGTTTCCTAGCGACCCGAACCTGTATAAACCACCTGTGTCCTGTGTGTTGATTCACTGTTTTTCCATCTCCCTCACCTTCTTTTTCATCTTGCTTCAGGCTTCAACTCCATAACCATGTGCCGAACCTAAAGGGGTCCCACGGATCCCCGTTAGATGAGCTCACGCTCCGACAAATTGAAATCCTCCGATTTTCCTCAAAAACCTTTGATCTCTCTTGTTGTTCATCCAGGTTGCTAGACACCTCCAGCCAAATAAGGTAGTACCTTGGAAACACATCTACGAGAAGGGTCAACAATATATAGCAGAAAAATAGTCGATCCAAATTGTAAAAGAAAAGATTCAGTCTATCTCTTTTTCTCGTGAATGTTCCGACCTATAATTTATAACCAAGGCCATGTGCCCATGTTTTACCAACAACAAAACTTTAACAGATTATATAGTACAATACACCATTCATTTATTAACCCAATAAGATATATGCATCAGTATAAAGTTATAAGAAAAGGATAAAAGAAAAGAACTTGCAAATATATATATGTTGCTTCCCGAAGATACCAATTAGGCAATTAATCCGTACCAAACAACACACATGCTAGTATAATGCCGACGACTTTCATGCCTTGCTTCTATTCACAGCCGACTCCTTTCGCTGTCTTAGCTCATCCGAACATGCGCTCGATGCTGCAAACCCCCAAACAGAAACCACCTACGGCACAAGTCCAAACTGGGCATGTCCAATAATAAATTAGTGCTGTAGGTAAGAAGTATCATACAGGATTTTTACATATGTGAAAAAAAGAGAAAGAAGAGAGAGAAAAATATTGTATGTTAATTTGCTTACGGTATAAAAGACAACAGCTGTATGTTATATACATAATTTTCACCATTGTGGCCTAGCTGTCTCTTAGTGAATGGTTTTATTGGCCCACTTAATCTTATTTTTAAATATATACATACAGTACAATTGACAACCCACTGTACATAGTGTCTTATGTGCTGTCTCTAGATGAGGTGGAAGAAAAATTACGTACAACGCTGTCTCAACCATTGGACATGTCCTAAGAGCAAACATCTCTAAATAAAAAACAACAGTGTGCATGCAGTGCTCCATTATTTTTTCCACTTGTACAAATGCACTTATAGCCATAGAAGGGTTAACCATGAACGCTTTACTTCAGCGCCTGTGGTCTCGTGCGTAGAAGAAAAATCGCTGTCACGACTAACAACGTGTCAACCTCGCAAACACGCAAGTGTCCTAACCAGAGACAGAAAAATAACATGACGAGGCCATCACCCCAATCACCCGATCACCAATCGCAACAGATCTGCGGCGTCCTCACGAGCTTGCCTCTCCGGCGCTTGGCTTCCAATCAACCTCTTTCCTCTCTTCCTTCCCAAGCTACGCCAAAGCCCCACTACCCGCAACCAACCCCATCCCACCCTACCGGCGACCACCGTCCCCACCAACCTCGCCCTCGGGACTTCCCTTCCCATCACCCATGGCGAAGGCTCGATCCCCGGCCGGCGCCGCGGGCGATCCCCTTCTCCCCTCCTCCGCCTCCCCGCCGCCCTACCTCGACGCCCACCCGGACGCCGCCGACGCGGACTCGTACGTCCTCTTCGTGCCCGTGCGCCTCCGTCGTCTGCGGCCGCGGGGCGGATGCCGCTGCATCGGCCCGCTCCTCGCGACGCTCGTCCTGCTCTCCCTCGCCGGGTTCCTCCTCTGGCCCGCCGATCCGGACGTCAGCGTGGCGCGCCTCCACCTCGCGCACGTCTCCGTCTCCGCGCGCCCCTCCGTCTCCGTCACCATCTCCGCCGCGCTCAAGGTCCGCGTCCGGAACCCGGACCTCTTCGCGCTCGACTACAGCCGCCTCGACGTCGACATCGGGTACCGAGGCGCGCATCTGGGGCGCGTCACCTCCGCCGGCGGCCGCGTCCGCGCGCGCGCCGTCTCGTACATCGACGCCGACCTCAGATTGAACGGCATAAGCGTCGTGGAGGACGCGTTCTACCTACTCGAGGACCTCGCGCGGGGATCCATACCCTTCGACACCGTCGCTGAGGTCGAGGGCCATGTTCGGTTGTTCTTCCTCAGCATCCCTGTCAAGGTGAGCGCTGTTGAGAAACCCTTGTTGATTGTTTTTTTGTGGAATGCGGATGTTGTTAGTTTACAATCCAAATCGGTATGACTCCTTTAATGTTCATTCTTATTCGCGTCAAACGCCCTATTTTAATCGTGTCAGTAGGAAGGATGCCTAGCAGTGAAACAATTCAGGATTCGAAACAAGCGCATGATGTGCTTATCATGTGTCATCTTGCTGGTTCACCTCGTGATACAATTAATGGCTCTAATATCCCTTATTGCGGCCAATGCACCAAAAGTTCTGTGATGAAAGCTGTTTTATGTCAACAACTTGAACAAAAGCTTCAGATCTATTTGGCAAAACACTCATGGTTTCGATGTGGGTCATATGTTTCAAAGTTATTGTTTTCAAATTTGTACAAACAAAAGACAGGAATCATGATTTATTAAACAGTATAATATCCATAATTCTATAAGATGATACAATGTTTTACTGTATGAATGTATAGAGATTAGAGAAGCAAAAAAGACACACCGTAGTCATTTGTTTACTTCTTTACTGAAATTAAAAAAGGAACAATATGCGCCTAGCATTATCATGTTTTAGTTTGTGCCTGCTTATTTCCTTATATATGAAACATAATTTTCTAACTGAAAAGGTTGATCCTGTGAAAACGTTCAACATACACAAAGATATAAATATAAGGTAACATATATTTTTAACATCAGTTATGACGAAGAAATTTAGTGATTTATAATACTTCCTCCGTTTCATATTGTAAGATGTTTTAGCTTTTAAATAGATTCGTGTACGGATCAATGAATATGCTTCGTATATGTGTCTACTGTCTAGATTCATATGGATCATGGATGTTAGTGAATCTAGACAAAGAGATAATGAGGTTTACAATGTGGAACGAGAAAGTATTTAGTATCTTGTGTTTTCAGCCTGTTATCACATAAAACATGCCCAAGGGTCACGGCTCAAGATGAACTGTGCATCCTTTGCTATTTCATAGCTCATGCTTATATTTTACAGCATGTTATAATCCACTTTTGTCTTGACCTTGATCTGGTGTTACTTACTAAAGTGGTATATGGCATACCAAATTGATTATAAATATTTATTCACCTGTACTTTAATGAAAGCTTTGCTCTAGAAAGAAATGGGATACTTGAATTGTTATATTTACTACTTGGATCCATTCAAGTCCATCTTCCAAATCATAACTTGAAAGTATGGTTTTCAGAAAACAGTTGATTTGCCCAAGGATATGAAACAGTTCCATTTTTACAACTCTGTTAGCATTTGGGAATAGGATTGGTTGTGAGACTTTCTAGTATCCTTCTGGATTGATGAGTGCAGCAGAACCACAAATCATGATGTATCAAAATGGTTTTTACTGTGCCTGAACAATTTAATTTCTGTCGGCATCTGCTACAATGGAGCTGGCATTACAAAACCTTTACTTTGCAGTTGGCATCATTTTGAATACCGCCACTGCACTCCATTATTTAACCATTCTATTGCCAAGAGTCCCTCCTATCAAATCCCCAACTAATTGCCTTCTCCATGGACCATGGAGACAGTGCAATTTTTCCCTGAAGACTGAAGCCACTACCTCTGGCTTTACCCTAGTCAGCAAGCCTACCTATTCCATTATCTACCAAAACACGCTCTAGTATTCACCAGAGGTGTGTGTTAATCCTGTGTTCCCATGTTTTCAACTCTAGACACGTCACACTTTCCTCTTAATTATTTTTATTTAATACCATGTTTCTCCTTGGTTATCCAGCAACTCATCTCAGCTGTTTGCACACATTTGCAGCCATTTCTGACCCATGTTGCTGCATATAAATTTGATATACAGTGCGCAGTTGTTTAAATATGGCTTGGAATTTCTAGTTTTGCTGCATGTCTTAAGAATGTTGATGGATTCAGACCGACTTCTGGTGTTGCATTTGGATATAGTTGTTATGGCATAGAGTTATGGTCAGATGAGTCATTTTGGCGTGCTTTTTTCCCTAAGAAAAAAATAATTCGGAGGATTCAATGGAAAGTGGTAAAGAAGTGGGGACATGTTTGCCATGCGATCTGTGACTGTGTGGTGGCTCTTAAATTTTGTTTTCGTTAGATACGCTGCTGACCGATGCAAACCTTCTGTCAGCAGAGGAAATTCAACAGTTCTAAGCCTGAAGAAATATCATCAAATATATTTGGAAACAGTATTTCTGATGCTACGAGTCGATGTGGTGCTTTTTACCTGCTAATTTATCATGTCAGGATATCATTTTTTTTATTAATTATTATTTTTCTATCCAATGCAAGTAGGGTTGTTATAATATGAATGATAACACCATATGGCTGTCAAGAATATCAAGAATTTTCTGGATTGCAAAAAGTGTCTTGTCATCTTATGCTTGCCAAGCTTGTGATGACCAAATAAGGATTTCATTCAATTTTTTTGGTCTCCTAATAGATTTTCTGCACCAAAACATGCTAAAACAATCTGAGCCAGGGTCTGTTGCCTCCTGATCTTTGGCTACAGATTTCTTTTGACATTACACAAAGATGACAGACAGATATGATACATGATTTTTCTTCTACTTCATTTTTTTTTCTTTCTTTTGGTATCTGGGTCGCCTTTGGAAGCTAAAGCGGAAGGTGTAGAAAGGTAGGAGAAAAAGTGAGAGATTGCTAGCCTGCCAGCTTGCTGGACAAATCACATGATATTTCTGTTTAAAGTTCTTTTAACCTTAGTTTTAGTTACATTTTCTCAACAATGACTTAACATTATCTGTTGTGGTTTTATAGCACGTTAGGGACCTTTCCTAGAGATGAAAAGGAAGTCCAATATTTTAAATGATTGGTGCTGACATTTCTGCTTGACCCATAAGCACTGACCTCGTTGTATGATTGTTGCAGGGGAGAATATCTTGTGTGGTTCATATTAATCCGCACAATGAAACCATTGTACACCAGGACTGCTATCCGGAGGTAAACAACTTCAAACTCACTATGCCCTCTGAAGGCCTATAATTTTTTCAGAATCTGACCTTTTATTTTTCCAATTCAGTGAGTTGCTTATGGCCTTCTAGAAATCTTCACGTGTGAAGTGGTCAGTTTAAACCTTCTGCATGGAGTGCTTTCCGCTGTTGTATAAATATGATGCATTTGGCTATGTACCATGGGCGTCCAGTTGGGCAAACATTCATTACCTTTGACTATTCTGGTTGATGGGTCGATTGTAAATTTGTAAGCAGGCCCAGTTTTGCCCATGTTTACACGGATCAATCAGTTACCCAAAGGGGAAACAAAAGATCAGTCATCTACATTAGCATTTTCATTGCCGGTTACCTTGTTTGGTTTATGGCATTGACACTGATATCTTATCTGTATCAGTTGTCAACAAGGCTTATTTGGTTTTTTGAAACCAGATCGGCTTACTTTTGATTTTTTTAGCTGCAACTTTCAAACTTCCTATCGCAACTTTCAAACTTCCTAACGCAGCAGCAAAACGCGGTTAAATATGCATGTGAAAGGGGATCGAACGAACGTGCGTTGGTTGTAAACATCCATGTAAGTTTACATGCTCCTGTATCAGGGTATCATCATACCAAAATCTTACAGTAAAAATATTAATTTATCGATCCTAACCTTTGTATCCTACTGGACAAAAGGGCAGCTATATTAGCAGCATTCAGATGTTGAGATTGCTACATAATCTGTTTCAAAAGCTAATACGATAGTACAACTACGCTAGCCTACCGCTCCACGAAGAATGACACAATGCAGGAGCTGAGCACCACTATTTCGCTTCGCTCGCCTTTGACGACCCCTGCGGCTGCTGGCCCGGCGGCGGCAGGCCGCTGTCGAGGCAGCTCCGGCACCGCCGCTCCACCCACCCCTCGATGTCGCGGTCTCCGCTCGGCACGACGTGCCGTCCGCCGCACACCCGCGCGACGACGCCCGCGAGCACCGCGACGAGCACGATCGCCGCGACGATCACCACCAGCGTCTCGACCGACCTCGCCGTGGACCGCGCCGGCGGCGCGGGGCTCCCTTGCTGCGCGTACGACACGGCGCCGGCGGCCTCCTGCACCGACCTCCTTGCCGCAGACACCCACGGCACGGCCGCCATCGTCGATAGTGTTGATTAGCTGCTGGGTGGTGGGCTGGTGGGGTGGCTGCTCTCCTCGCCGACGCGCGGCACCGCCTCTAAATATAGAAAGCGACACTGAGCAAAAACTGAGCTACGGCCAGGCCATGCCCCATGAGGGCCATGATGCGTTGCGGCGCGGACGACAAAAGAAGGGTCAAGACTCGAGAGTGGCAAAGGTCTTTGGACCCGATCGCCTTGTGGTGTGCGCTGAGCGTGACACTTGCTACAGGTTTGAACTGCTGCTACGTACTCCTGTTACATACGTTAGGCGACCGTTGCTTGCTGAGACACGAACGAGATTTTTGAAACAAACGGTGGCGTCTTTTTCTCTCGGCGTGGATGAAACGGTTTGGTCTGCGTTTGAAAGCGCGGTCGTGGTGGGGCTTCGCTGCTTCCGTTCCGCCGTCTGCTCGGGAACGCGGTGGCGGCAGCACGGGCAAAGCGGCAGGCAGGCGCGGGTTGGCGGGGGCCGCTTGGCGCACAGGCACAACGACATTGACCAGTGGGGCAGCCGGGCAGGGCTCTCAAGTCTCAACGTTGCAGTGATGAGTAGTTGCGGTGGTGAGCGGCGACTGGTGTGACACCAACCGGTCGGGTCGTCGCGGCGGTGTCGTGTTGCGTTCCGTGGGCCTTGGTTAGGTCCATTCGACCGCTCGTGTGCCCACACGACAACGGCCGACAACGATAACGGGCTAATCGCAATGGTGTGTACCCCAGGCCACCGGCCCGTTTTTACGCACATGATGGCCTGCAGAGATAGGCCAAATGTTTTTCCATCACAGATACACTATGCTGGTATAGAAAGACAAAATTAGGCCTGTAAATACTGCAGTGCAAATTTTCCTAGAGCTGATTTCTCCGGAATTCTTGCGAAATCACTATGAAAATAAATACCTGCACTCACATAAAGAATCTCAATATCTTGCACGCCATGACGCTATTTCGGAGGAGCGAAATAGTAGATGGGCTGAGCCGAGCTCCAACATGCTTTTTTGTTAGATAATGAATTGTCTGGCTTTGATTTCAAAGAAACTATAGCTAATTATTACAAAGTTTAAAAAATCCACACACCATAATTTGGCCCAAACATAAAGCCAATTACCCACTAAGCAAAAGGAGATAACACAAAGCACTGAAGAGATAAGCATTATCTAATTTTAATGCTAAATCTCTAACCAAAGTGCTAAAAAACATGCATTATCAAAGCCTCTGACTTCTGACAAGCAACAATGATGGTTTTCTTGTTCTATTCATACTTTTTTTTAGTTGCTTTTGGTAGGGACTTGTCAAAACCATCTCATTCCTACCTAAACCAAAGAGCCAGCATATTGCATATGCTCCTATTAACATCATATTTTTTAACCTGAACACTCCTGCCAAACAACCAATTCCCTCTCAAATCAACAATATTGTTTGGTACTCTTTACTACAAAGATATAAATACACATCTTCCACACGCATACTTGTATGTTTTAATAAGTTGCACGCTTTTCAGTCCAAAGACTCGTTTGGATTGAAGTAATTTTGTTGGAATTTCATTTTGAGTCCTTCGATGAAAAGATTTCTTCAAAGATATTATGAAGGATATCATTTGAGAGCAATTCTAGCAGCGTTTCTCTAATAAATCAAGACTTCACCTTAAGGTTCCTGTACTTTTTCCCGGACGACATCAAAACAACTATTTCGTGCAATTCTAATAGTTCCGTTTCTTTTGAAATTTAGTTGTAATCTGTCGAGAATGATATGTCTGCCTATCTTAACGGGTACTAACCCCGGCAGTTTATTACCTTTCGCTCATCCTGTACAGCTGTACTAGGATACCGATCGCGCGAGCCATCATGATCCATCCACATATACCAGAGCACTCTTCAGCCCAACCCCGCCGCTTGGGAGCTGCGGCACGTCTCTCGACTCTCGAGTGTATCACGGTGTCCCCCGATGCACCAGCACCCCGAGCCTTGCCACCTCGCCGCCGGACAGCGCCAACGCCCCGCAACCCTCGCGACTAGTTAACCGGGTCGTCGCGCGACTAACAACAGGGTCGCGACCGTCGTGCTCGCGCCAAGGCTAGCTAGATCAGCTGATGGCGGCTTACCTCCGCGCGTGGCGTCGACGGCGACGTCGTCGTCGTCACGTGCCCGCGTGCCCGTCGCCGTCGCGCACTCCACCTACCGTGGCGAGACGGGCCACGTCGCCCCGCGTGGTCACACCTACTCCTTCGCGAGGGCGGACGCGTGGCCTGGCGGTTGTGTGTTACTGTTGCGTTTCCGTTCGCTTGGGCGTCGTTGTCTCTCTCTCTCACCGTCTCGCGCGTGGGCCCCGCTGCGCATCGAGCCGCACCGGTGTATGTGTGCCTGTGTGGTGTGGGGAGGGATTTGGATTTCGTTTGTCTCGGCTCGGACTGAATTTATTTGCTTCTTTCGGCGAGACGGCGGGTGCACCGATCGACCAAAAATGGCGGAAGTCACTATTGTTCCCCTTCCCGGTGAAAAAGAAGGCCGGGAAATGCGGGCAAACTGCCTGTTGTCCATGCGACCACATGCCTGGCTGCTGCAATGTAACTTTAATTCCTTTTGACAAATATGCCCTTGTTACTTCTTTTTCTTAAAAAAAATTTGTTGCTATGTTATCCGATTTAATCATGGTTGTCGCGGAGCTGCGAGAGGCAGCGCATGAGTTGAGATCAATGAAAGGAGTTTTATGTTAGTTAATTTGCTCATATACTTTTTTGTTAGTGTTACTCCTAAATGATAATGAATATATTGCCGCGATTATTGGCTAATCTAGTGGCGGCTGCCCTTTCGAATCGGCACAAGTCAGTGGGACGAGGTGACTCGTTCGATCGGGGTGGAATAAAAGCGGTAAAAAAAAAGTACATGGATTAGGACAGATTAGTTAGCACGGTGTAAATGTTAAGCTACTAGCTTGGATAAGCTCAAGCTATGCCCATAAAGAAGAACACAGTCAACCCTATATATCTTGAGAGGGCAAAGTTAGGATCTCGAACTAAGAAAAGTTCTAGGGAGTTCACTCGTTTAACACAAGTACTACCAAGTTCACTAGTCTAGCTATACACAGCAAGACACATGAATTTGCGACAACTCCTTATCTTGCATACCAGTAGTGCCCAACTGTAAGTTTTTCTCTCTCTAATAAGTTATCAGAAACAGACTTCTAAATAAACTTATCAGAAACAAGTGCTAACCTATTGAATTTATCCGATATATATTGCGTCCTACAGCAAAAGAGACATGTATAATATGCAGATCACATCAACACACTAGCACCTCTAACATAAAAGGATCACCAATAGCAACAACCCTCCTCCACCACAAAGGTACGATGGATGACATTAATTAAATATCATGCTGTGGAAAAGTATACCCCTAATAAAGCTGCTAATTAAATATTCAACCCAAGAAACATGCACACGGCTACCTTGGACGGCCACCGCCTGCCATCTGGCAATCTTAATTAAAACCTGACAGTTTATTTCCATTATCCATCTCTCTCATGCATGTCGTCAACATGCCACTCTGCACAGACAGCAGTGCACACTCTCTTAAAAAAAAACTAATATACTGCCTCACGTAGCTTGAACAGTGACTAATGAAGTAAGGAGCCACAAAAGAGAAAATAAAATAAAATTTTATGGATTTGCATTAATATTATTGTTTTAAAAGCCAAAGGTAGAAAAATTTCTTCTATAAACCCCTAAAACTAACTTTACAAATCTAAATTTATCTATAGCATATAAACCAACAAAATCTTCGGATCAGAAGAAAAAGAAAAAGAAAAGTAGTTGCTATTTCACCATAGATAGACTAGAGTAAGTATAATATTGAGCTATTAGCCAACTATAAACCGATCTAGAGGGAGAAAAAAAAGCAAAAGAAAGTAGGCTTGACAATTCCCCCGCGGAGATCCACCCTAAGAGAGCGGGGACGGGGGGCTAGGGACAGAGAACGATCTCCACGAGGGATCCATGGGGCCCCAAAGTATATGTAGTCCCGCTAAAAATTAGGAAATTTAAAGCGCATAAGGCCCAATAGCCCAAATAATCCCACATCATATATAAGGCTAACTCCCTCACTCCTCTTCCCTCACAACTGCCGCCCCTCCCATTGCCTTTCAGCCACCGCCGCCGTCATCGCCTCCAAGCCAGCCACATGCCAGTCGGACTTTGGCCGCCGCCGACTTCACTTCCACGTCAGCGACATGACGGTCGTCACCAACATCGCCTCCGCACGCCTGTCATCGCCACCCTCTCCGCATCAGTTGCACACTGTCGTCATCATCATCGTATGTTGCGTCGAACTCCCGAGGGGCCCTAATCAGGGTTCAGGGCCCTACCGGGCCGAGGCTGGGTGCCATTTTCACCCTGTCTTCTCCTTTTGGGTAGGGGATGAAGTCGATGGTTGGGAGCTAGGGTATTCTACTCCAACCTGACCTTGACCCGCCACAATTCTTAAGCCTATGGCTCTCATGTAAGAGCCAGCTATATACTTGTTCCAAGATAAATACATATGTGAGAGAAAGAGACGAAGGAAAAACATAGATCCAACCTTATACACTGCATGTTATACATGTTGGCTATAATATGGGCTTATAGTTAAACTTGCTCTTAAGGGCTTGTTTAGTTGAAGCCAATTATTGTCCCGAAAATAGTAATAGTGTCAAAACATTGACAAGTTTTGACATTTTGTTTGAGTATAAATTACACTAGTATAAGCGAAATTTGATATAAAATTAACACATGGTATCAGATTAACACTTTTAGTTAGAGAATAATTTCTGTCTAGAAGGAGGTGGGCCACCTGGCTCGAACGTCCAAGAGAGACCGGGCCAACAGTGGGAGGCAGGTCAGTCGTTGATGGGTGCCTATAGAGGTGTTGGACCCCCTAAAGAAATCGAGATTAGTAGCACATGCATCAGTAATAAGCTATTTGGCAAATGGAAACGAATGTGTTCTTGCACAGTCATCTACGGGAGATGGTTTTCTGCATTCAACAACCTTCAGGTTTCGATCTTGGTTGCCCTGACATGTCTATTGCCTGAACAAGTCCCTCTATGGACTTAAAAACATGCGCATCGGGCTTGTTATAACATGTTCGCCACTTTTTTTTAAGTCCATTGGTTCCACCAAGGCAAACTCCGATACCTCTTTGTTCATGTATCACCGAGGCACATACACATTATACATGTCGCTATACATCGATGACATTGTTCTCATCGCTCCAGCACTACTCTCCTCAATTGGACGATCTCATCCTTGTTGGTCGAGTTTTCTATAAAGGACTTATTTAGTTTACACCGCTCTCCAGGCACTAGTGTCATAAGGCAGTCACCCGGGCGTACTTCTCAGCCAACGGCAGTGGTATTGAGAATTTGCAGCATGCCGGCATGGCTGACCGCAAATCTTGCAGCACTCCAGTTGACATGAATGCAAAGCTTTTTGCCATCAATTCTTCTCATGTCAACGATACTATAAAAAAATTTGCAGTCTTGCAGGTGTTGTGCAGTATCTCATGTTCACTAGGCTAGACATCGGTTATGTTGTTCAACATTTCTACCTCCACATGCATGAACCCTCGAGAGCCTCGTCTTGTTGCGCTCAAGAGGATTCATCGCTATGTCTATGGCACCTTGGATTACAGTCTTTGGATTCACCGCTCTGAGCTTTCTAGTTTGGTGGCTTACTCTAATGCTTACTGGTTAGTTGTCTTGACACCAGAAATTCTACCTCTATTTATGATTTGTTTATTAGTGAGAACTGTCAACGGCTGGTATCCGTAGACGGGATATGTAGATAACGGGGGAACGTTGGCGTAAGGTCCTAAATAGTATGGCATCATCACAGAGCACATGCAAGGATTTTTATACTGGTTCAGGCCCCTGGGAAGGTAATAGCCCTACTCCAGTTTATATGGGATTGCTGGTGGGATAAATCCTGAGTACAAGGTACAATATGTGGGAACTGGAACCAGGCCAAACCGTATTCAGAAGAGTCGAATACGATCTCGGCGGTTTTGGTGGCTATGGCTATGGAACTATGCTCCTAGTTTCAGTGTCTTGATCTCCCGTCCTTGACCCATGGGTTAGACAAACCTTTTATACCGTGAGCTACCAGCAGTCCTCGGGTTAAACTCGGACTGTGAGACCTGCTCGGCTTAGGAAAGTCTATCCCTCTCACGAGTAGGACTCCGCCTAGTCTTCCCGGAACACGGACTCCTTCCGTATTATGTGGTAATTTCCTCGTCCATCTTTAACCTTCTTTCTGTATTCGTACAGGTAAGCCTTCCGTTGCACACTGTAGTCCTGAGTAATAAGGATACCCCTTATCTGTAATCCTGACAAGAACCTTGTGTTATAGTCATCCAAAAGCCGTAACACCATGTCTCGTGCTAGTGCTGAGGTTGAGTATCATGCTATTGCTGATGACGTTGCTTAAACATCTTGGCTTCACCAACTACTGCATGGGCTACATTCTCCACCTTCGAGGGGTACGCTTGCCTACTGTGATGATGTTAGTGTCGTCTACTTCTTATCCAACCCGTTCAATACTAATGGATGAAACATGTTGAGAACTTGAGCGTCTTGCTGTTGGAGCGATCCAAATACTCCATGTTCCCACGTCTTCCCAGTGTGCTGACATCTTCACAAAAGCCCTTCCTTATCCAGTTTTGATTGAGTTTCACTCTAGTTTGAACGTCTACTCCACCAACGATGTGAATGTCGAGGGTGTTAGAGATATTATCTTATGCATATAATCTTTATCGTATTCTCGTTGGTCTCCTTCCTATGCAATACCAATTCTATTCCTATAAGTCAATTATACTAATATGGAAGGAACTCGAGCCTATATGTATACACACCCATGCATCAATACAATATCATGTTGAGATTGAGTTATCTTCCTGCCTATATTCTAACAATACATACTACAATTAAAGTTTTTCTATAGGTACTATTAGTACTATTTAAGTTCCAAAACTTTAGACTCCTTTTGATTTGCAGCACAGGAAAGATACAGGAATGAGAATAACACATGAATTAAAGTGGCATATAACTCCAATATCACGGAAATCCAAAACACATAAAAATACAACATGAGCTCTTTGATAGTGCCATATAAAAAACTAAGGAAATTTTACAAAGAGGTGAGACTTAATGTTAAATTTTCTTTGAAATTGAACTAGAGAAATTTCTTTCCCTTTTCTATGAATCAAATGCCAACATAGGAAAAAATATTTAGAAATTTGAATCCTATAAAAAATCTATATCAATCCTTTAAATTAATGAGACCCTTAAACCGGTAGTAAAAATTAGTAGTAGGTTCAAACAAAAAAAAGCACTAGCTAGTGTAGTACAGTGCCTAGTAGTGACCACCTCGCTTTTGTTAATTTTTTTTGTCCCGTCCCGTACACGTCTATCCGAATCCACCCGTCGGATCGAAATGCCCACGCTAATCCTCCACTCACGAAAACGCGAGGTTAGCTCCGTCCATCGATCCACCTGTCCGCGAGGCTGAGCTTAACTACCCCAATAATTATGGTCCCCTCTCGCCCAATCCCATTTCGCTCAGCATTAGGGCCGCCTCTCCTTGGCTAGAACCAGCCAGTAGCAACAGCAGAAGCAGCCGCAGCAGGAGGAGGAGCCAAAGAGGAGGCGTGTGCTGCCGCGCGCGGGGTGAGCCCGCCCGCCTCCGATTGGCCGGCCTCTCTCTCTGAGAGAGGAGGAGGAGAGAGAGAGAGAGCGCGTTTGAGTCTAATTGGCCGCCGCCTCCCCGCCTGCCTGCCCACTGGTCAGTACTAGCGGCTGCGGATGCGGCTGCGTCTTCTTCTTCTTCCCTATCCTCTTCCTCCTCTCGCCTGCCTGCTTTGCTTTTTATCCTCTTGCTGGATCCTGATTGGTGTAACGGTTGTCTATTTTTTTTTACTCCTGCCTTTTTTTGCCGCCTTGGTTTTGATGCGGAGGCTGGGGTGTTTCTATTTTTGGGTTCGGATGTATGGCTGTGGTGTTGTGGATAGGGGGTTTATCCGACAGAATTCTGTCGGGGTTGGTTGAATTGGAGTGGATTTGATGCGGTCGTGGAAGGGAAAGGGATCTTGGTCGGGTACCCTGAAGAAGGGAGAAGCTTCGTGGATTGGGGTTTGTTCGCCGGTCGGGAGCCGGATCAAGGAGTAGGGGAGTTGACACCACCGCCGCCGCTGCCGCCGTCGAGCTAGCGGCGGCGGATCGCGTGGCTTAATTGAACGGAGGAGCCGAGGAAGATGAGAGATTCTGTGATGATTTCTCCCATCTGAGCTCGGTTACAGCAGTCCAACTGTATCAGGGAATCTTGGTTCGTACAGCATCGGAATCTCTCTGCAGAGTCCAGTCTCTGGATGGACCATTTTCTTGGTCCCGTTCTTTCCTTTGTACGTCCAGTTTCCCATGGTGGTTCGGTTGGCAGTTGTGCTCTAGTTGTAGCCTTGTAGTAGGAGTAAGTAGAGTAATTGTCGGTAGCTTTAAATCGTTCATGGTCATCAGTTCTACCGAGGATTCCGAGGTGTCTCAGGTCAAATCTTCTCTCAATGCCATCCATTCATTCCCTGCTTCGTGCTGTCAGTACACCATAAATTTGGCCCGCTTTTATGTACTCTTTGTTTGTGTATTTTGGGGGGTGGATCTCTCCGCTCACCTCCACTTGGTACATCTTTTCTTGCTGAGTAGGTGAGCAAGCAGCATGGAGTCGAGGCCAGGGGGAACCAACCTTGTGGAGCAGAGGGGGCATGGCGCGCTGCCGTCCGGCATCCCGATACAGCAGCCGTGGTGGACGACCTCCGCCGGGATCGGGGCGGTGTCGCCCGCTGTCGTGGCGCCGGGAAGCGGTGGTGGTGCGACCAAAGTCGCGCAGGGCAGGGACGGTGACGACGCGACAGGGGAGAGCAGCGAAGACTCACGGAGATCAGGGGAGCCCAAAGGTTTGGTCCTTTTCTTTTACCTCACCTGTTTAATAGCGCTGAGTTATAGTGCTGGGGAGTTGTGTAGTGGTCGAATGGTCCGGTTTTACTCTTCAGATCACGCTTGTTTTGGGAAGAAAATTGCGAGTTGATAAAGACTGGACGAGAGTATTCAGATGTTCCCACTTAGTAGTGTTGTACAATACTAGAAGAGTAATCCGACTTCATGCAATGGGCATTTTTCCACTTGTTTTTTCAGTCCAGGTTCAGTACACGTCTATAAGACTGGCAGAACACTAAAGTTTTGCTCAGCTGATCATTCATGAAACAGTCGGTCGTTGCATCGCTAATCTATTATTCATGAGCATGGCGTTGTGCTGATGTGGCAGTCTGGAGGTTGTGTTTATCTTTGTTGTAGCTTCATTTGTCCAAGACTTTGTATGTTGAAGGGATGTTTCTTCATTTGTCCAAGACTTTGTATGTTGAAGGGATAACATCCTGTCCTATAAATAGTCATGCTAAGAAAGAATTTAAATTAACTAGAGTAAATTAATGAAAATATAATGATGTATTATAATTGTGCTTGATATAGTTTTGATCTTTTCATGTCTGCATGCGCAGCATTTTCTGATCCTTATGCGTATAGAATCAGTTGTTGATTTTGAATAGTTCTATGTGAAGTTGTGAACAGATTCTTTTTTGCATTACATCAATGCTAAATGGAAAACTTTCTGCCTAATTAAGTATGGACTAATGCTGTTTGAATGCCAGATGGGAGCACTGGTCAAGAAAAGCATCATGCAACATCACAGATGACTGCTTTGGCGTCAGACTATTTAACACCGTTTTCGCAGCTGGAACTAAACCAACCAATTGTATGCACTCTTGTCGGCTTCTTGCTCCTTATAATTTTTTTGATGTCTGCAACTTCTGTCTACTTCCCTGTCAATTTGCTTATTGTTTCATGTTCATGTTGATCATTGTGCAGGCTTCCGCAGCTTACCAGTATCCTGATTCTTACTACATGAGCTTGGTTGGTCCCTACGGACCTCAAGCGATGGTACTTTTTTTTCCTTGTCAGTTTAAATATGAAATCGTTTCCTAGCTTATGTGATTCTTGCTTTCTTGGGGGCATGATTTCCCACAAAAGGTTTCTGAAGGGACGCTGAAACTGCAGCACGCTATTTAGTGTTTTTCTAGTTTTTTGTAAACCATATTGATCTTTTTAGACAGGTACTGATATTTACATTAAAAATACCAATAGCCGGAGGGTTTAAGGACAGAATATTAGGCAGAGAGATGGCAGGCCTAGCTACACAACTGACAGAGTAACAAGAGCAGCATGGATAAACCTGAACAAAAAATGGTTTAGTTGTAATTAGCAAAAAACTTGTTGCTCGCTTCGTAAATAAAAGTCTGGAAGATAACAGGTCAAGTCCATCTCTTTGGCTAGACTTAATGTGGGTTCACTTTATAAAGATCGAATATTTACTTCCAATGTCCCTGTAGCATTTCTGAACTGCCTGCTGTTTTTGTTGTCTGCAGTCTGCACAGACTCATATGCAGCTACCTGGATTAACTCATTCTCGTATGCCGTTGCCTCTTGAAATATCTGAGGAGCCTGTTTATGTAAATGCTAAGCAATATCATGGAATTTTAAGACGGAGGCAGTCACGCGCAAAGGCTGAACTCGAGAAAAAAGTTCTTAAATCAAGGAAGGTTAGTGAAGATGCGTCTTGTTTCTGGCTAATCCTTCACTTATCCCTCTGTGTACCGCATATTGAGTTTTTAGGCTATTCTCTCCATGTCCTGGTTTGCTGCGGGTTTTTAGGCTGATCCTCCCGTGTTGTGGTTGGATGCCTATAGAACCTCATAGGTGCTAAGCATTGGCACATGCTGTTTTTTAACAGCATTAGCATCTGTGTTTTTCTGACATACTGGCATTTGATGTTTGATATTGCAGCCTTATCTTCATGAGTCCCGTCATCAACATGCTATGCGAAGGGCAAGAGGAACTGGTGGACGGTTCCTGAACACAAAGAAAAATGAAACCGGTGCTCCTAACGAGAAAGGTGAACCAAATAAAGGTAATACAGCCTCTTCACTTTGGAAGAAACAAATGCAGTACTAAGTAGTGTCGATTTTATTTCTGACAAACGGCCTGTTTATCCAAAAGAAGAGCAATACTGCGGGCATCACCGTGTCCCTTCTGACTTACAGCTCCTACAGAAGGAAACATGAAGTAGCGGCTCAGCAAACCTAGAACAGTGGCTTCCGGCCACGGCATATACACTCGAGGGTGGATTCTTGCTCTACAATTCTGCTGCCATCTCTCAAGTGATCTTCATCGTGCGAAGTGATTAGAGATTCATTCATTCTGAATGATCTACACACCACTTGTTGATCTGGGCAGAGTATAATCTGGATTTCTTGAGTCCATCCCAGTGCCAATGTCATGGGTAGATCTGCTGTTTTCAGGCAATTCATTCTTGGCTTTCTATCCCACCCCTTGTTGTTGCAAGTTAAGTTAGCAGTGCTCGTCTCAGTGTCCATGAGACGTTTGTAAGATTAGTTTGAACTAGAACTTGTAATGCTGTATTATGTGTTGTTCTAATTTGAACCGTAGCAAGGCCAGAAGGCCAGAACCGAACTCGTTATACATATAAAGAAAATGGTGTGGCCAGGTCAGTGTTACTGTATTATTGACTAATTATGCAATGGCAGAAGCTTGTATAAGTCCTGGTGCCACTCTTGCACTCTTACTTGTTGCTTTGTTGTATTGTATGTTACTCAGTTTAGGTGGTTGGCCCTGTTTGGATCCAGAGAGCTAATAATTAGCCCTCTGAAATCTTGCTATTTTAAAGTATTAAACATAGATTATT
This sequence comes from Leersia perrieri, assembly GCA_000325765.3. Classification (NCBI taxonomy): domain Eukaryota; kingdom Viridiplantae; phylum Streptophyta; class Magnoliopsida; order Poales; family Poaceae; genus Leersia; species Leersia perrieri. The sequence continues at coordinate 22,287,549 of CM002481.1, forward strand.
TACACGATCCCTGGACTAATTTGCGAGACAAATCTAATGATGTATATGAACATTAGATTTGTCTCGCAAATTAGCCCAAGGATCGTGGGATAAGTTTTGTCAGTAATCTATATTTATTACTCCTAAATAACAAGATTCTGTAGGATTAATTATTAGCCCTCCGGATGCAAACAGAGCTGTTGTGTCTTCCACAAGTCTAGGTTAATAGTTAACTAAAATAAATATATTTTAAGAGACAGATCTAGCAGCGAGAGTTTCGTAAGAATTTTGTATAACAATGTTCATAAACTTATCTAGCTTTTACCAGATATGTTGATGATGTTTTTATTTTTAAATCAGTGTATACAAATATGCAATATAATAATGATGGTGGCTCGGTGTAGTCGCTCCCTGACTTTGTCGATGCGTGCGTGCAATGACATTGGCTTGGTAAGCTATGACAAGCGATGACAGGGTCGACAATTAAATGGAGTGTTCATGTGTGAGTGGTGTGGTGGCAGTCCGCCATATCGTTAATGTGCAACTGTCTACAATGTGGTTCCTTGGGCCATGACAATAACTGCTCCAATGTTGTGGCCTATGGAGGTTTGCAAGGAGACGACGACGTAACGACGATTCAGTGGAGTTTGATGGCATGGAACTCTTCTCAATGACTGACTGACGATAAGACATTGATATGATGGTGATCACGGGTTGAAAGTATCCGAATAATGGTAGCCGTTGGCAAGAATGGGGATACATGGACATGTGGATGGAGAACGTATTCGAGCGAAAGCTCGGTCCGTTTCAGGCCGACGACGATAACACTTTCGAGTGGTGCAACCTCCATAGGGGCATTGTTGTGACTTGTGAACCCCTTCTCACCTAGTGGATTGCTTTAGATGGAAATTGCGTATTGTTCAAAAGCGGGCAACGGCAATATCCTTGATGCATCATTCTTTCTAAAGGTATTGCTTAAAGATCCATTTCCTATCAATTCTTCTATAGAGTCTATAGGTTTATTCTATTGTGACAACACGCTGGCAACGACAAGATGCCAACGTTAACGGGCCTGTGCGAGGAAGAACGCATATTAATCTTTTCTATCGCTATCTAACCCAAATACTTGCCGATTTTGAGTTTATTAGGATGTTGAGTTCCCGCTCCTTCAGTTCACGTGTCTGTGTAGTAGGTGTGGCGTGGTGTGACTTTTTTTTTCATATTATAACCTCAAGCGTAGGATCGCATCACCGCTATAAAGAGAGGGGTTGAATCTATAATTTAAGAAAAACCCCCAAAATTCCTGCGAAAAAATCTCGACCTAGTCGACCATAGTCATTCACAAAGGCTAGATCGAAATATGGAGATAAAAGAAGAACAAGAGAAGAGATTGCGCTCGACACTAGATTTTTAGCCCAAGGCTATGTGTAAGTCAAGATTGCAAGATCACAAGAAGATTGCAAGATTAAACCAAAATTGCAAGAACAAATCAAGAAGGAAGAATAATTGTGGAAAATAAAAAGACAATTCAACGATCAGAATTTCAAAGCAAACTTTCAATTTCATTCATCAAATTGAAGTTTACAAAAGCTCAATACAAGCCTACTACAAGTTCCCTAAAGAACCGAAAACCTAACATGATCCTAACATGATCTAGATTAAAACTCTCACAAGATCCTCACATGAACAAGAGAGAATATAACTCCAAATCTCTCCAAGTGCTCTCAACTAGTTCTCCCAAAAGTGCACCTCCTCCCTTGGGCCAAGACCCCTTTTTATAGAATAAGATGGTGCCTAAACACCCAGAGGAAAAGTCTAAAATGCTCCTAGGACGAAACCCTAATCCTGGACAATTTTTAGCCGTCGAATCAATTTTGAACGGCTCAGATTGCGCCACATCGCAGGCCACGCGAAGTTTCCAGCCGATCCCGCTCAGCCGCAGAGGATCCGGAGCCTTCTCGAAATCTCACCCCCGCGCGCGTTCCCGCCGTCCGATTGCCGCCACGCGTCGCCTATCCGCCGATCGACCCGCGCTTGCGCCGTCCACGCGAATCCGGAGCCGCCGCGTGTACCGTACGGAGTGTGCTTTCCTGCTCGCCCGCGACGACTCCGCGTCACGCCTTCCGCACCAACGGCAGCACGCCACGCG
>CM002481.1:22301964-22312104 GCA_000325765.3 Leersia perrieri
GACGTGTGTTGCGACTCCGCCCAAATCGTTGGTTATCAGAACCTTTCGGAAGATCGGGAACCCTAGTCCACATCAAGTGGTATCACCGTTTCCGCAATTTCCTAACACCCTTTTTGATGACCATCCTTTTCAGCCTGGAAAATGCAATGTTGCTGCCATGTAAATAGAGCAATAGGAGTCCATGTCCAATGTGCTCAACGGATGTATACACTTGATCTAGATATTATTAATAAAGGCAAGGTGGTCCATCCTTAAGCTCCAACCATGCTGAATTTTACAAAAATCAAAAATCGTTATTATCCACTGGGGCTAGCCCTTTTGTCAAAAGTAACCTCCAATTGTAAGTAGTTCCATGGATTGTGGAGGACAGACATTATGTGACACCTCATTGTTTTGCTCTTGGTCCTCTTTGCAGATATTCCTTCGACCTCTTCCTTGTCTCCCGAGCCTACTGGCATAGATCAAATATAACTCTGTTGGTTTAATTTAGTACTAAGATCAAAGTTGGGCCACATGTACTGTATTTTTTTTTATCATATGCATGGAAGAAAGGTTGGGATGTGCTAACAAGGAGGCCATCACACAAGAATACACTCTAGGGACTGGATGTACATGTACATGCCCATGCAACAAGACAAAGCATTTTCATAGGCCTTGCTTTCATGCCATGCTTACTTATTGTAATACCCCAACCCGTTTGTAGTCTGTTTGGGCCAGTTTGTGTGTTCTGGCTCCGATTTAGGCTCGTTAGGCCCCCCAAGTGTTCATTTGGTGGGAATAGTCCCACATGGAGAGTTTAGATAGGTTTGGGCCGCTCAATGCGTAGAGTTGGGCTGTGCGGATTTGGAGGCTGGGGTGTTATGCACATGCCACATTTAACATGAGAATTATATGGTTATGGACTTATGGTGTTGTTAGTTCTTTCATTGGTACCCTGGTATGGGTTTCCATGTGGTTTTTAGATTTGTGTAGAGCCAACTCTGGGATTAATCAAACACAGGGCTCACGAGGAATAATATATATAAGTTTAGGGCAATAATGTTGTGAAAAACTATTTCTCATGCAAGAAAATTGGGCATTACTTCAAACAACGCCATTTGGTGGATGAACAAAAAGAAGAGGAATAGTCTTTAACGGCTACTTGAGAGTTGTGTAAATGTTGTGTTATTTTTGAATTAGGAATTAAATGTGTGCTTGGTGTGTGGAATATTATTCGCATGGACTGCAATGTACAAGATGTATGCCTATATGTATGTTTGAATTATGTTGAACTACCTTTTCTAGGCATGAACTATGTTAAAATAGTATGCGTGAACTATATTGAACTACCTGTAAATTGTGATGAACAACCTATTAATGAATTTATCTACTAAGATTTTTTCACTTGGCTTTTAAATTTCTAATTAATTTATGCTTGAATTGATTTCTTGTTTCTGCAATTTTGGCAGATGATGGAGGTTGGCCCTACGAATTGTTGGATAGTCACCTTGATACTTACCATCATAGCTACTTGGCGACAGCACATGTCCAAGAGGGGAAGAGTCAAGTAGAGTTAGGTATTGTACGACAACAAACACCGCATAGGTTGTGGAGTCTTGATCCTCGTTGGATACCTAGATATGGATATAATTTGTTCTTTATGTTATGCTCTAATTATAACATTGTACACTATATTTGTTACTCTTATTTCACAATGTGTTCACAGGCTACGAGCTGCAGGGTTGCTCCCCCTTGCTAGGATGCTTGAAGTCACCCACGATGACAAGGGTACATCCTGGAGTTTTCCGTTCAACCGGGCAGGCCAGAGACACACACATTCCACCTACCTGTTGGAGAGATGACCATCACATTAGAGGATGTGTCATACCTTCTTGATCTTCCCTGCTCAGGCGCTCCGGTCGTGCCTCATGACGTTGGTTCAACATGGCATGCCGATATGCTTGATAGGTTTGGATCTGTTGGTTATCACTACAAGGATTTTGGCACCTGGCATGGCCCATCGCAGATGTGGATTAAACAATTCCAGGTTTGCTTATAGTATGATATTGTTTACATGTTTTGTTGCACTTCTTACCTTTATATTTTGAATTTTAGGTTCGAAGTATCGCACCTGATGCTGACGAGGCCACCGTGAGTCGGCTCCTTGAGGTGTACTTGTTATGGCTGTTCGGGGGGGTGATGTTCACGAGCTCTGAACATGATAGTGTGGATAGGTACCTAATTCAGTTTGCTAGGGAGATTGCAGATGCTGACGAGGAGCATATGCCACAACATTCTTGGGCCTGGGCTGTGTTATGTGCCACGTATCATGTACTATGTGATGGGTGCACTACGGTCAAGGATGGTGCCACTTTGGGTGGATGTCCACTCCTATTATAGCTGTGGTCATATACGCGGTTTGATATCGGACGCCCTACCATTGGCATGACCTTGCAAGGATTTACTAACCACTCAAATGACGACATAGACCAGCCCACAATGGGTACCATTTGGCGCCACCGGAGGGTACGATCTTTTTCAGCCTTTGAGCCATCATATGTGTAGTATGGTGCTTATATTGATTCACTAATTATATGTCTTACAATTTGTGTAGCCTCCGAATTCTTACACGCCGCTGCACTTGGCTTACCCAGTATACACAAGCCAATTTGACCAGCTTAGTGATTGCCAAGTATAGTGGATGCCCTATCTCCCGAAGGAGGTTCAACGATGCACACCCACCAGCCTGTCTTCTCAATGTACGCGCGACAAGGCCTACTGGTTCACTCGCAGCTTCCTCCTATTTGATATCCATGTTGAGGCATATCCTGTACATCGGGTCATGAGTCAGTTTGGCCTTCGACAGGACTTCCCTGTACCCATTGTGTGCCATGTACCTTGCAGCACTCACCCGTAAGTATCTCACTTTGTCATCGTTTTAATTCAAACCAACAAACACTTCTCAACAAATGTTCCGAGAATCTTTCATCGCGGGCGTACTAGGAGGAAGGTTGCAAATTCTAACCCCTGGCATGTGCGGATGGAGCCCTGGATTGCTCAATGGAAGGGTGCCCTCGATGGTGTCCACATAGAGCAGCTGCCACATGATCCCACGACTTTTAAAGACTACATCGGATGGTACATCGCACGTACACGTATTCGCGTCAAGAAGTTAGCCGAGCCCTCACCTCCAGTCCATGTTGCTCCACCAGATTAAGATGACAGATGGGTGCCCGAGCCCAATCATCCTCCTCGAGTTCACTTTTCTCCACACCATGAAGATGACATGTACCCACCAAGTGACATGGATTATGCGTTTCATGTAGCGGTATGATCTCATATCCTTGTCCTTTTTACCTGTGTTGCTTCTCAATAGTGGTAGTGGGTATGATCTGTTGTAGGTTGATCTTGCTTGGGAGGCGCATGCGGAGGCCACTAGCTTGCGGGGACGTGTTCAACAACTCCTGGAGATTACTGCCGACGAGATGTTTGCCATTCTTGGACGGATTGTGGACAGGACAGCCCGCATATTGCAGCTGAATTTATGCCAACAACAGCTGCCGCATAATCCACCTAGGCGCAGTATGGGAGTTGCAGCTTGTAGTAGCAGGGGAGCAAGAGGTATACCGGTCAGTGTGTCTGGCCATGGTACGGCATTGCAGGCATACACAAGGCTGGGTCCATCGTCTGGAGCTACAGCCACCGCACCACATGCACATCTCCATTCCCCGGGTCATTACTTTTCTCTGTAACTAGCCCATACCCTTGCAAATCTTCATGCTGACAACCTAACATTATGTTACTCCGACAGATGAAGACGATACATATCCTCCAGTTCATGTTACTCCACCAGATGAGACATATCAGTCTCACATGGATCATGCGTTTCATGCAGCGGTATGGTCCATATCCTTGTCCTTTTTTTTTTACCTTAATTGCTTCTCAATAGTGCTAGTGTAAAGTGTGTATGGATTGTAGATTGATCTTGCCTGGGAGGCCCATGCGGAGGCCGCTAGCTTGCAGGGCCGTGTTCAACTAGGGCTAGAGATTACTGCCGACGAGGTATCCGTTGCGCTTGGACGGATTGTGGACAGGACGAACCGCATATTGCAGCTGAATTCATGGCAACAACAGCCGTCACACAATCCACTTAGGCCCAGTATGGGAGTTGCAGCTACTAGCAGTGGAGCAAGAGGAGGCATGCCGGCCAGCGTGTCTACCCATGGTACAACACCATTGCAGGCGTACACGAGGCTGGGTCCATCGTCAGGTGCCACTGCACCACATGCACAACCTCGTCCATCAGGTCACGACTTTCTTTTTTTCAGTAACTAGCCCACATCCTTACAAATTTTTATGCTGACAAATCTGAACATTATTGTGTTGTTACTTGCAGTGCCTTGGACGCCTTATAACTCAGGTCGCCCCATGGGTGAACCGAGGATGCATAATGGCGGCGCATCCGACTCTCCCAATGAGTTCGAGTCATGGTCGACGGCTCAACGCACCCAACAGAGATCGGCCGGTCACAGCTACATGGCGATACGTCGGTGACACAGCCTTTGCAGGTTGATTTGCTGCCACGACACCGACACCCGTAGGTACATAGGACTAGTACTACTTACTCCTGGGCCGTAACCAATCGAATCATCTGAATTCAGACATTTACCCACTACCCGACTTCGGTGGAGGCCGGGCATGACGTCGACGCACTGATATTAAGATTTAGATTAAATGTTCGAACAAACTCCAGTTAGTATTAAGGTCGAGATTGGCATCCAACTCAACGGATCATTGTCGTCTGCCGTACGGGGCACTGACATATGGGCCCCAAAGAACATGGGTCCACATGTTAATGGCTTGCATTGTATCGTAAGGTCTGCTTCTTGCATTCCTGCTGCCTGCAACTAGAGCAAAAGGAAGGAAACGTACCAGATGGAGAGTGAATTTGTACGGAGAAAGCGGAGCAAGAGAAGAGGAGATAGAGTACTCTCTCTCTCTCTCTCTAGGCCTCTGGCTCAGGCACCCCGGCCTGAGCAGAAAAATGGGTTGAAACTGTAATTGGGCCATATAAGCGTGGTAAGCCCAAGGCGATATTATTTTAAGGGTCATTTTGGATTGAGGCCAAAATGGTGTCTACCAATTTATTGGTAATTTGAATAGTAGTATGGAATGTGTGGATTAGAGTTAAATTATTGGTAGTGTCTAAGATCAATTTGGCACCATTTTGGAACTTTCTGTAACATCAATTTTTGGCTTTAGATTGGGTGCTACCAAAATTTTAATAGGGTCCAACAAGCTCTAAATCTTTTTGTGTGAAGAATTTTAGTCAAAACTAAAACCATTTTACAAATGTTTTATGGTTGCCATATATCATGATTCAGTACAGGAGCATGAGAAATATTTTTTTGCAAGATTTTGCATTTTCCGATTGTTCTTTAAATCTCCTGTAATCTTGCTGGAAAAACAAAAACAGAGGTATTAGTTTAATTTGTGATATGAATTTAAACATGCCTTTTAATCTGTGAAATTTAATGAACAAAAGAGACGGTAAATTATGGCTTCTCTGCATTGTTTTCTTGCAAATACAAAACCGAAATTCCAAAGATGGGATTTGATATGTCTGTCAGGGCCAGTTTGGTTTGTGGCCACCGTTGGCCTTTATTCAGGCTAATATATGTTTGAATTAAAGTAAATTAGTCTAATTTTTTTAGGCTTAGTCAAAATTTATCTATATTTAAGAGTGAATTTTCCGGATGTCACCGTCAAACACTGCCGTCCCAAGAAAGGCGTTCCGGCGATTTTGGTGGTGGTCATGTTGTCGGTGGACTCACGAGTCACAACCGACATGTGATTGGGTATGGTTAGTATCTTCTTCGCGTTCACATCTTTCCTGAACGGCTGAACCGTCTCCCTTTGCGCATGCCCCCTATATTTAGCTGCTTACGCTTTGCGCATGCCCCCTTCATGGTTGCGAGCATTGCCACCATGGTGACGATCTCAGCCGTGCCGGCTATCAATCAATCAATCCGAAGAAATGTTTTTCTAGTGCGCCGCTCTCTTGGCCGACGATCGTAGTTGGTGGTAGGAATCATTCTTCATTCCTTTGAACAGTTCCATGCAATAAAAAATTATGCTTATGCTCCCGACGCGATACCTCGCCGACTTGCTGCTGGCATAGACACATAGTTTTCTGAAACACGGTACAAACGCAGACGCCTGTATACATGCTTATATACACGTGCATATTTATCCCTATAAATACGCACACACCCTACCCCCTATAAGTAGCTCTGAAGACTAGACTAGGCTGGTATATTTTGAGATTGACGATTAGTCACCACATACGCCTCGCTGTCGATGGGTACGTCGCCGCATACCACTGAAAGAAAATTAATCGTAAATACGAGCACCCGTGTTAAATTTAGGATTTAAATCCGACTGGGCAGATTCCCTCACTGGGTACCTAACCAGTTGAGCTAGGCTAGTTGAATGAAATTAACGGACCAACTAATTGACAAATTCAAATTCAAATTGCGACGTAGATTAAATTCCCTTTTGATTGAAAAAATAATGCAATTTCCGTCATTTGAATGCATGTTCAACTTTTATATATTGAATTTTGGGTGAATATGCAATATAATCATTAAAGTTTCACTTCTGGATCAGTTTAGTCCTTAATGTTTTAAATTGTCCAAAGAACTCCTTAAAATTTATCACTTGGCTTGGTGTAGTCCTTGGACCCACCAAAAAGTCACTTAGGCATGCCACGTCATCTACGCATGCAAGATAAGCAACTAAATGACAACATTTACCCAGAAGAGTTAAATGGACTGTATATCATTGGATATAGTTTTTTAAATTACCAATGACAGTTGTTGTAGCCCAAACACATCATGAAAATGCATTTGAGTTGGATAACCGCACATAATATGGTAGAATAAACATAGAGCATGTCCATTATTCTTCTTTCTTTTTTTCTTTTCATTATGCTATATACTCCATCATTCCCTAAATATTTGACACCGTTGACTTTTTGACACAACTTTGACCACTCGTCCTATTCAAAAAAATTTGTGAAATATGTAAAGTTATATATGTGCTTAAAAATATATTTAATGATGAATCAAATGAGATAAAAAGAATTAATAATTACGTAAATTTTTTGAATAAGACGAGCGGTCAAATGTGTATGAAAAAGTCAACGGCGTCAAATATTTAGGGATGGAGGGAGTATATTAGGGTAGAATGGTCATTTAGGTTGTGTTCGTTCATGCAGTTTTGGAGAATTGACAAATTGGAATAGTATTACACGTAAAACGAGAAATGACATTAGCACTTGATTAAATGAGTATTAACTATTTTAAACTTTTAAAATTGATTAATTAATTTTTTTTAAATAACTTTCATGTAGAAAGTTTTTTTAAAAAAAAACACACCGTTTAATAGTTCAGAAAGCGTGCACACAAAAAAAAAAGGAAAAACACTGTTCAAAGTTGTTTTTTCTAAACAAAACCTAACACAGCCTTAGTGTTTGCCCTTGTATGAGGGTATGACATGGCCCATCCACGTGTCACTTTCGATAGGTCTAAGGACCATATTAAGCCAAATGATAAATTTTAAGGACTTATTTGGATAACTCAAAATATTAGGGACTAAACTAACCCCGAAATAAAACTTGAGGAGTCGTATTGGCTATTTCACCCTTGAATTTTCATACGCTACTACAGGAATCTAAAATGTGTTGGCTGTAGAGCCAACATCTATAAAACCATATATGTGTTGTTTATTTTTAAATAACTGACACATGTAAGCCTCACGACACACTTGACATGGCTTATAAGTGTCAGTCAGGGGGCTAAGCCAGGATTTGACTATAAGAGGGGTCAACATGATAAGTAATTATGATTATAAAAGTTAGTGTAAAGAATGTCTATAAATTTTAAGATTTTTTTACAGGTCTGTGCCACGTAAAAAAGAAACACATGCACTCTCTCCGTCTTAAAGTATAGCTGTTAAAATTTAAACTAAAAGATAGCCATGTTTTGAGAAGAGTTAGTTAATAACTGCAATAATATATGTATTTATCAACTTAACAGACAAATCATAAGTAGTAATAATTAATATCATCCAAGCTTAAAAAAACAGACAAACAATCTGAAAAAAAAAGGACTTGGCAAAATAAGGAAATCTATCTATCTTGCAAGTATACTTTATAAATCTAAAATTGAAGCCGAGAAGTAAATATTTATACTTTACCCAATTAAAGTATATAAATTTAAAATAGTTTCAATGAGATTAAGTGCATTATACACCACGGTTCGTGAGGCTGCACTACTACTATGCAGTTGATCCAGGTTTCTTGATTAATTGGGATAAAAGTTAAAAAAGCTTAATCAATTAAGCAAATCGGGAATAAATTGTTTGACTTTCTTGCAAAAAAGAGCTGCATTGGTTTGCGGGTTGTAGGTTACAATGTCATTTTTTCAAGCGAATGTCATCTGGAGGTAGTAGTTTCCCTTCATTAGTAGCAGTAGCAGTAGTGTTTTCTTCATCAACTTGCTACAATTCTTTTCATTGGGCCACCTTCAACAGTGAACGACGTCGCCAGTGGAAGTGATATTTTATTAGATGAACAGTGAAAAATACATAACGCTAGCGAAGATTTAATCACCAGGCTATAGCGTTTTTCAACACTCACTTCTCTCACTGCCACAGCTGCCAAAGCTTCTGACAGTATCTGTTTTTTATTCTTCTCTCCTCCACATCGGCCAGCGACAACAACCATCCGTTGGAGGTGGCCTTAGCTTGTAATTGTACGTGGGAGGTGTAGGACAGCAGGGGGTTACTAGGCTGTTGGGGGAGGCCTGGCCCCCTCGAGACCCCTGATGTAGCAGTAGTGTTTCCTTCATTAACTTGCTACAGTTCTCTTCATTAGCCTGTACTTGTACGTGGGAGGTGTAAGAGAGTAGGGGGGTTACTAGGGGTGTGATTGGTTGCCTGTGAAAGGACCTCGATGTCGCCTAGAGGGGGTGAATAAGCGTTCCTAAAAATTCATCACAATTTCATAGCAAATTAGAATCTCGGGCTTTCCGGTTCAAATCGGAATTTTTGATATGAAATCAAAACTTCCGTTCTTAACCGAAAAGTCCGGCGGATAACAAGATAAACACTAGCTATGGAATTAGAGCTCAAACATAAACTTTCATATGAACTAAAAGGTGACTAGAAAGATGGCTAAGCAATATATGAGGTCACCAAATAGATCAACACATCATGCAAATAGATCGGACATTAATAAGCTCAAGCATGATATAGAAGAAGTGAGAACAAGCAAACCAAGAGAGGAAACACGTGATGTGTTTCTCGAAGTTTGGATCCTTGAGGGGATCACTACTCTCCGTTGAGGAGCTCCGATGAGCCGGGCCTTCACTAACCCTTTCCTCGGGGTTGTACAAATGCACTCCCCTTCCACTAGCGGTATCTCTTCCCTTGCGGAGACGAGATCCAACCTTCACAAACTTCCACCGGCACACCACAAACGAATCGGTGGCTCGGAGGCGACGCCTAGCCGTCTAGGTGTCCTCAACCACCAAGAGTAACAAACACAATCACCAATTTGCTTGCTATGAACTCAATGCTCAAAGTATGGAATGAAGCTCTCTTGCTCTCAACTTCTCAATCTCACAACCCCCAACTCTTCTCTTCTCAAATCCCTCGAATCAACTTTCTCCTCTACTCAAATCCCTCTCATAAATCTCTCCCCCTCTCAAATCCCTCTCACAAACAGACACCACAAAGGTAGGGGATTTGGGGGTGGCTATTTGGCTTTAGATAGGAGTTTCTTTCCCTTAAGAATAGCTGCAAATGATGGAGGGGGAGGAGGGCTATTTATAGCCACACACAGAAATCTGCCCGTTGCAGACAAAAGATGCTCTTTTCGGATGTTCCGAGCCTCCTTTCGGAACATCCGAGAAGTGTATTTTTTCAACATCCCGACGACCTCAAACCTGGGAAATAACACTTTTCGGAACATCTGATAAATTTCTCAAAACATCCGAGAAAAGATACAGAGAGCAAATTTTACCGTCGGAAGTTCTGGTCAATTTTCGGAACATCCGAGACCCTCTCGGATGTTCTGAAAACACAGAATTAAAACGG
>CM002481.1:22312204-22327915 GCA_000325765.3 Leersia perrieri
ATGGAGTTCATTCTATATCTTGGACCATCAAGAGTGATAAAACACAAATATTAGGAGTTTAGCACGTACCTCTCATGTTTCCATTATCATATCCAAATGAGACTTCACAAATAAATACTCATAAAGATATTAGTCTCATATAATTAGACTTGTCATTAATCACCAAAACTATATTAAAGGCACTTGCACTTTCAGCCTGTGCCAGGTCTGGCCTACCTCGTATCTCCAAAGATGGCTCAATTCGTCCTGGTTTACTTGAGCATTGCCTTAGCGATTGGTTGATGTATTTGCACAGCCAGGATAGCTCCAGAACTTGTTTGGAGGCCTGCATGGAATTGGCTTTGTAGACTAAAGAACGTCACAACTCAACACTTTTTCTGCCCATTCCAGCTAGGCTCACCAGAAACGAACTCCAGCTCCGTTCCCATGCAGCCAGGCCCACCCTCACTTTTTGCATCAGTTAAGCCAGGCCCGTCAATCTTCCCAGGCAAGCAAACACAATTAAGTTGCATGGGATGAGCCTGGCTGAAGCTGGATGCAACCTACCAATCACACCCTAGGCTGTTGTGGGAGGCCTGGCCCCCTTGAGACCCCCGATGTCTGCGTCCTCAGTGTTAGTTTAATATAAAAGAACTACTCTCTCCTTTTTAAAATGTACAACAACATTGATTGTTTTATTATTAAATATACTTTAATCAGAACATATAATTTTGCATATGTTGTAAATTTTATTAATAAGACAAACGGTCAAACGTATATAAAAAAAATCAATGGTGCCATATATTTTGGAAATGCCAAAAGATGATCTGTTTGAGTTAGCATATGTGTTGGTTCTTGTGCACACATGTTCGGTGAAAAAAAAAAGTTGCATAGGACCTGCAAGGCTGCAACACGCAAAAATGATAGAAGTCACCACAATATCCCGCATAAATGGCACATAACCAACATAACCCAAGCATATTTACACATTTGCAACTCTGTTTTCATATTCACATGTGCACTCGTATCCAAGCATCTGTATATATATCCAGATTTTTATACAAAAGTTGACATACAGTAAAGATGATAACATAAGTGCTGATCAGCCAGATGCTTTCTACGGTCACAAATACACGGTTGTTTTGTAATGCGTATAATCAACTCACCTAATTTTGATCGTTAATTAACGACGCTTTGGGTAATTTTGATTCAGCTATATAGTGAAAATGATATGGTTAGATTAGTCTTCAAAGTACCTTCAAATATTATAACTTTCATATATTTTCATTTTTTTATACTAATTAGCAATAAAAAAAAGTATATGTTGATGACCATATGTCAAAGAGAACAATTACTTTCTGACTAGAGGTATTTTAGAGCTGGCTGGATGTCAATAGGAGCCCAGACCACGCACATGTCTCACGATTTACAGACATGACCTTCAATTTCTGGAAGCAGCGATGTATATACATAATCAATTTATTTCAGCGAATTAATTAAACCCCTACTGTGGCACACAAGGCATGAGCTAATGTTTGGGTTCTGTTGGACTGCAGGAATTGAATTCGAGGACACTCAGAGCATGCCACTTTAATTGTATTGTTCAGAATTGTCTTTGAGTAAGGAGAGAGAGAGAGTATTTACTCTTGTTTCTTCTTTGGCTACATTTAGTTGCCAAAAAAAATTTTGGCCAAATGTGTCATACCAATGTTTGACGTATATTTGAAGTATTAAACGTAGACTAATAATAAAACAAATTACATATTCCAACCGTATATTAAACGTAGACTAATAATAAAACAAATTACATATTCCAACCGTACACTGCGAGACGAATATTTTCAGCCTAATTACGTCATGATTAGCCATAAATGCTACAGTAATTAACATGTGCTATGAATTAATTATGCTCAAAAGATTCGTCTTACAGTGTACAATCCGAATTACTTTAAATGTGTGTCTAAACATTGATGTGATATATTTGGTCAAAAAATTTTAACCATGTAAACGCGGCCTTTGTCCATTGTTCTATTCGTTTACAATATATATTAGAGTGTGATGATCGTCAGTGATCTAGCTCTGCAAACAAGACTCGATCGTACGTCTGCAACCACCAGTTCCACTTAAAAAGTTAGAAGTAACAAAGGCTTGATAATATATAGTACAATTTTATCCATCACCTACCTTAATTAATCAGTTTAATTAGTACTCCAGCACTATTAATGGTAAGTGTTCCAAAAGAATCATTAGGTATGCTACATATATAGTAGTACCGCTTAGATTTCTTAACTATGAGAATCCCTGTGCTGTGCAGAATTGCAGATTGATTGGGAGCCGCAGGCTACTTTTTTTTTCTTTAATATCTTTTTATCGTTTCTGAATCTTTTGTAGATTCTTAAGCAGAAAGGTGCGTAGACTTCAGCAGCTGATCGTTCCTTGGCTTGAAGCTACTCTGCTGCTGATAAATAATCCAACACATATTTGGCCGGCTGCCAACCGCATGCAGAATTTCAGATAGGAAAAAATTAAAGCAGCAAGGCTGACGTACACAGGCCATGCTAATCTTGGTGCCCAATCGTCAATTGCTCATTTGAATGATTAGTTGGCGTCCTAGATCACATTGAAGCATACCCCATATCATTTATGATCAACTTAAGCAATCAAGTAAAGTAGCTAATTGGTATAGTATAACTCAATATAGAGATGAACGGTCGATTTACTTTGAAATTTGGTTAAATAAATGCAGTCCACATTTTGTATCAAACTAAAGGACTAAAAACATAGGGTCTATTAATTAATTCGGTCGCATGCTTCAAGTTATCAAACCATTTATGCGAAAGCCATGACAATAAGGTATTAACGAAAGTTATAAAATGCTTTACTTTGACAACTAGTTTATTTGGTAAGATATTATCAAAATCTACAAAATTAACATATATAATATAAAGTATATTCAAATATAAATTTAACGATGTCATATGCATAACAATAAACTGAACGAGCCCTAAATAGTTCCATATAAAAAACTCCCACCAAATATTAGAATAAGTTAATCCACCACATTTTTTCTATTGCTCTGCTCACCTATTCAAATTACCTAAAACTAGTTAGCCAACAGGCAACACATATACGGTCAATTATTAACTTCTACATATGCAAAACATGCATGTGAATGTGATATGACTAAACCAACAACCGTATATGCTTTATGTAAGAAAACTACTATTAAACGATCGATCTTGACGGGGCCACCACAGGGAGCTAGGATGGTTTTCATCGGGCAATTAAATACGAACTGCAATTATATATATCATGCAAAGCAACTTCTCTCGTAGATAAATAGTCCTTCAAATTAAGGGGATCGGACCTCAAAACCTCATAACACAAAAGCCTGCAGCCTCCACAGCGTAATATCCCCCACTGCATCCTCTTCTCTCTCTGTCTGTCCTCCCTCGGCCGGACACACGCACAAACACATGGATGATGCGAACCATGAGAAGAAGGTTGTGGAGAGCAGCGGCACCGGCGCCGGGGGCCGGGGACCGGTGCGAGCGATCTGCGTCTTCTGCGGCAGCAGGCCCGGGAACCGGCCGTCCTTCAGCGCTGCCGCTCTCGACCTCGGAAAGCAGCTGGTGAGTCGTCGTCAGAACTCAGTAGCTAAGCTAACCGCGCATTCATCCAACTTGAGCTTCTAATATAATGCCATTAATTGCTCGATCATTTGGGTATGTACTAGAAGTTCTTCTCTCATATATCTATACGTTAGCTTCACCGATCGACGAGTGCCTCCATTCGATCCTGATTTATATATATACACGAAAACGCAGGTGGAGAGGCAGCTCGATCTGGTCTATGGCGGCGGCAGCGGCGGCCTGATGGGCCTCGTCTCCAAGGCCGTCCACGACGGCGGCCGCCACGTCCTCGGGTATATACATACATTGACACACATATAAACACACAGTCACTGACTAATTGATCCATCTGTAAATTCATGCAGGGTCATCCCTAGCGCTCTCCTGCCTGAAGAGGTATAGCAAGCGAATCTCTTCTGAGAGCTACCATTGGTCCATTAATTGTCTGTCATAGTGTCATATATGCACTTTTTTTAGTGCATACATGTACTTCTGAGTGTGATTTTGTACAAGCCTTTCCTAGGTGTCAGGGGAGACGTTGGGAGAGGTGAAAGTGGTCAGGGACATGCATGAGCGCAAGTCAGAAATGGCGAAACACGCCGACGCTTTCATCGCCCTGCCAGGTCGTCCTCAGACTCTCTCAGCTCCTGCCTCATTATAGCATTGATGCAGATGTAAACGGCAATCAGGTAGTAGTATAGGAGTAATATTAGATTAACAACTTAATTGCCGCGTGATGCGCAGGCGGTTACGGGACAATCGAAGAACTGTTGGAGATCATAGCGTGGGCGCAGCTTGGGATCCACAACAAACCGGTAAATGAAGCTAGCTTAGCATAGTTTAACTTAATTATGTTGTCGTATTTAACTGCCATTTGCATTCTATAACCTTTAATTATCCGCGGACGGTGGATAGGGATTAGCTAGCTAGATTGACAGATTGATTAGCTTAGATAGGCCGTCATGGGTCATGCCTAATCATTTTCGATATGATCCCCCAATGAATTAAGTAACAAATGATAAATTATAGACCTTTCTACAAAAATTATAAAATGCATCTATGTACGGTCGTGTTGTTTTTGTTAGGTGGGGCTGCTCAATGTGGACGGCTACTACAACAGCTTACTCGCGCTGTTCGACAAGGGCGTCGAGGAGGGGTTCATCGACGTTGCGGCGCGGAACATCTTCGTGCTCGCCGACAACGCCGGCAAGCTGCTGACCAAGCTGATGGCGGCGGCCGTGGCAGTTCATGAGGACACCGGTGATGAGGACGACGGCGCAGCCGCGGCGGTTGGCTTGAAGAGGAAAAGAAGCTAGCTCTAGCCAGCTGAGCGTTAGTGTGTGTCTACTTTTCCCTTGATTTCCTTTTGTTACTTTTCGTGGATCGGAGTGTGTTTCGTTTCCATGTCCTTCTATAAACAATTAATGTATAAGACTTTGTATGTTGTTTTGGCTTTCATTGTAAGCGGGGGAATGGAAGTTAGTAATTACCTGATCTCCTTCATGTGATATTGGACATGGAACCAGATATTTAATTTTTTTCGCCAGATATTTCATTTTTCGCAAGATATTTCTTTTTTTTTCGCCAGATATTTCATTTCATTCTTAATCTCTTGGCCCGGTCAAAAAAAATACTTACACTCTTTGGCGAGCAAGATGCATGCCATTTGTGCTTAAAAATAATGAATGTACTAGCATGAGACACGATTTTCTACATCATAATTGCTAAATTGTGTTGACGGTTTTCTTATACCATAGGAATCATGTTGTTTTCCTTAGGGAAAAAGGAGGTCTAATCTATTTTAGACCATATGATACGCTTTTGAGATTAACCAATTTTTATGCCATGTATGATGCACTTTTGAGCTTCGTGTGGTGAAAAAATAAAGCTTTTCCGGGGGGAAAAGGAGGCACGTCGTGTGGGACGGGAGTGACCTCGTCATGCTAAGGCACGGGATTTTACCCCAATGCTATCTACCTGTGTTGGTTGTGAAGAGCTTATATCAAACTACTTCAGTTACATCACAGTTAAAGTGTAACACCTTAGTTACACTGTAACTATGGTGCAATTCGTAGTACAAGTTAAAATGAACCTTTTTTAAAAACAAAAAAACTATCGACAACTCTGTAGGTAGTCACTTCTATATATATGCTCAGTGTAAGCTCGAAATAATTAACCAACCTAAATTATTCTTTATTTGAAAATAAGCAACCTAGTAAAATAGTAGTATAAATATTTTGTTTTCTATGAACTGAGTTTGCATGTAATGCATGAGCAACACGCATGTGGCTAATTGCATGTAGATGAATAGATCAAATGGTTTTGCCAATCGATGAGATTCAATTTGTTTTATTAAAAAAAACTTCGACGTCTCATTTAGGTTGTTTGTGTGACTATCCGGTGGTCGATGTCTTCTGTCTTCTATCTTCTATCTTAGAGGGTGCCTGCTTCGTTTCTTCAACGATATCGATGGCACCCAACTTGAACCCTAATTCGTGGAAACACAGACTATCAATTGCGCCATTCCTAGAGAAAACATGCTTGTTAATTTGTTGCCCGAAGCACATCCCATTAAAAATCATATGTCTAATAAGAGCTGGATATCTCTTCCTCTAAAAACACTTTCATTAAAGTAGATATAAAAATGTAAGGAGGTTTTCGGCTTATATATATATATATATATATATATATACACACACACACCTACAATTTAGTAGAAAATTTATAAAACCTCATCAACTATGGAATTCTGAACATTCCAAATCCCTCAAGCTAAGAGAGAATCTATAGCACCAGTGACACGGAGCTTCATGGAGTCCATAGTGTGTTATGGCCCCTTCAGCTCCATACAAATTACACTATATTACGTTCTTGTTTATGTTCATAACTATTAATAATCTGTTTAACAGATCGATAACCGCAGAACTCCTGTTAATGCCCCCCTCCAAGCTCCGCTGCTGCGTAGCACATTCAATCACAGCTGGCTTGGGCTTGGCAGTACAGTCACCACGCACGCCAGCCGCATGCAGCTAAAAACGTGTTGCCATAAAGGAGGCGGGCAGAGCGGCGGGAGCGACGGCACAGGCCCACCTCCGCGCCCATTTGATCTTCCGACGCGCGTGGTACGTACGTGCGTGCCCCCGCCCGCCCGGCCGGTCAGCCAAGCCACGGCCACGCTCCGCCAGTGGGGTTACTCCCCCATTGGCGCGGCGCGTGCTACCCCCACACACAATTAAAACCACGCCCCATGCATGCCTGCCCATTCTGCCGCCACGCCAGCGGCCGCCCAGCCGCCCAGCCGGCCCGCGTCCCCCTCTGCCTGCGTCTGTCGCTTTGGCCATCTCCCTCCCCCTCGCGCGCGCGCGGGGGCCGGCGCCTGCGCCTGCCGCATCGCCCGTTCCATCGCCGTCGCGCGCGCGCCCGTACGTACTTGGCTGGCCGCCTGGCCGTGGCCCGGCTCCGGCGCCTGTGCGCACAGCGCTTGCCCAATTATTGTCTATACAGGAGCACGGGGATCGCGACGACGTGGCGCTGCCGCGCTGTTCCCCTCCCCTCCCCTCTGCGTGCGCACTGTGCGGCGCGTGCGTGGAGGGGGCGCGCTGCCTTTGGCACAGCCGTACGCGCACTTGCAGATGCGAAGCGATGCGCGCCTCGCTGGCTGGCTGGCTGGCTGGATGCAGGCGACGCGATTGGTTTGCGACGCGACTGCGCATCGCCGTCTCGTCTCGACTCGACTGCGGCTGCGACCTGTGATAAGGCTGCGAGTGTGCGGCCGGTCTCGGTGCGGTGCCCTGTTCGTTCCACTTCGGCGTCCGATTATTTGTGCTTGCGAGTCGGGACGGTGAGGGAGGGAAGGACGATGAGTGGACGAGAAGTGTGGTGTGAGTGGGCAATCTCTTTTTTCGGGGCGGTACAACGTGTGTACCGGCCAAGTACTATGTACGGGTGGTAGTGGTAAAGGTGAAACATACACCGATTCACGTCACGAACCTGTGATGATTGAGAGGAAACCAGGGAATTTAATTCTCTCTGCTGGGCCCCTTCCGTCGTCTGCAAAGGTGAGCTATGCATGTGGCGTCGTGTGATCGCTCATTCGCTCTGCCTCCTGTGTGTAGACAATGTGGTTTACTGCAATAAACCGTGCATACTATGTGATTTTACTATTTGCACACGCTGCCCCTTTCTCCAATCTCCATCACGATTGTATCAAAAAAAAAAAACGAGTCATTTCGTCTGAACGTGATTGATCACCTCTGCCGCTCATGAAATGATTATCCTTCGTGATGTAAATCGTGATACATATGGATGCCTTTTTTCAAGTTGAAAGTAACGGACGTGCATGAATTTGATGAAAGAAAAACGAGGGTTCAAGGTAAACCATGTCATCATAAGGTGGTATGTTTCGAGCATAGAAATACTACAAATAGAATGGAGGTGATAGACAGGAGGTCGTCAACGGCACGATGCTATCCCGCCAATACTAAACCACGTCTAGCGCAATTGGCATGTTCTAGCCCTCATACTCTCTTTCTGCCCACGCACTCGTTTCTTCTTAAATTTGATACCAGGTCCTCCTTGCATTGGTATCCTTTTTATTTCTTTTTTTTTCTGAAGGCCAGCTTAGTTGCGCTAGCTACTCAACACTAACTAGCTACTAGTATTATGTTGCATCTTCGACACAATGAGTCAATAATGACTTAGGGCAGCTGAAGAACATGCCAAAAAAATGTTTTTTTTAGACTAAGGCCATTTCATTAATCAGATACAGGATTTAAATCCTGATCGAGCATACCCCTGATCCTTGGTGGGATATCAGTTTGCCACTCCAACACCATCTGATAAGGGGACGCTAATCTAGCACACTCATGTGCAGGCCTATTACAATGTCTAGGAACAAAAACACATTTGAAATCAGTAAAGTTCCTTTGCAGCTCGTTCATTCTCTGAATGAAAGGCGAAATCGCTGACTTCTAGGCCTCTCGCATGCACCATATGGACACAAACTCATGGCAGTCCGTCTCAATGATCAAACGACGGATCCCCAGTTTCACCGCCAGTTTCATACCATCAGTACAGGCCATCGCTTCAGCAGTGAGAGCGTCCAGACAATATTCATACCAATTTGCTCCTCCTCCTAGGCAATGCCCATTGTGATTCCTTAACACCGCACCCGTAGCTCCGGTATATGAGCCATCACGAAAAGAGGCATCAGTATTGCATTTTACCCACCCAAATTCAGGTTTCTCCCAACGCCTAGTGATCTTTCCAGGTTGCCCAGACTTGTCCGGATGTTTAATTCTCCAAAGATCAAAAGTCGTATCCCTGCACCAGCAAACTGCTTGGTGGATTGGCAGCATAGGACCACCATGACGCCGTTTATTGTGAGACATCCATAACGACCACATTCCACACAAAATCACAGGAGCATTCTTCTTCGGACAGAAATCTGGGTCAAGGATATCTCGAGCCCAGCTCGCAGGATGAAGTCGTGGCAATTTAACTCCTGTAGATTCTCTAATTGACTCCCAGAATCTTCTTGCCATCGTGCACTCCATCAACACATGAGTTTTCGTTTCCTGTTCAGCTCCACAGAACTCACAATTGGCAATTCGCTCGATGTGCCTGTGCTTTAGGATTTGGCGTGTCGGTAGAAACTCGTGGACAACCCTCCACTAGAAAACTCTCACTTTTGGTGGGACTTCGATCTTCCAGATACGCCTCCAATCTTCCTCAGCTGAGCAAGAAGCCCTGTTTGCGTTCTCCTCCTGCTGCTTCTTCACATACTGAAGTTTATACGCCGATTTGACAGTGTAGCATCCATGTTTTTCTGGCGCCCATGCCCAATAATCCGAGCCCCCATCCTGTACTGAGTTCTCAGAATTGCATCTGCATCCATTTGCACAAAATGATCACAGATAAGAGCTTCATTCCAGCCGCCATCCGCAGTGCACAGATCAGCAACCCACTCCTTGTCCATGTCTCCTCGTGGTGTAAGAGGCTTACCCTCAAAATAGTTTGGGATCCATCTATCATTCCAAATAGAAGTAGTTATTCCATCCCCAATTCTTCTAATTAGACCAAGCTGTAGAACCTCACGACCAGCAAGTATAGCTCTCCATGTCTGACTCGCATGGTTCCTTCTTGTCGCATGCATAAAATCAGAATCATGAAAATATCTTCCCTTCAAAACTCTTGCACATAAAGAGTCTGGTCTACCAATTAGTCTCCAACCTTGTTTTCCTAGCATTGCTAGGTTAAAAAGGCGTAGATCCCAGAAACCCATCCCCCCTTGATTCTTCGGTTGGGTCAGCTGGTTCCATTTTTGCCAATGGATCTTCCTGCTATCTGCAGCACTTCCCCACCAGTAATTTGCGATAACTGACCTCATTTTCTCACAGGTATCTTTAGGTATTAAAAAACAGCTCATTGGGTAAGTGGGAACTGCCTGTGCGACAGACTTCAGTAACACTTCCCGCCCCGCACAGCTAGCCTCTCTTCCACTCCACCCCCCAACCAGACCTCTCAACCGGCCTGTCATATACTCAAAAGCACCTTTTGTTGATCGGCCTAATGCAGTAGGGAGGCCTAAATACTTCTCTACCAACGCTTCCTTCTCAATATGAAGCACATCCCGAACCACCCTCTTCATATCTTCATCACAATTTTGACTGAAGAAAACTGCAGATTTGGCCCTATTTACCAAGTGCCTCGATCCTTTACTATAATCATCAAGAATCAACTGAATCCTGTCAGCCCCTCTTTGCGACGCTTCTGAGAACACGATACAATCATCCGCAAAAAGAAGGTGCGAAATCCAGGGGGCATGGATACCCACGCGAATTCCCCTTGAGAGATGCACTGGGCCAACCGATTTCAGCATACATGAGAGTCCCTCCCCACATATCAAGAACAAATACGGAGAAATAGGGTCACCCTGTCGTATACCTCTTATCGGATTAAAAGACTCTGATAAAACTCCATTAACTCTAACAGAGAAAGAGACCGTTCTCACACAATTCATAATTAGATTCACAAAAGCCTCTGCAAAGCCCAGCTTGAGTAGAATGCCCTGAAGGTAATCCCACTCCACCCTATCATAAGCTTTTGCCATATCCAATTCGATAGCACAAGCCCCATTTTTACCATTTTTCCTTTTCAAATAATGCGTGCATTCATACGCTACCAACACATTGTCCGTTATCAATCTTCCAGGAACAAAAGCACTCTGTTCTTCTGAGATCACCTCGTCCAACAAAAACTTCATTCTGTTGGCAATAACCTTAGAGCAAATCTTATATAGGACATTGCAAAGTGAAATGGGCCGAAATAGTTTAATATCCTGGGGATTCTTTACCTTCGGAATTAAGACTAATGTAGTCTGGTTCAGACCCTGTGGCAGATCAGCACCATTCAAAAAATTAAGGGCAGCACGTGTTAAACTGGGCCCAATAATGTCCCAATGATACTGATAAAAGCCCGCTGTAAATCCGTCTGGACCAGGAGATTTATTGGGCCCCATCATAAAAAGGGCTTTCTTTACCTCTTCAGCAGAAAAAGGCTTCAGCAGCATTTCATTCATTTCCTCGCTCACTCTAGGCGTCACATGTTGCAAGACAACATCTGGTTCTGAGTTCCATTGGGCTGAGAACAAATCCTTGTAAAAATTAACAGCCACTTCCTCCAGCCCAGCTTGGTTGGTCACCAAATCTCCCATTGGCGTCTGTAAGCAAGAGATTTTATTCCCTCTCGCTCTCTCCCTTGCCGTTGCTTGGAAAAATTTTGTGTTCCGGTCTCCTTCATTAAGCCACATGATTCGGGATCTTTGTCTTTCCATTATTTCCTCTCGGCTCAGGAGTTCTGCCATTCACGACATCAAAAATTTCTCTTCTCTTGATGGTCCAGTTCCCAAAGTTTGCCTCCTGATATTTTCTAGCGGACAACAGAGGTGCCTCAACTCTTGTTTGAACTGACCAAAAACAGATCTTTCCCACGAATGTAGTGAAGTTTGTAACTGGCCTAGTGCAGCCTGGACATCCGCCAAAGCGTTCACCTCCTCTCCAGTACCCCAAGAGGATTCCACTAAATCCCTGTATGAAGGATCTCTTCGCCACATATTCTCGTACTTAAACGATCTTCTGTTTGGTCGATGCCGATCCCTCAATGAACAACACTCAATTCCCAAACAACAATGATCAGATTCGGTTGTTTGGATATGTCTCACTTTAACCTCAGAAAAAAGATCAATAAAGGATGAAGTAGCAAGCCCCCGATCCAGTCTCACTTTTATATTCTGGGCACCCTGCTGTCTATTATCCCAAGTATAAGGCAAGCCTACAAAACCAAGGTCAAGAAAACCACACTCTGCCACTACATCTCGAAAGCCATCCATTTGGCGTTCCTGTCGAGTGGCACCTCCTATCTGTTCAGTTGCATCCAGTGTCTCGTTGAAATCCCCAACGCACATCCAAGGTTTATCACTCCGTGAATTCAGATGACTAAGGCAGCCCCAGCTTCTGTGTCTTAATTCTCCCTTTGATTCACCATAGAAGCCGGTAAAACGCCAAAGATCTTCACCCGTCTCCTGCTTTACTACCATTATATCAATATGCAACTTATCATATGTCTGTAAATTCACACAGATATCATCTGTCCATAACAAAGCTAAACCTCCTCCACCCCCATAGCTTCCAACCTCAATTCCATTCGGGAAGCGTAGCGACCTCTTCAAACCATCAACTTTGTTGTCAAACAGTCTTGTTTCTGACAAAAAAACTAGACATGGGTGTTGTAGCTCCACCAAGCTACGCAATTCACGAACAGCCTCTGGAAGCCCTAAGCCCCGGCAGTTCAAACATAGAATTTTCATTGTGCCCGACGGGGGCTGCCGTCCGCAGCCGCCGCCGATGTTGCAATAATTTGTGAATCAGACACTTTTTGCTTCTTCGAAAAATCATCCAATGTCGCCTCATCACCCTTCTTGCTGCTCACCAGCTGGTTTACCCAAGCTGTAACAAGACCCACAGGAACTATAGCAGATGTGTCATTGATCAAAGGATTTGGGCCAGTCCTGACACTGCCCCTCTCAGTTCCTTTTGACTTTCTCTTCCGAACTATGGTCTGACAGTCATGTTTCTTGGCTTGGAAAAGTTGGCGATTTGTGTTGGACACTCCATCACTTTTCCCCCTCCGTTCTTCCTGAATTGTTGCCTTTAGGGGTGAGGTAATTTCATCTTCCTCACCTTTTCCTAACCCCTTTTCACGATCCATCGATTTTTTATCGTCCCTCTTCGATGCCGAGTTTCGAGATTGATATGATCCCGACGATGAGCCACTACCAAAAGATTCAGCTGCAGCAGCATGGAAACTCTGCATCTTCCGACGTCTCTCATCCTGCACCCTTAGCTGTAAATCCCAAGGTAATTTTCCATGTTAATTCCGAGATGCAGGATTAGCACACTCCAATTCAGAATGTCCCATAACACCACAAGATTTGCAGAAGAAAGGGAGTTTCTCAAATTGAATATCAAACCAGTCAGGAGCCCCATTCTTCTTCGTTTTAATTAGCACTCCTCTCCTGATTGGTTTCTCCACCTCAATGGCAACCCTGCCCCGAAGGAAAGGTCCACTAGCTTCTCCATCTTTGTCAACATCAAGATCAATCACCGTCCTAATTAGTCCTAAGATGCGGCCACCTCTGTGTGCATTCATCCACCCAACTGGTAGGTTCATGACACGAACCCAGATTTCCATCCGATCAAACGAAATTTCAGATGGTTTCAGACTTTCATCATATTCTTGCAGGATGACCGCATGTCGTCCGACCATCCACGGCGAGCCCCCAAGCACTCGTTTCTGATCCTGCTCACAACCAAAAGATGCAACAAATAGATTTTTACCTTTCTCACCGATCGCACGGATTTTTAAACCAACAGGGTTCCCCCATGCTGGTTTCATAGCCTGATGGATCGTCGAGACATGCAGCGCCGCCGGGGATAACACCTTCCCGACAATGGCCAATCTGGTTGCGCTCCCACTTCCTTCATCCTCTTCATCACTAAAATCGGCGATCTCACCTTCCTCGGTAGTCAGATTCAGATTCCGAAGAAGATCAGCGACATTGTTCTCCGAAAAATCCGGATCACAGGTTTTTTTCATCTTGCCAACTCCCGAACTTCCACTCCCGGCCGAATCCATGGACGCAACGTATGGGAGGTAAACAAACAAAGGTGCAGCGCACAGGATTAGTGCACGCACAGGAACGATCCCGACTAGGTCCTAAGCGGCGCTTATCCCAGACGGGAATTCAAATTTGGTGTTCGACGGCGCCGGACTGGCTAACCGGCGATATGCGGTGGCCGTCAACCGACTGGAGTGTGGTTGACGGGGCGTGGGAGCCGTGACCAAAGTGGCCGACGGCGTGGCTGACGCAGGATCTCGCCGGCGTGGCGTGATCTAGGTCGGTTTCGGGATCGCCCTCACAGTCGCCTCAGAGATCACTTCCGAAAATTTTGGAGTCATTATCCCCCACATGCCAAAAAAATGTTAGGGAAGAAGAATTTGAAGCTAGGGTCAATGAGGTACCTTTAAACTTCATCACAACTGTTGAAGGGAGTTTCGGGAGCCACCGGTAGTAAAATTTACTCCGAGGTGATGCTGAATGATATATTTGTGTTTATAAAACAAGTAAAATAATGCATTTATGCTGAATTAATCGATAGTTTCATGTTAAAATGTTAATGTGACTGTTGACAAAAGGTCCTTCGATTCGGATGCGGTTTGCCTGCTCCCCGCGCTGTGCAGCCATCCGTGCTCCCCCACATCGACGGTTCTCCTTCTCTTACGTTGGGATCACAATTTCCTTCTGTATCGGATGGATATGCTCCGTGGCAAATCAATCATATCAGTTATTTCGTCAAGGAAATTTCACTCTTGATGCTTGAACTGATCCAACTCATCAAGGTATCTAATTGAAAACCCATATATACTAATTGAACCTTTGTATTTCCAGCCTAATAGCATCGTGTTTAATTTATTTGACTTGGGAGCAATACACCGTCCTATTTTTTTTTTTACAGAACCATCACATTTGATTTGTTTGATTGAATGGTGGACATAGAGATAATCTCGTCACCGTCTTTTTTTTCATCTGTTTTTTTAAGTGTCGATCAGCCGATTAAATGGAAACTAGTGTAAGTAAAGTTGTGGCTCATTTTTTAAGAATGAGGACCGTCGATGTGTGGGGGAGCACGGATGGGTGCACAGCGCGCGGAGCAGGCAAGCCACGTCCCTTCGATTCTATATATAAAAGGCAGGAAAAGAGCGCGCATCCTTTTATATTGATAGAGCATATGCTTTTCCTTGAAGATACAAGTACTTTCGCGGTGCCAAAACATCAAACTTGTGTATGAAAGTAGCTCTCAGAGTGATATATCGTGTACCTTTTTACACCAATATCGTGTATTGTAATGGCTCGGACAAGATGTAGAGATATACTGTAATCGTATTCTTGCAAGTTTCTTTTAAGAGGATGTGCTCTTACAATTACAAGTTGGCCTAGCCAATTTCGGCCTGCTCCAATCTTAAGTCCCAAAATGCAATCGGCCCACTAGTTTATCTAGAGAACTCGCGGAGATGGGCTTTTTCAAATGTTAGGCTTTCTAGGCCTATTTCTCCGTTAGATGACTAGGCCTATGTAGGCCCATCTGAATGGGATTTGCGATTCAAACAGTCCCATCCGGACTTCTTGATCGCCCATAGGGCTAGGTGACGACGCGACAACGAGGCATCCATCGCCGCGAACCGCAAGCATCCGGCAGCCGGCGGCGGGATTGACGCAGATCGGCGACGAAGTGGCGGCCGTCGCGGCTGGCCTCATCTTTTTTTTTTAGACTAGTCACATGCCCGTGCGTTGCAACGGGATATATTTTTTTGAGAAAACATTTATTTTCCTCAAAGTAAATATTTCATTAATAGTAGTGAAATGAGCAAACAAATAATCATTCAACATCCCTACATAACTGCACATGAAAACAGAGATAAATACAAATAATTTTTTCAACATTACAATAGAATTTCTTAATAATAGTATGAAGCAAACACA